>WOVY01009241.1:1415000-1734978 GCA_013436015.1 Rhipicephalus annulatus
GCCGCGTGAAAATTGGGCTTTTTCGCTTAGCCTATGCATGACAAGAAAAGCGCTAATAGTCATAGGCCGGTTAGATTTAACAGCTGCGCTGAATAATGATCAACTAGAAGCGGCGTTTCTTCAGAGGTTCCGCTATGCTGCGGAAGGCTAACGCGAAAAATTTCGTAAAGCGAAGCCCGAAGAAAACAAAACTGCTCTGCAGTATGGTGCAAGACTCTCCGGCTACTTCGACCGTTGGCTTGAAATGAGAAAAAGGTAGACAAGCTTCGATGGTTTACGACACTTGATGATAAGTGAGGGATTCATGAAGGGTTGTTCTCCGGCACTTAAGGTCTTCCTCAAGGAAAGAAGTTGCAAAGCCCCCAGTTCGCTGTGCGAGAGCGCCGACAACTTCATGGAAGCACAGGCGCTCACAAACTTAGAAAGAGAACGCATTCCCAAAGATCCGGGGCATTCTGTGTCCAAGCCGGAGTCCACGAAGAAGACGGACAAGCCTGCAAGTCACTGTTTTCTGTGTGACAAAGCAGGTCATTGCGCAGCCGACCGCTGGTACCGAACGAAAGGAAATACTTCCAGCCGATGTGGAGTTTGTAAACAAAGGGGACAAGACAGTGACAGATGTTCGGGTAGAAAACTCGGCAAGGAACAGGCATCATGTATGCTGTCGAAAAAACGTGAATATTTGACACCTAGGTAGCATAACAGTGGCTACTTTGTTCTCCAAGGCGGCGCCACAATATCCATCTTCAATGCGACATCAAGTCGACGATCCACGAACGTTGGAGCCGCGGACATGCCTGTTGTGGAGGGGTGTCTTGAAAACAGACCAGTTCATGTACTTTCACTGTACCATGGTGGTGCATGACAGCAGCTTCAACACGGTCGTCTTGCAGCAATCCTTGGTTCCGAAGGAGAAGTTCACGGGAACGACGAGCCCAGCCTTCTTACTGGAGCGCACCTTGCGATACCACCCAGAGGCAAAAGTCCTTTTGCAATGTACTTTGTTCACTGGGAAAGTACCCTTTAAGTGTATGGCCGACCCATTATACGATGTATTTTTGGGCAACATCAAGGGTGCGGCATTGCTGGATGCGTTACCTATGAAGGATTCAGCAACACAGTATGACCATGGCCATGTGGAAACTAGGCATGCACCATACACACACTCTAGCTAAGGAAATGCTGTCAATGGTGAGCCGAATGTATCGGGAAATTTGCACGCAACCATACAAAGAATAATTGCGGAGGAAGCATTTGACCACAAAATGATGACAGGGAAAAGTGGCCCCAACCTGTAGAAGTCCTCGTGGGAAAAACAGGAGAAACAAAGAGGCATACTTCTTTACCTGTAATGACACTGCGTGCTTTACAAGTTTGAAGTGAGGCGCTTAATATATCAAGTGGATGACGAAACTTTGCGAAAGTGTGTCGAGGTGGTTGGCAAGAAAATTGTGTCGAATGATTGAGAAACAGTGTTTTTCATTTGGGACGGAACCTTACTATGTAAGCACAACTTGCAAGATGGAACTGATTTGGAGCAACTTGTTTTACCACAACAATGGTGCGAGTTAGTGCTGAAACTAGCCCACGAAGGAATCTTAGCCGGCCATCAAGGTATCCCAAAGAGAGTAAGCAGGGTCACTGGAGAATTCTGCTAAACTGGTGTCCCATCCGACATAATTCGTTTCATAAAACCTTGTGACATCTGTCAACGAACGTTTCCATGCTACCTGGTGGGACTCGCTCCTTTGGGCACCATTCCTATCATCGGGACACCGTTTACGAGAGTTGGCATTGATATTATCGGCCCATTGTAACGAACATCTGAAAAGGGCAATCGCTACGTTCTGCAATAATAGATTTTGCGACGCGATACCCCGACGCGGTAGCACTTCCCGCCATTGAATCTAGGCAGGTTGAGGATGGTCTCCTAGAAAGGTTCCCTCGCGTTGGCATACCTGAAAAGATCATCAGTGATCGCGGCACGTCTTTCATGTCAGCAGTTCTGAAAGAATTAGGCCGATTTCATTCAAAGAACTCCTTACTACGCCATACCATCCGATGGCCAATGCTTTAATTGAACGTTTTAATGGGACAATGAAACGCATGACAGGGCGCATGTGTCAAGAGCGTCCGAGAACCTGGGACCATTACATTGGCTCGTTACTGTTCGCCTACCGAGAGCTTCCCCAATGTAGCACTGGATTCTCTCCATTCGAAATAATAAATGGGAGATACGTGCAAGGGCCAACGGCTGTTCTCAAGGAGCTCCAGACGAACGCTCGCCTCGTTAAAGAGACCAAGGCGACATACACGCATATGGTGGAGCTGCGGCAACATTTAGAATGCACCTGTGCGCTGGCAGACAAAGAATTGAAGAAGGCGTAAAAGTTGCAGAAAGGGTACCATGACAAGAAAGCGAGAAAGTGCGAACTTGTCCCGGCTTGTGACCAGGTGCTGGTGTTGCTACCAGCCGATGTTAACAAGCTGGTGCTTTCCTGGAAGGACCCTTTTCCTGGTTTTGAAAAATGCAGCAAACTGGATTACCTCGTAAACCTGGGACAACAGGTTACGCTCTTTCATATCAACATGTGAAGAAGTATGACAAGCGCAAGCCACTATGCCAACGTACTGTTGCAGGCGTCACCACGACGCTGCCAAGTGACAAAGATGAGGTCCAGTCCGACAAAGTGCCCTATTTCACAATAGAACAGACACAGGACTGGACGAATGTTCCCATAGTGTTCGAGCTCAATGCTGATGCGCGGCAATAAGCCAGAGCAATTTCTAAAGAATTCAGAGACGTTTTCTCTGATGCACCTGGAAAGACTGACATTGCTCAATATGAGTAGAAGCTTACATCAGAGGCTCACATACAGGTGCGGCAGTACCCGCTACCTTTTGCTGTCAAAAATGGCGCCGAAAAGGAAGTGAAGGACATGCTGCAGTTAGGTGTCATTGAAAAGTCAACGTCAGCCTATCACTCGTCCATAGTTATCGTCAAAAAGAAAGATGGCACCATACGTTTGTGTATTGACTTCCGACAACTGAACAAGGTCATACTTCCCTATTGTTGACCCATTCCTCGCACATATACCATGTTCGCTAAGCTTAAAGGTTACAACTACTTCTCGCGCTCTTATTTTAATAAAGGATATTGGCAATTACCTATGGTCAGTGAGTCGAAAGAGCTCACGACCTTCTCATATGAATCTGGCTTATAGCACTTCAACTTTATGCTCTTCGGCATCAAGACTGCGCGGGCAGTATTAATTGGTTAATGCGAGTAGTCCCCGAGAGGATTTTCAATGGGCTAAATTACTTTGGAGATGTGCTCGTCACTACTGAAACTTGGGAGAAAACTTGGTAACTCTAAAGAGATTATTTGAGCATGACAAAGTGGCTCGTCTAACTATAAAACCAGCGAAATGTGAGGTCGGCTGTCCGACTATTACTTTTCGGGGCCACATTGCTGGGCAAGGTATGGTGCAGACGAGTAACAGCATTACTGCTAAGATCAAAGCGGCTGGGCCGCCAAAGACCAACAAGGAGTTGAAAGCCTTTCTCGGCCTCTCAGGTTATTACCGTGTGTTCTTGCCCAATTACGCTGAGTTGACATTTTCACTCGCGGAACTTACAAAGAAAGGTCACCCCAATAAGTTATTAAAGGGTGAAGAACAAGAGAGAGCAATTCGACACGTGCAAAATCTATTAATAGTCCACGCAGGCTGTGCTAAAATCACTCGAGTTGCATAAGCCATTTATTTTGCGCACAGATGTGCCTTCGCGGAGATCAGGAGCAGTATTGCTCCAAGAACACCAAGGCCTTCGGCACCCAGATTCCTACGCGAGCAGTGAACTACTACCCGGCGAAGCAGCCTACTCCACAAGTGAAAGAGAACGCCTTGCTGTAGGCTTGGATGTTCACAAATACCACATTTTTCTCTATGGCCAGCCAGTCACGTTGTAATGTGACCCCAACCAGTGACTTATATTCAGTCAGCTAAGCACCTAAATAATCGAGTCCTGTGATGGAGCCTCCTTCTCATGAAATGTGACCTTCACGAAGAACACATTCGTGGTGTGGACAACGTTGGTGCTGACTATACGAGTCGTGCGGCTTGTACCATGCAATGCCTTATTGCCATTGTACACATCTTTGATATGGTTGTCGTCATAGTGCAGTTCGTTTTTTATATGTCTAGCAATTTAAATTGTGTTCTACTGCAGACACCGGCGCTACTTGCGCATATTGATGAATATGTCGAAACAGAAGTACACACCGACGCAAGCAGCATAGGACTCGGCGCCGTCCGTGGGCAAAAGACAGACGGCCTGGAAAGGGTTATCAGTTATGCTAGCCAGTCGCTATCAAAGCCGAGGCTAACTGTTACACAACAAAAAAGTAACGGTCAGACTGCGCCATGTATACTACAGTACAAAAGATAGACGACCCAATCCGGCTAAACACCTCCCTGACTGACAGTACAGTTCGAGATCGTGTCACGAGGTGGGAATGAAAATAAATGTAGGAAAAATCTCGTACATGCATATTATCTGAAAGAGGGCACCCTTCGAATTTGTGTATAAGGTAATGGGACTACTCGTAACTGAGGCCGGTTCAGTGAAATACTTGGGCGTTATCATCATACATACATTAAAATAGGATGATCACATAAACAGGCATGCACAAAAGCTCACCGACAGTTGGCTTATCTTCGCGAAAACTTGCTCTAGTGCCTGAAAAAGTCTTACCAACAAGTTATAAAGCCCTCGTATAGCCAATTCTTGAATATCGCAGTATTGTCTTAAATTCACATCAAATGTATCTTCTTAACCATCAGGAGGGAGTGCGAAAAAGCGCTTCAATTTGTGTATACTTAGTATCACGAGGTGTTAGCATAATAACACTAGGCAATAGAGCAGACATTGAGATTTTGGCGATTTCGTGTTGCATTGCTGCCCTAAAATTTCCTATCTGCTTTACCACGACGGTAATAATATAAACAAGCACGAGCACTTAAAACCACCACATCAGCGCTCAGCAAGAACATTCACAACAAAAGTATCTGCAGCTTTTTATCGCCCTTGCAGTACGTTTAAATATTCCTGCTTTCTATCGATCATTGAACTATGGAATAACCTCCCACCCCTATTGCAGAAAACAGCGTCCCCAGTGGGGTGCCAGTATGTTTTTCGGCACTGGTACCGCTGGAGATACTGGTACACGCTTGTATTTACTGGCACTTCGCTGGACGCACTGGGAAAAAGCTGTGTCGCACTCTTAGGGGCACTGGCGTAGCCGCTGTTATGCTGGTGTACACTGCGAAGCACCGGAAACGCTGGAATTTTCACTGGCAAGCACTGGTGAATACTGGAGCATGCAATGTTTCTACCAGCGCAGCATGCACATTATTGTAGCGTGTGCCGTGGTATGTTTCGGTTGATTGATACGTGGGGTTTACCGTCCCAAAACCACCATATTATGAGAGACGCCGTAGTGGAGGGCTCCGGAATTTCAGTCCACATGGGGTTCTTTGACGTGCACCCAAATCTGTGCACACGGGCCTACAACATTTCCGCCTCCATCGGAAAGCAGCCGCCTCAGCCGGGATTCGATTCCGCGACCTGCGGGTGAGCAGCCAAGTACCTTAGCCACTGCATCACCGCGGCGGGGCTGCTAGGTTTCGTTGTCATTGAACATAAATGGCTTAATTCGATGGCACAGAGATATGCTACCCTAACAGATACCGAGCAAACGTAATTTTTGTGGCGCACGTACGTATCGCAGCAATTATAATGCACATTTTTCGCATATGCCTTAGCGTATACCGGCCATTTTCGCATCAGCCGTGTATTGCTGTAACGATTCCAAGTTGCGGTGTTTGTAAACCGGGAGCGGCAAGGCTCTCCTAACAGAAACGAGAAATTGTTTTTGCCGCCAAGTTGACGAAACGTAAAGGAGCTCTCTCGATCGCTTCGGAAAGTTTCCCAGCACAGGCGAGAAAAAAAGCTGTCGTTCAATTCCTCCATACCGCATAAATGGATATCTGGCCATGCTTATCCTTCTACTTATTTCAGGTAAGAGTTAGAAATGTTCCAAAGCTCAAATGCAGAATCTTCAACCATCACAACTCACCACGTCGAGAGCGGTCCTACCCAGTGCCCGGGCCAGCGAGCATTATGCCTGTCGTGCCGGCCGAGTTGGTGTATATGTTACCGGCGCTTCTTGCTTCGTGTGCACGCAATTTCAAAGTGTGAAAATAACTATAAAGCCACGTTTAGACATCAATGAACCAAAATCAACTATTTTTCCTTGTGTCGATGTTCGCACAAAGAGTGCTGACGATCAATGCGTAGCGCTTTCAGCTACGCAGGCAGTCACCGAAAGCTGCCGGCCGCACTTAGTCGGAAGTTCTCTGACTTATATGTAACAACACGCAATTTCTAGTTGCTAAATTGGTACGCCTTCATGAATCGACTCCCTGGCATACGTTTACAGTGGAGTGAGTGAGTAAAAACTTTATTGAACATGTCCGGCGTCATTGAGTGGGGTGGGGCTACAAGCACCCCTGCCTAGGTGACGGCCTCGAGTCCTTGGACCCGGGCGGCATTCTGGGCTTGCCGGACGGCCCACAGTTGATCGGCAAGGTCATGGCTGAGCAGAGCCGCCTCCCATCGCGCCTCGCGGTTCGAGACTGCCATGTCTACCGGGTTCGTAGGGGACTGCTGCGCGTTACCGGTACACTTCCACAGCATGTGCTGCAGCGTCGCTCTGGCTCCGCACGCCTTACACGCGTCGGACGTATAAATGCCTGGGTAGCAGAGGCGGAGGATCACCGGATTCGGGTACGTGTGTGTCTGTAGTTGTCTCCAGGCAACCTGCTGTTTCTTGTTTAGTTTGGCGTGGGGTGGTGGATATTTGCATCTGTTCAGTCTGTAGTGTTGCGTGATGTCTCTGAAAGTGGTCATGCGATCCCCCCACGTCCATTCCCGCATCGCTGAAGTGTGCGAGACATCGGGACTGTCGGCAGGCGTCGCAGCTCGGCGTGTAAGTCCTCGATCTGCGGCGTGGGCAGTCGCGTTGCCCGCAAGCGGAGGGTCCGTGTGGGCGGGGGTCCATACGAGGAAACTGTCGTTTTTGCGGCAGATGTTGCGTTCGTGAATTTGGAAAATGCGGGCCGCTTCGCGGGAGATCCGGCCGCTGGCGTAGGTGCGTATCGCCGCCTGCGAGTCGCCTATTATCACTTCGGCGTCCGTGGTGGCTATCGCGAGGGCTATGGCAGCTTCTTCGGCTGCCTCCATCTCTTCCGTGCCTATCGTCGCACTCGTGACGCAAGTTCCTACATGATCCGTGATCGCGACCGCGAAGCCGCGGTGGCAGTCGTAACGGGCCGCGTCCACGTAAACTGTGTCTTTGCTATTGCCGAATTTCTTTTCAAGGTCTTGGGCGCGCCTGTTGCGCCGACTGATGTGATGTGTCGGGTGCATGTTCTTAGGCAACGGCAGAACGACGATGCGCTCGCGAATACGTCTGGGTATCCCGACCTTTTCGCCGCGCTGCGTATGGTAGTTGATACCTAGTGTCTCGAGGATGTGTCGACCAGTTCTGGTCTTCGCCAGACGTTCGTACTGGGCGATGTTGTGTGCTTCGATTATCTCATCTAGAGTATTGTGCAACCCCAGCTCGAGAAACTTTTCCGTGCTGGTATTGGCCGGTAATCCGATTGCGCGTTTGTACGCCTTGCGGATGAGACAAACTAGTTTGGTGCATTCAGTCGCCTGCCACTTGAGGTAGGAGGCGACGTACGTTATATGGTTCATAACGAAAGCATGTACCAGGCGAATAGTATTGCTTTCCTTCATTCCGCTATGCCGATTTGTTATTCGTTTCAGCAACCGGATTGTTTCATTGACCGCGCCCTCTAGTCTGCGAACGGTTTCGCCGTTGTGGCCGTTGGCGGACAGGCGCAAGCCCAGTACCCTAATGTTGTTAACTTGTGGGATGACAGCGCCATCTGATGTGTGTACATTAATTTCTCTATGTGCGCACTCGAATGCAGAATCGGCGTTCTTGGGTTGACGGCCCCTGCGCGAGGGTCTATAGAGCAGGAGCTCCGATTTAGCGGCGGAACATTCGAGGCCAGTGTCGCGAAGGTAGTCCTGCACCACGTCGACGGCTTCCTGCAGCGTTTGCTCTATGTGGCCGTCATTTCCCTCGGCAACCCAGAAGGTGATATCATCGGCGTACAAGCTATGGTGGAGGCCTTCTATCTCAGCGAGTTTTTGTAGTAATCCGACAAGCACGAGGCTAAAGAGCATGGGCGAGATTACGGATCCCTGCGGCGTGCCCGTACAACCCATGTATATGTCCTGCGATTTTAGTCCGCCGATCGCTAATCGGGCCCGGCGGCCCGTAAGAAAATCCTGTCCGTAGTGGTACGTTCTCTCGCCCAGTCCCAACGCTCGTATACTTTCTAGTATCGCAGCATGGCTAACGTTGTCGAACGCCTTTTTGAGGTCGAGCCGAGTATCGCTTTGGTGGATCGTGTGGGATTGTCTACGATATCGTGCTTGAGTTGAAGCATAACGTCCTGCGTGGAAAGGTTACGACGGAACCCCAGCATCGTGTGTGGGAGCATGTTTCGGTCCTCGAGGTAGTTGGTAAGGCGAGCGAGAACCACGTGTTCCATGACCTTACCAACGCAGGACGTCAGAGATATCGGTCGAAGGTTGTCAATCTGTACTCGTTTGCCCGGTTTGGGGATCATAGTTATGCGCGCCGTTTTCCACGAGTTCGGTATAGCGCCCGCATTCCAGCACTCGTTCATGTAAGCCGTCAGTTGTTCTATCGACTCATCGTCCAAGTTACGCAGCGCTTTGTTGGTTATCCCGTCCGGGCCTGGCGCCGACTTTGTGTTGAGCCTGTGCAGCACCGCCCTCACCTCTGCAACGCTGAAGTCCTCGTCTAGCTCCGCGTTACCCTCACCCTCCCAGGCGTATGCCGAATGCGCGAGGGGGCTACGTGACTGAAAGTAACGGCTTCGCACGTCATCTAGAAAGTCGGCGTGGGTGCCCTTGTAGTCGTGCAGCAACTTTAAACTTATGTGCGTGCGATGTTTTCGTCTCCTCCGGATCC
Organism: Rhipicephalus annulatus; assembly: GCA_013436015.1. NCBI lineage: Eukaryota > Metazoa > Arthropoda > Arachnida > Ixodida > Ixodidae > Rhipicephalus > Rhipicephalus annulatus. The sequence continues at coordinate 1,424,140 of WOVY01009241.1, forward strand.
AAGAGGTGCCGGAGGAGATGCCACGTCTTGGCCCGTCCCAGCTGGTTCTCCATCCCATTGCAGATCTCTTCCCATTGCGTTTTGCATACCTGTAACGCGTGCTCTTCCATGTCTCTGCTTAGCCGTGCTATGCGTCTGCGCAGCGTTCGATTGTGGCGTTGACGCTTGCACCTGTCTTGCAGGCTGCGCTTGGCTTCCCACATGTGTAGGAGTTTGCTGTCTACCACTTCGAGCTGTGCTTCTGGCGGAACCTCCCGCGTCGCCGTTTCTAAATCGCCCTTGAGCGTCGCAGTCCAGCTATCTATATCCTTAATAGCCGCACTGCCACGATTCTGCTCTTTCCGGACTTTGCGAAACGCGTCCCAATCCACCAGCCGGTGGTTCTTGCCCTTGGTACCTTCCCGATGAACGCGGTGATGAGGTTCAGCGTCGACCTGGATCTCGATCACTGAGTGATCGCTACCCAGGTCCTCCTGTGTATTGTGCCATCGCGCGCTAGCAACGTTCTTGGTAAATGTGAGGTCGGGTGAGGTGTCTGCACATACGCTGTTGCCCCTGCGCGTAGGCGCGGGAGGGTCTGTGATGAGCTCGAGGCCCTCATTCTGCGCATCGTCCCAAAGGCGCTTACCTTTTGGCGTTTCGTAGCCGTACCCCCCCGCCGCGTGGGGCGCGTTTAAGTCGCCTGTGATGAGCAAGGGCCCGTCGGCAGCTGCCTCGCGCGCCTCTCGCAGTAACGTGCTAAAGCGGTGTCTGGCTTTGGGTCTGCTATACACGTTCAGCACAAACAGGCCGGGGCTGCGCCCTTTCGTCGGGATGAGCTCTATGAGTACATGCGGTATGCTAACGTTCTTAAGTTCGCGTTGCGCCACGGTGAGGTTGCGTCGCACCAGCGTTGCAGCGGCCGGTGGGGCTCCCGCGGTCACAGCTTCGTCTATAGATTTGTACCCCGCCAGCTTGACCGGGTCATTGGTTTCCTGCAATAGTGTTACGTCCGGTCGTTGCCGGCTACGTAAGAATTGTTGGAGACGCGCCCGTTTCCTCCTGTACCCCCTGCAGTTCCACTGCCAGATAGTGAACGTGTTCCGTGTGTTATGCTGTTGTGGGCGTTGTGTTTGTGTGGTTTCGTGTCGAGCCATGGTGACTGTACGTGTTATGGTTTGCCGTCCGGCTGATCCTGCGCCTCTTCGTCAGGTAACGGCCTAAAGTACGGTTTCCCAGTCGTTCGTACTGGGCGACCCACTGCGCCCGGAAGTCGCATTTCGATATTGGCTATGCGCGTTTGAAGCGTCGCGACCATTTTTGTGAGCTGAGATATTGCAATGGTCAACTGTTCGGTTTGTGCGGTTAGCTGAGCAATTGCGTTGTTAAGTTGCGTGGTTTGCTGCGCGTGTTGGGTCATCATCGCGTCTACCTTGTCGTCGAGTCTATCGATTCGTTCGCCCAGTTCCTTCTCGCATTTCTGCGATTTGACGTCGAATTGTTCCGGGTCAAGTGCCTTACGTTTGGTGGGTGCGGGGTGCGCGTCTTGAGCCTCCATGACTTCCTCCCCACTCTCGGCTGTACTAGCAGCCGCGTCGGCTGCGACGGGTTTAATTGGAGGAGAAGGAGGAAAGGGAACTGTCGGGGCCTCCCCCTTCAACGTGGCAATTTCGTTTCTTAACCTTGCATTTTCCTGCTTTAGTTCTTGGATTATTGATTCGAATTGATCCAATCGTTTCTGCACTAGACTTTCTGACTCGCTGTTGCGTTTGTAAGCAGAGCTACCACGTCTGTCTACATCTGGGTTTCTATCAATGGCAGTCTCGGTTCGCGTTAGCGGTGCGCTGGGCGCGCGTCCGGAGGCGACGTCCACCCACCGCAATTTATGGGCGTCAACCTCTCCTCCACCTTTGGCTGCAGCTGTGTGGTTGGCTCGGGCCGTCGACGTGCTGCGAGGCTTCGCTGAACGGGGTCGGGAGACGCTGCGAGAGCGGGCTCGAGAACGAGTACGGGAGCGAGTGCGGCTCCGCGCGCGGGTCTCCCTCGAGGCCGATCGACTGTTGCCGCGACGTCGTCTCGGTGCGTGGCGTCGTGCGTAGCTCTCCTCCCCGTCGTTGACGGTGCTGCTACTGCTGTAGGCGGCCTCAGCCTCCTCGCGCATTCTGCGTTCCCACTGTCGGCGCTTGACTAGGTAGGGTGTCTTGTACTTAGCTTTGCACTTGCGGTCTCCGGTGAGGTGACCCTTTCCGCACAGTTGGCACACCGGCTCGCACCGATGATCGTCGGGCGGGTTGCCGCATCCGCACCCACGGCACTTCTTGTCGTTCGGGTTGGGGCACACGTCGGCCCTGTGTCCCAGACGACCACACTCGTAGCACATATCGATATGTTTCTCGTAAAGAGTGCACCTTATCACCATCCCGCCGTAGTCCACGTAACGAGGCACGTAGTAGCCGTCGAAAAGGATTATCACGTTGGTCGTGTTTCCCATGCGCTTGGCATGCAGGACGCTCGGGTTGCGGTGGTTAACCAGACTTCTCACGACGTCCACCGGCTTTTCGTCTAGCGATATGCCCCTGATGAGGCCTTTGGACGTGTTCTCCGGAGCCGCTCTGTAGGCACTCCCTTCGAACTCGCGGTCGCCAATTCGCAGCTTGCAAATGCCTCCATATCGTCTAGCGCGATCTTCTGACGGCGTGCTTACCACAATAACGTTTTGTCGCTCATTGAGACAGACGCTGTCCTCCTCGGCTACCTCGCGTCCCACCCCTGCAGCGTTGCGTATGCAGCAGTGGACGCGGTCCTTCTGGTAGTGGGATACGTTGAAGCCATCTCGGGGTCGCACGATGATCTTGTAGTCATCCGTCGGCAGGTTGGGCATTCGGCTTGTCATGGCGATCTTCCGCTCGTACTGCGTTGCTTTCTGTATAAACGCCGCCTTCTCGGTAGACGCTGGCGTTGCTTGCTGGTTCTTCGCCGGGTCGGCGTCTCCACCCGCCTTCTTGGTGTTTCGTTTGACCTCGCACCATCCCTGCTCTTTTTCGAACTCCGTCGGCGATATCTCCTCCCCTTCGACTTGCACGAATTCCATTTCGGGCGCCGGCGCAGTGGATGGGGCACCCGCTTGCTCCGACGACTTGTCAGGCCTACCGTGCCTTGTCTACTGGCTTGACTGTCGTGCCAGCGTGGCGGTACGGGCAATCTTCGAAAAGTGACCGAAACACGGGTTCACCTGCACAAATGGTATCGGGAGAGACCGCAGGACTTTCGCAGTCACTTGGGAATACTCTGAACTGAATGGCTGGAAAGAAATCGCCGAAAACCATAGAAAATCTGCGGAGCCGATGTGACGCGCGTCCGCACACCGTGGCCCCCTAGCGGCCCTCTTTACAGTGGATTGCATTAGTATTTCTATGGTTTTTTTATACTGTGGGTATGAATATAACTGTATATATCTGTACACCAGCACGCCCGCTGGATCCTGCCAGCGGAGGCCACAAAAACGGCTGATGTTAAGTATCGCCACTCCGTAAATGATTTTATGGCAATGATTGACCTTCTACTTGCTTCAGGTACAGTTTAGGTAACAGTTAGAAATGTTGCAAAGCTCAAATGCAGAAACTTTAAGCATCGCAACTCGGCTACTTCGAGAGTGGCCTTACCAAGTGCTCTGTCCCAGCGAGGCCTATCGTGCCGGCCACGTCGGTGTACATGCTGCCGGCGCCTTTTACTTTAAGTAGGCAGAATTCGAAGGTGTAGGTGTTACATAGCTACCGCTCATCTACGGCAAGCATACGCAGACAAACGCAGACTAGGACAACAAGATCAACCTTTATTGTCTCGCGCTAGCTTTTTTGTAGCTTCACCTACGAAGCAGGGAGAGGGGGAAAAGAGGGATGGGAACGGCTATCACTTCAGCCATCGACAGAAACACGAAGAGGGTAAAGGGAGACGTAGAAGTGGGAGAGTTCAGTTCGCAACACTTCTCTTTTCTTAAAAATGAAACCATTGTACTGGCTCGCGTTGTCTGGTAGATCGCCGAAGCACTGGTTCCGCGTTTGGGGTCGCCGCTTGCGTAAGCCGGCCTGTGGCACGGTTTGTCACCGGATGATCGTGGGGGCTTGTGGTATTGAGCGCATCTGGAGGCAGCATGGTGGAACTTGTTGTTGAGGGTCCCGGCGATCGTTTCGGCAGCATGGACATATCGGACTCTGATGAGGATGCAGAGCGTGGCGATGTTCAGGACTACGATGCTTGTCGAGGGCGCACTTGGTCAACGTGGCACCTGACTACAGAATAAGGAATATGAACGGTCACCATTCGGGATCCTGAAGTGGACTGCACACGTCCTGGTGTCCACTTTTCTCCGACACCGTAGTTCCGCACGTACACGTTGCTTTCCATGGGTACCACCCAGTCATCTGATGCCGGCGGCGAGTCTGCAACAGTTGAGGAAAAACACGCATCCAATCGTGAATGTAACTGGAACCCTAGCAGTAATTCTGGCGGAGATTTTCCAGTCTTCTGTGGTGTTCTCCTGTAGTTGAATAGGAGCCGCACGAGGTTGTCCAAGTTACCCTTCCTCATCACTGCTCGTTCTGCCGCTTCTTTAGACTGCGGATGAATGGGTGCTGTTTTCAGAAGTATCATGTTGTTCTTTGCCATGAACGTAGCAAAATCCTGGCTAAAAAACTGTGTCCCATTATCCGAAAGAACGGTTCGCGGGACGCCGAATCGACTGAACATGGCGCGCAGACAGGTGGTTGTGCTTGTTGTTGTGAAATGCTTTACTGGCACGGTTTTTATCCACTTGGTATGGACATCTACTGCAACTAGAATAATCTTGCCTGCTATGGGTCCAGCGAAATTGACAGGTAGCCGCGACCATTTTTCATTCGTTTTCGGCCAGTTAACTGGTGGTGCCACAGACAGCATTGCCATGTTTTGGGCACAGTTCGTGCAGCTGGCTGAAAGCGCTTCAATATCTTGGTCTTGGGTGGGCCACCAAAATTTTGACGTTGCCACTGCTTTCATTCCTGACGAGCCTTGGTGGGTCTCGTACAACAGTTTCAAATGTCGGTCGCGCGCTTATTTCGATATCACTACGCAACGCCCCCAATACATTAGACCATGGGCTACGGACAGTTCTAGTTTACGGTCGAAAAACGGCCGCATCGTTGCCTCCAGCTGTTTTGCACTTTTGGGCCAGCCATGTAATATACAATTCTTTTCACTGTGGGGCCTGGAGCCGATAGCTGCTGCAGCTTCCGTGTTGTGATAACGCCATCGTCAAAATTACCAAGAGCGAGTTCATATTCCGTTGGCTTATCCACGTCATCAGCCTCCGTAGACCACAGTGGCAGCCAGCTCCTCGCATCCACGTTGAGTAACTGTTTTCCCGGCGTTCATTGCAGCTTGTAGCGGTAGCCACCCAAGTACAGTGCCCAGCTCTGGATACGTTCTGCAGCCAGGCGTCGGGCGGTTGGGTTGCAAGAAGCTCAAGAGGGGCTGGTGGTTCGTCACGAGAGTGAATTGGTGACCTAGAAGGTAATCACGAAACTTAGTGACGCCAAACACTGAAGCCAGGGCATCTCTTTTCAGCTGAGAGTAATTTTTCCCAGCGGCTGTCAGTGTACGGGACCGGAACCCAATGGGTTTCGGCATGCTGTTACTCGTGTGAAAAAGCACCGCGCCCACGCCGTAAGGGGAGGCATCACATTGAAGCTCCTACTCTTTCAATGAGTCAAAATGAACAAGAACCTGAGCTTGCATTAGGCTGTCTTTTGGTTTCTCAAAGGCAGCTTCTTGTTGCCACCCCCCTGCCATACTGTGCCCTTCTGCAAAAGTTTGTTGAGCGGAGAAAGTAGAGTGGACATAATTTGAAGAAATTTGGCATAAAACGCCAGCATTCCAACAGAAAAGAACGCAGCCCCGCCACGTTCTGTGGGCGAGGTGCCTGAGCGATCACTTCGAAATTTTTCTCCATGGGATGAAGACCCGCTCTGTCCATCCGATGGCCGAGATATGTGACAGAAGGCTGTCTAAAGCTGCACTTATCAGACCTTAGCTTAACTCCGTGTTCACGGAATCGTTGCAACACACTCTTCAGGCGTTCACTCCCATCGCCACGAGCCCCCAAAACCAGTACATCATCAAGGTAAGCCTGAGCCCCTAGCAACCCTGACTGCATTCCATCCATTATTTTAAAGAAAAATAGCCGGAGCAGAGAATATTCCGAAGGGAAGACTATTATACGAAAAGAATCCTCTGTGTGTGTTAATGACGCAGAGCTTCCTTGTTGCTTCATCCAAAAGAACTTGATTAGAGGCATCCTGCAAATCAAGAATTCTAAAATACTCCTCACCGTTGAGAGATGCAAACATGCCTTCAATCACTGGGAGATGGTACTGCTCAACTGTACAGGCTGGATTTAGGATGGCTTTGAAGTCACCACACAATCTAACAGTTTCGTTTTTCTTAAGTACCGGCACGATGGGAGTGGCCCAAGCGGATTGTTGGACTGCTGAAAGTACACCGATGGCTACGAGCCTGTCCAGCTCTTGCGTAACCCTGTCCTTTAGAGCGTAAGGTATGGATTTTGCCTTACAGAATATCGGCACCGCTCCCTCTTTCAACTGCAATGTGCCTGAAGGCCCCTTGATCAGGCCAAGATCCTTGGAGAGGACGTCGTGGCAGTCGTCGACAATGTTGGGAACTGCCCCAGCGGGTTCTGGCGTTGAGTGTAGCAAGTCTTGTGCCGACGGCTGCAAAACTGGAACGCCCGCTCTGTGGAGCAAGGAAATTTGATCCCGGCCACACAGGCTAGGTCCCGAGCATTTAAGTACAATAAGACGGCAGTAAACTGAGACGGCCCTGTATTACACACAAAGTTGCAATTTCTCCATCACTGGGAGTGGTCCAACGTAACATGGCAACTTCACCTGAGGAGGTTTGAGCACTGGCCACTGTTCGCGATGCTTGTTAAACACGATTTTGGAAATTACGCAGACAGGAGAGCTAGTATCTACTTCCAGTGTAAGTGGTACGCCAGTTCATGAAAAACTGCGCTTTATCGGTGGCCCGAGGCGGCTTTTTTGAGCAGAAAGTAAGGTCCATATATGTGTCGTCTTCCATATATATTGGTCCATATATATCGTCGTCTTCAGTTACGGCTTCTTCGGGAGTCAAAGCTCTTCCCTCCACCGCATGCGTTGCAATGCGGCTCTTATGGTGGTGGTGCGGCACATCTTTGTGAGATGCCCATGACGACCGCAGTGATAACACTTTGCTCTAATCCAACGACAGCTGTTGCCATCGTGTTTGCTGCATCCGCATCTATCACAATGCTTTGCCACGTACCGAGTCGGAGATGTTTTAACAGTGTTGGCCTCGGACGCGCGTAGCTTAAGCAAGGGCGTAGCTTCTGAGGTCATGCTTTCGGGACCATTTTCAGCTGCTTTGACAGACAGCGCCAATGATTCGGCCTCTTCTAGCGCTAAATCCTTTTTTGCCAACATCTGTTTTTGCAGTGCCACGGAGCGTACTCCACAGACAATGCGATTCCGCAGCATGCGGTCAAGAGACGTTCCGAAATTGCAGTTGTCTGCTATTCGACGAATAGCAACGAGAAACGCGCTAACGCTTTAGCCTGGAAGTCGCGAGCGATCGAAGAACTTGTAGCTTTCTGTTATCTCGTGCTTCTTAGGGTCATAATATTCATTCAAGCTGTGAACCACTTCCTTGTATGTCAGTTAATTTGGTACACGCGGGGCTACCCTGCCGGCTAGCACCTCGACTGTCTTGCTAGACAATGCCGAAACTAGGAGTGCTCTCTTATTAGCCGGGTCTGTTATACTGTTCGCCTCGAAATGCGCTTCTGCTCTGACGAGGTAAGGCTTCCACTCATCTTTCGTTTCGTCGTAATCCGGCAACTGCAGGGAGGCTATCATGGTCGTTCCTCGTCCGTGTACACCAGGACTTGTAGTCCGTCAGGTACCGTGGGTAGCGAAAACCGACTTCGTCGCCACTGTTACATAGCTACCCGCTCAGCCACGGCAAGCATACGCAGACAACCGCAGACTAGGGCAACGAGATGAACCTCTAGTGTTTCGCGCTAGCTTCTTTTGCAGCTACACCTAGGAAGCCGGGAGAGGGGGAAAAGAGGGGCGGGAACGGCAATCGATTCAGCCATCGACAGAAACACGAAGGGGTGGAAAGGGAGGGACGTATTAATGGGAGAGTTCAGTTCGCAACAGTAAGAATGACTGTAAAGTACAGTTTAGACATCCTTGAGCCTAAATCAACCATTATCCACGTGTGCGGTGCGCGCACAAGGAGCGGCGACGATCAATGTGTCATGCTTTCAGGAGCGCAGGTTGTCACCGTAAGCTCCCATCGGAGCGCAGGAGCTGGTACATCTCTGACTCGTATGTAAGAACACGCAATTTTGAATTGTTAATTTGGTATGCGTTAGTGAACTAACACACTGCCATACTTTTTCAGCGGATTGCGTTAGTAATTTCTTCAGCGGTTTTTTTAGTTCCAGGCGTCGATATAACTGCGATTGCCCCGCCGCGGTGGTCTAGCGGCTAAGGTACTCGGCTGCTGACCCGCAGGTCACGGGATTGAATCCCGGCTGCGCCGGCTGCATTTCCGATGCAGGCGGAAATGTTGTAGGCCCGAGCGCTCAGATTTGGATGCACGTTAAAGAAACCCAGGTGGTCGAAATTCCTGGACCCCTCCGCTACGGCGTCTCCCTTAATCATATGGTGGTTTTAGGATGTTAAACCTCACATATTATTCAACTTCCTCAGTGGTTTCTTAGTTGCACATATTGATATATCTACAAATATGTAATCTGGCGCGCCGGATGTGTATTGCTACATCGTCGCTTGCACGAAAGAAAGTACTAAATATTGACTCGTGTGCGCGGATATCTACCGAACAAGATATTTTAAATCATTTGTACATGTTGACCAGTGGCATGTGCGAGAACCGACTATGAAAGAAAAAAAAACCATCGGCTGCAACAGCCGACAACCTGTGGCTGCTCCTCAGACAGACAGACAAAGAACTTTATTCAGGTCCTGAGGAAATGCGTTGTAACGGCCCCGTTTAGGGGAATCCGTAGCAGTCGCGGGCCGCTCCCACGTAGGAACTGGAAGACCGTGGCCCTCCGCCCTCTCGCAGGCCCTCTGGACAGCCCGAAGTTGAACCAAGAGGTCGCCGCTGTTAAGGGCTTCCTCCCAGTCATCTTCTTTGTTGAACTCTGCGTCACGTAACGCAGGACATTGCCAGAGCATAGGAGGTAATGAGCAATACGCCTCACCGCAGTCCGGACAATGCGGCTCGATGTTGGGCGAAAATTGGCTGAACCTGCCACGCGAAGGGAAAGACCCCGTTTGGAGCATCCTGTAGGCCGATGATTGCGGTCACGTAAGTTTAGGATGAGGAAGTGGAAAAGTCCTCCGAGATAGATGATAATGAGTCATGATCTCGTGGAAAGTGAGTAGCGAGTCCCTGTATCTTCCGGCGTCCCCGCCTGCGAATCCTCCGGGACCGCCGCGGTGAGCGATACCTCGCGCACGGTCATGGGCAAACTCATTGGCGTTGGGGACATCAGGATGTACGTTGGCCCCCATGTGGGCCGGGAACCATGTTATGGTGTGAAACCCGGCAGCCCCCTCACAGCCGAGGATGGCCGCTGCCTCACGCGAGATCGAGCCCGAGGCGAAAGCCCTAGCTGCGGAACGCGAATCTGTAAAGACATTAGGACGCGATGGGTCCTTCATTGCTATGGCGATGGCGATTTGCTCAGGCACCATTGCTGAAACCTTTCTAACCGAGGCAGAGCATAGGAGTGTGCCACTATGATCGACCGAGACCACTGCGAAGCGATCCGAACGCCCGTACTGGGCTGCATCGACAAAGGTCGCGAGAGGCGGTCTGTTTGCAACTGATTTTAATAAGGAACGGGCCCGAGCTATGCGGCGCCCTACATTGTATTATGGGTGGACATTTCTTGGAAGTGGAGCTACCGAAAACGTGCCTCTGATCGAGGGTATCAGTGTTACATTACGCTGGTTAGTCGCCGTAGGACCGCAGCCTATGGATTCCAGGATGCGCCTACCAGCCCTCGAGGACGATAGTCGCACGACCTGAGCCATCTGCTGGGCCTCGATCACCTCCGAGAGGGAGTTATGCATGCCCAATTGTAGGAGCTTCTCGGTGCTAGTGTGGATAGGCAAGCCTAGAACTCACTTTATGCTTTTGCGCATTAGTGTATCAATTCTTGCCTCTTCTCTTTTGGACCAGCGCACCGCCGAAGCGACATAATTAATGTGGCTCATGAGAAATGCATGATAGAGCCGAAGGAGATTGCTCTCGCTCAGCCCGCCCCTGCAGTTCGAGACCCTGAGTATGAGCCTAAGCATGTTCTCCGTCTTGTAGGTGATGCGGGCTATAGTTCGTGAGTTGCCCCCCTTGGACTCTAGCAGGAGTCCGAGGACCCTGATGGAGTCCACCCTGGGTATTGTCTGCCCATCCCGTGTGTATAAAGCTAGGGGAATCTGTTCTAAAAGAGTGAGGTTCCTCAGTCCTTGTCGGGTGGGTCTGTATAGTAGTAACTCAGACTTTGCCGATGACAGGCTCAGGCCCGAACCGACTAGAAAGTTCTCCGTGATGTCTAATGCCTCTTGGAGCGCCTGCTCTACCCCGGCGTCGGACCCTCCCATGCACCACACGGTGATATCGTCCGCGTAGAGAGCATGGTTAACCCCGCGCACCGTAGCGAGTCGCTCCGAGAGGCCCTTCATGGCAATATTGAAGAGTAGAGGAGAGATAACTGCCCCATGTGGGGTGCCTCTCGCTCCCAAGGTAAATTCCGTGGATTGGATTTGACCGATCCTAATGGTAGCCCTGCGATCCCTGAGAAAAGACCTAACGTGTGCGTGGAACCGTTGCCCTAGACCCATAACCGAAATTGCCTCAAGCACAAACTTGTGCGAGATATTATCAAAAGCTTTGGCTAGGTCTAGAGCTAGTATGCCCCTAGTATCCCTGGTGTTGTTGTCAATGATTTGTCTTTTGATAAGGAGCATCACGTCCTGTGTGGATAGTCCAGATCTGAATCCTACCATATTGTGTGGAAATAGCTCTCTGCTTTCTATGTACTCGGATACCCGATGGTGAATCGCATGTTCGGCCACCTTGCCTACGCAGGACGTAAGCGAGATGGGTCGCATGTTCTCCAAAGCCAGAGGTTTGCCTGGCTTTGGGATAATCGCTAACGAAGCTGTCTTCCAGGATTCGGGGACGTGTTCCGTCTCCCAGATCTTGTTGACTTCCTCGGTAAGCTTCTCGATGGATTTGCCATCCAAGTTACGTAAGAGCTTATTTGATATTCCATCCGGGCCCGGTGCAGAGCGTCCGTTGAGCTCGTGGAGGACCTTAAAGATTTCTGGTTCAGTGAAAGGTGCGTCCAGCTCCGCCACCATTCCACCCCTGTAATGCGGATAGTCCGCATCGCCGGAAGGGCCCAGTGGAAGATAGCTGTCCGCTAACCTCTTCAGGAGGGCCTTTTCGGACACTCCCTTTGCTTTTTGGTTGTGAACGATTCTGTCAATAGCCAATCGCTGATTTCCCTTCGACTGCGACTCATCAAGTAATTGTTTGAGGAGGTTCCATTTGGCCCCCACTCTCATCTGTCCGTCAACCGAAGAGCATACTTCATTCCACTGCTGTTTAGAGAGTTCAATAGAGTAGGCTTCGATCTCGCGATTAAGTTGCGCAATTTTCTTTCGAAGTCGGCGATTGAGCCTTTGCGTCCTCCACCGGGACAGGATAGAATTCTTAGCCTCTAAGAGATGCGCGAGGCGTGCATCCATCCGATCAACCCTCAGGTTCGTTTTGACAACCTTGGTCGCAGCATTAGCATCCTCCTTGAGCCTTGCAAAGAGGCTGTCTAAGCTGTCGTATTCATCCTGGTCCTCCTTCCGCAATTTACAAAAGGCATCCCAGTCCGTTACTTTAAACTCCCTGGGGAGAGCTGCATTGACTGCTAGGGTAATAGCCACTATGAAGTGGTCGCTACCTAGATTCTCTGGCAAATTTTGCCACCCTGCTCGGCGACGTTCTTGACGAACGCCAAGTCTGGAGTTGCGTCTCGGACCACCGATGTGCCAATTCTTGTCGGGTATCGGGGGTCCGTAATTAATTCAAGAGAACAGCTAGATACGGCCTTTAGGAGGTTGTTGCCTTTGGGGGACAGCCTGGCGTATCCCCAAGCGTCGTGCGGAGCCTTAAAGTCTCCCGCTACCACGATAGGGGCCCCCCTGGCCAGAGCCACCGCTTTTGCTATGATCGAAGCGAACCCCTGCCGCTTGTCCGACGGCGAGCTGTACACATTCAGGAGGAATACGCTGTTCTTGAGCCAGCTGTTGGGGATTATTTCGAAGATAATGACCTCAGCCTTGCTGTTGCCAAGCTGTAGTTTGTGTTCTTGAAAGGAGCACTTTTTTGCGACCAAGGTTGCCAAACCGCGCTTCCCTTGCTCGCGCACCGAGACGACTCGATAGCCTGGGAAAGTTAGTGCATCACCGAGAGTTTCCTGTAACATAATTACGTGCGGTTTGACCGCCTGAGAAGCAATAAAGTGCAGCAGTGGAGCCCTGCGCCTTTTGAAACTGGCACAGTTCCACTGCCACACGACCAGTTCATTAGTGTTGTCCGCCATAATTACTGTTCTGAGACAGCCAATCTCCTGTCGGGTTGACTGTTACCGCGCCTGCAGGCGACTGTGCCCGGTTCGGGCCTATCAGAGGCGAGCTACCCGTAGCTAGCACTGCCTGTGTACATTCAAGAGACGACATCCTTTTCAGTAGGGTAGTCATGCTATCAGCCAATTGTTTAATCGATTGCTGCATGCTTTCCAGAGCCTTGCTGTTGGATTCTGTCTCCATAGCATCCCACTCCCCTTGGGGGGGTGAGGCCCTACGTTTTCCCGAGCGTGCCTGCACGTCCCCTGGTGCGGGAATCTGTTGTCTCTCACCCTGCGAGGAGTAATGTTTGCGGAACGACTCAAGGTCAGCCCTCAGCTGTTGAATCTCTGCCTTAAGGCAAGCATTCTCTTGGATCAACTTAGCTACCCTGGGGTCTTCCCTATGCTCTGGCATTGGTACCCGCGTTACCTCTGGTGGCGGCGCCGCTGGCTTCGGCTTGGCTCGATCCGCCCAGGTAGGTACTTCCTGGAATCGTGCCCGGGAGCAAGAGCGCCCTTTGGTGCGAGCGCGGCTCCTGGAGCGGTCGCGCCGGCGGCCAGCCGGCGTGACCGAACGCCCCTGCCTGGGAGCACTTGCCACGCTGGAATCCCTTGACCGGTCCTCTTCGGCCAGCTGTTGCTGAGACTTTTTGCGCGCTTTCGGCGCCGTCGTCTTCTCCGTCGCACGACGTAAGGAACTTGAAAGCGTTCTTTGCACGTTCTGTCCGCCGTCAGATGTGGGCCTCCGCAAAGGGCACATCTCGGCGAGCACTGGTGATCGTCGGGTAGAGACACGAGCCCACAGCCCCTGCACACCCTCTTGTTGGGGTTGGGGCAAACATCGGCCCTGTGACCAAGTCCTCCACACGCGTAGCACACGTCGGTTTGGCGCTTGTAGAGCGTGCAGCGCAGCATGCTGACGCCGCATATGACATAGTTTGGTACCTTCATGCCGTCGAAAAGCACTACCACAGTGGTGGTGTTCTTGATCCTTTTGGCTTCTAGGGCCTTCGGATTTCGCTGGTGGACGATCATCGTTTGGAGCTGGGCCTCGCTGATGTCAGTGTCCACTCCTCGTATGACTCCTTTACAGGTGTTATCGGGGGCCGCGACATATGCCGCCACATGGTACATTCCTTCGCTTATCCGAATCTGTTGGATCGCGGCGTAGGCGTTTGCGTTCTTCTGCTCCGGTGTGGAGACTACGAGAATGTTCTGGGCGATGTTTGGGCAAACGATGTCCCCTTCCGTCTCTGCCGGGGCAAGAGCAGCCGCCATGGCAATAGCCTGTGCGAGCCTAATTTGGCTTACTTTTCTGACGTCAAGTCCGTCCCTCGGCCTGACGATAATTCGTATGTGGTCCCTCGGCAGCCGGGGAGCCTCGATTCAGCTGCGAGGCGCTTCATTGCACCTTGCGGGGCTGCCGTGCGGCGGCCTCCCTTCGAGCCCACATGTGATGCGTTGCCCGCGGAAACTGGCGTTTCTACACGAGCTTTCTTGTTCCTGCCCAGCGCTGTCGTCCAACCCGGGTGATTGGCTTCTTCGTGAGAGATTTCCTCTCCTTCCACCATCGCTACTTCGGGCATGTTGCCCCTTTTCTCCCGTCTCTCGCCGTCGACGCTAGGCTGAGCCCGGTAGGGTTAGCCGAGCCGCGGTGCGTTCCACAAGAAAAGTTCCAATAATTCTGCAAAAGGACCACTCACCGAAAAAAGTCTGGTATCGACGTAATCCTCAGAAGAAACTGCGTCGAATGAAATGCAGCTCGAGCACAGGCACCACAAAAATCCTAAAGAAAACATTAAGAGAAACGGGAGCCGATCTTCTCGCGTCCGCACTGGTCGGCGCCCCCTGCGTTTCCTCCTGGCTGCTCCTCCAGTCAATTTCAGATTTTTCAGAGTTAAGATGTGGATGCTTCGAAAAACATTGCGTTCTTAGTAATATCCGCAAGTCATTTGGTGCCTAAAAGCCGTTCATCACTATCGATTGAAGATGCAATTGTTATTTGGAAAAGAATATCGCGTCAATCTTCACTGTGCAACATGTAAACATGAAGTTGAATGGTGCGTTCATCGGATAAATAGTAATTTTGAAACCCAAAACCTACGTCCGGGCGTGGCGTAGTGGGACGCAATTGTAAGTCAAGCGATAGGCACGTCTGCAGGCTGTGTTTTGTTCATCAAGAAGTTACCAGGTCTGGTAGTGCAAGATACCTTCTCTTGCCCGTCTGGTAGATTGGTTTCCTGCGATTTTGTATTCAATGAATGTCAGTGGCGTATAGTGTGTATTTATGCACCAACCATTTGCGCGGACCAATCATTTTTTTTCAAGCCTAAAGCAGCACTTCAATTTGGAAAGGAAATATGTATTACTTGGTGATTTTAACTGCGCCCTCAACGGGCGAGATCGAGCAAATGGACGCGCCATTTACGATAAAAGCAGTAGGACGCTAGCGGACGTAATTACTGAATTCGAGTTAGAAGACGTGGGCAGCTGTATGGAAGGAACGCGGGATGTGCGTTTCACACATTTTCAGGGGAATAGCCATGCGCGCCTTGATCGCATATACGTGTCGCTTGAATTAATAGCCCACTGTAAGACATATGCTGTCTACCCTATACACGTCAGTGATAATTGTTTAGTTAAATGTGATATGGGAGAGAAAATAAAAGGTGAATTCTTTTCATTGGAGCTGTGGAAGATGAATTCCACTTTGATCACTGACGAATATTTCTTAGATCAGGTAATGAACTGTATCAATGAAATAAAAATGGACGATGAATTTAAACTTGCAGAACAATGGGAAGAGTTCAAGCAGCGAATAAAAATAAAAGCTATTGATCGTTCTTGCGCATTGAGTTACGAAAAAAAAGACAGAAGAAGAACTCCGAAAGACTTTGGAAAGACTTATAGACTTGGAGGGCAAACAACCGGGAGAGTATAAAATTGACGTACGCATTTTAAGCAGAAAATTGCATTGAATGACGAGGAACGCTACCGCGGTGCACCCGTCCGTGCTAGGGCTGAGGCTTTAGCAGCTGGAGAGACGCCAACCAAAAGAGCGTTAGGAGTGGAGAAAACGAACGCTTGACGGAATCGTTTCGAAAAAATAGAGAAGGATGGTCATGAAGTAACTGATACGGACAGCATTTTATCCGTATTTTCAAGTCATTTTGAAAACCTTTTTGCGTGTAGACAGGTAAACCTAGAAAGATTTAAAGAAGAATATTTAGGACGCATGCCGAAAGTGAGTGAGGAAGTGAAAAACGCTTTGGAATTATCTATATCTGCACCTGAAGTGGAACGGGCGATTGATAAGTTAAATCCCGCAAAATATCCAGGACCAGATGGTCTTTGTGCCAAGTGGTACAAATGTTTTAAAAGTGAACTGTCTCCTATACTTGCAGGCGTTTTTAACGAGGCACATGAGGAAAAGAAATTTCCACCATCCTTTGGTGAATCGCGTACTGTTCTCATTCCGAAAACAGACGAGGCTGAAAAGCTAAGGCACGTCACAGCGTACAGGCCAATCACACTGACAAACGTAGACTACAAAATATAAATGAAAATTAATAATGAAAATTTTGGCAGCTAGACTTCAGTCAGTAATAAAAGATATCGTCGGTCCACACCAAACGTGTGGAATCAAAGGTCGGTCCATAGTTACAAACGTTCATAAAATGCGATCCGTGCTCGAATGTGTTGACACCAGTCATGCTCGTGTGGCCATACTCCAGCTGGATCTGGAGAAAGCGTTTGATTGCGTTGCCCACGCTCTTTTGTTTGCAGTATTGAAGCACATTAATGTTGGTAAGATAATTATTGACAGAGTAGCCATGGTAAATCGAAATGGTAGTACGAGACTAATTATCAACAAGACAGTGGGCCCCCCATTAGAATTGAGCGCTCAGTGCGTCAAGGTTGCCCTGTTAGTCCACTGTTGTTTTGAATCTATATTCAAACTTTATGTCGGTCGATATTGCAGAATGACATCATTAATGGGTTTAGAGTACAATCTTCAAAGGTCAAACTACTCGCATACGCTGATGATGTTGCGATTTGTAGCACTTCCTATGTCGGTATTGAAGAATCAATCAGAGTTTCTAAATCTTTCGCCGAAGTTACAGGAAGCCACATAAACTGGGGTAAATGCCTCGGCTTCTGGCATGGATATTGGCCTTCAACACCAGAATTTTTTGCAGGCATTAAATGGACAAGAACGCCAGTTAAATATCTCGGAGTACAGCTCGAGTCATACAAAAGTACTGACGAATATTGGACACAGCAAACAAAAGAAATTAAAAAAAAGCGAATAGGTTGAATGCAACTTATCTGTCCATGTTTGCTAGGGCTACTGCATGCAACTGGTTTTTTGTTTCTAAGCTGTGGTATTTGATGCAAGTGCTGTACTGTTCCCGGGTCAATGTGCAAAAATTACATCGGGTGTTTGCAATATTTGTGTGGGGGTCTAACTGGGAAAGGTGCTGTCACACGAGTTTGTTTAGACGGGTGAAGTGTGGAGGCCTTGGGCTAGGACATCTGTTTATCAAGCACTTGGTAAATAGGTTTTTCTTTTTTCGTGAGACAAGAGATCCTTTCCTACTAACTGTCAAACAAAACTAAGTAGACTGTTGCCCGAGTTTGTTGTGAGCACCCATGTTACCACAGGGGCTGTGCAAGGATACACGAAAGAAGTAGTGGCCAGCGTGCGGTTTTTGTGTGTTCGTTTTTCAACTGACTACCTGTGGTCTATTGGAAAGAAAAAACTGTACGAAGATTTATGTGACACGATGCTCCCCGTCCCATTGTACAGAGCGCTATAGACAGCACGCAAGGGTCAGAACGTACTTAAACGGGTTAAAAAAATGCCAGCAGCTCGAAGTGCGAAAACGTCTTTTTCAAATTACAAACTGGAACACTTCCTGTAAGAACCTTCCTAGAGGAGCATGGGTTTTACATGCCTTGGGGATCGCACTGTCTAATCTGTAAGAAACCGGAAACTATCGACCATGTTTTCCTGCACTTTTGGGAAGGAGTTTATTTTTGGGATGTATTACAAAGGACAATCAAAAAAGAGTTTCCGTTAGACCCTCATGGGATCAGGTATTTGGCGATAGAGAATGAGGATGGACTACCTTTCGATTTTATCATGATGACTGCCTTGCACAGTATATGGCGCTCTAGAATGGCTGGATTTCATTGTGACCCAGACAGAAGACCAGCAAGAGAGTATTTTAAGGAAAGCATCTCAAGATTACTTGAGGTAGTAAGAACAGACGAATGTGTACCTTTATGGGTAGAAAGGGTAGAAGCCCTACTGACCATGAAGGAATTCTAGGACGTGATGTGTTATAGTTATGCTTGACGAGCTTAGTTATTTTTAAGTTTTTTGTATTGTTCGTAGTGAATTGTAATATATCTTAGTAACCCGTTTGTGAAGTTTACCGGAAATAAAGAAAAAAAAGGGCGTGGCGTTGTGGGTAGTGTACTCGATTGGAAGTCACAAGGTGGCGAGTTCGAAATATCATTGAGAAGCGTTTTACTTTTTTTATTGTGAATGTGCGCTAGTTTACTTATATATTTATTTATAATGGCGAATGAGTACCCCCGTTGAAACCCTGTGAAGCAATTTTGCGCAGACCGCTCTAGCGCCCCAGTACCTGTGGTGGGAGGTGCTGGTACCAGCGCCATACTGGGCCTTTAATCAGGCATGGCACTGGACGCTGGTACCCAGTGGCGCTAGTTTTTGCAATAGGGACGTGCTTAAGTGTCCTCACTCGTAATCTACTCACTCATTCTCTTTAAATCTTGAAATATATTTTTATCAATAAGCAGCGACGTCGTACATAACGGTGCAGCTGTTCGCGGAATGTACTTCTTTGAGTATATGCCGTTCATAGTTTTCATTTGTAGAGTTGTAGTATGTGTGTTTTTGCCTGTTAGTATCTGTTTTTTTGTATTTTGAAATACGATGTCTTATTTAGTCATCTATGCAGTTATCCTTTATTGCAAAAGCAATCATATGGACAAATTCGGCTGTATATTGTCGTCTGCGTCGATGTCATGCACCGTATATGTATACGTATTCATATATGAGAAAACGCAAAAAAAAACTCCAGCGCGCGCAATCGAACGTGGAACAACTGCGTCCTGAAAACGAGGCGATGACAATAGAGCCACCCCGCAAATTTTGCCTCCTTTATTGCACTGAACTACTCCGTAAACGTCATTCGCCGTTGAGGCGGCAAGCTATTTATATCTACCACTCACCGCTGCTGTGTTTTCGGCATTACAAGAAAGATGGCGCAATAAGCGCACGCCGCCACATCGTGCAGCAGCGCTCGCTTTAATCTCTTACGCGTAGTTTGCCCGGCTTAGAGAAAGAGAGCTACGCTCCTCGTGTGCCCTTATCTCGCGGTGGCGAGGAGGGGAGGATCGTACGCCTTGGCTGGTCTCGGGCTTTACGTGGAACAATTGTGCTTTAGTTAACGGGCACATAAAGGTAACTGCAATCATTGCAGTCTCCGCTCGCGAAAAGCGCGCGCTTTTCAGACTTAGTGAAGTAATAAATGAGACGCGTATTCGCGTGCATCAATGCCTGTGAGTATGTTTCTTGCGTAGTTTGTGCACGAGAAACGCGGGGCACGTTTCGATCTGCTTTCCATTCTGCGCATGACCTTTCAAATTGTTGCCATCGCGCTCAATTCTTCGCCTTTTCGGCAAAGCTGTTACATTTTTGTTATAATTTTTATTACTTTTATTTTTTTGCTTCGGTAGAAGTGTACATATGTAGTAACTAATTTGTATCCTTTTCGACCCACGCCTTTGAGAACGTGTTAGGGCTTACATTATGAATAGATAAAAAAAGTAAAACTTGTAAAACAGATTTGCGACGTTGTCACCGTCCATCACGCCTTCTATTGTTTAGCTTCTCTGACGGAGCCTTCTGGCTGTCTTGCACGTTGCACTCTGTGCCTCTAAGAATATGACATTCGTGTCGTCTGCCGATCTGGCCGAAACGATTCTGACGTGGACGCGCTTTCTGGATCACCAGTGCAGTCCAGCGAAAACCTGCACCCAGAATGTAACGTTCCCATCACTGCCAAGGCATCTGCCAAAAATGGCATCTGTACGTGGCATCTGCCAAAAATGACAGATGCCAGGTACAGTGGGAATCGATGAAATGCCAAGCACGAATGAGAAAGGTTGATATGCCGTTTTGAAATAAGCACAACGTTACAAGGTGGAGAGAAATGATGCTTTACAAGCACCCCGTGTCATGACTTTTGTGTTTAGACGTGTCGTTTACATTCGTCCTCTATTCACATCACGTGATACCAAATTCAGTATAATTGGAGCTAGCAAAACGACCGCGAACACGCTATCAGCGTGGTATGTTCTCGTGTTCTTACATGATACGAGCGTCAGGATTAGAATGTTCGCACCAGTCATATATTTATGTCGTTCATTGACGTCACGTTACACCAAACTTGGTATAAGTGGAGCAAGCAAAATGGCCGCGAGCGCATCACGAAGGGCCCAATATACACCAATGTAGCGTTGACGTACGCGCACGCTCGGTACAGCGACGCTACGTTAGCAAAACGCGAGCCCTCCATAGTCTGACACCATGCGCGACCGGTGCGACCAGAGTCGGTCGGCGCGTCCCGAACGGCAACCGGCGCAAAATGCGACATGCTGCATTTACCGCCGATGCATTACCCAGACAACACAGCGTCTACCTCATTTCGTGACAGAGGAACGCCGGACGCACTGAAACACGCATGCGTCAAAGCAACGCAGCGCGGCGCGGGCCTGCGAGTATATGGCAGGACCGGTGACTGGCGTGGCATTGCCGGCGTGACCCGACGAAATGAACACCGGTGAGCACGCGCACCGCGTCACGTAGAAATGCGTCGGCGCCTTGACTGTAGCATGTAGCCCCACCGCGGTGGTCTAGTGGCTAAAGTACTCAGCTGCGGACCCATAGGTCAGGGGATCGAATCCCAGCTGCGGCGGCTGCATTTCCGATGGAGGCGAAAATGTAGGTCCGTGTGCTCAGATTTGGGTGCACGTTAAAGAACCCTAGGTGGCCCAATTTCCAGAGCCCTCCACTACAGCGTATTTCATGATCATATGGTGGTTTTGGGACGGAAAGCTCCGCATATCAGTCAGTCCATCAATCAATCACTGTGGCATGTAGTCATGTTCTCACATGACACGCATTTCATGATTATCATGTTTGCACCAGTCACATACCTTCGTCATCCATTGACGTCACGTAGTACCGAATTTGGCATATGTAAAGATAGTGAAACGGCTGTGAGCGCACTATGAGTGTGGAATGTAGTCATGTTGTTACATGACGCGCATGTGGTGATTATCGTATTTGCATGTGTCATTTACCGATGTCGTTCATTTGCTTCGCGTATACCGAGTTTGGTACATGTGAACCTATCGAAACGGCCGCGAGCGCATCATGAGCGTAGTATGTAGTTATGTTCTTAAATGACAAGCATCTCATGTTTATCATGTTTGCACCAGTATCCTACCTTCGTCATTCGTTCACGTCCCGTAATATTAAATTTAGCATAAGCGAAGCTAGCGAAACGGCTACCAGTGCACCATGAGCGTGGCATGTAGTTATGTTGTTACATGACATGCACCTTATGATTATCATGTTTACACCAGTCATATTCCTTTGTCACTCATTCATGCACAGTAATACCGAGTTTGGTATGTGTGACGCTAGCGAAACGCCCGCGAGCGCATCATAAGCTTAGCATGTAGTCATGTTGTTACATGACACGCATGTCATAATTTTCATTTAGGGTCTATCATTTGTGTTCGCCGTGCACTCATGTCATGCCATACCAGTTTTGCAACATGCCATGCGAATGAAACCACAACAAGAGCTGCAGGACAATGAAATGCAAATTATGATTTTCATGGCATCTACGTCATAATTTTCATATAATCACTAGTCAAATACGTTTTTCATACAGTCATGTTATGCCATACCAAGTTTGGTGTCGATACTAATATTGAAAAGGCCAGGAGAGCTAAAAGTCGTAGACGGCTAGATAGATACGCGCAAAGTCACTGAAGTTCGCTAAGAAATGCTGCGCATTAAATCATATCCAATCATCTTCCCGTTGTCAGCAATGGAAGTCGTTTGTCCAATTATCCGGACTACTGCGACTTACAGCATGTCCCGTACGCCCTTCTGACAGTGTAGGCATCGATCTATATGGACCACGTCCTACACCGGGGCTGGCAATTTATGGATAATTGTCGCCAGGGACAATCTTACGAGATACGCAGAAACAGCTCTGCTACCTTCAGATGCTGCTTGGGACGTACCCAACTTTATGTTACAACGATGCGTCCTGCGTCACGGTGTACCACGCCAACGTTAATCAGCGATAGATGGCGCGTGTTCTTGCCCGAGGTTCTTCACAAACTCCTTCGCGCAAGTCGTACGGTTCACTGCACCTCTACAGCCTACAGACCAATGGTCTAACGAAACGTTTCAGTCGAAACCTGGAAGACACGCTCGCTATGCCTGCATGCCAATTCTGACCACTCAAATGGTGATTTGGTGCTACCGTGTGTAAGCGGTGGATAAAATACCACGATGCACTCAACAGTAGGCTTTTCACATTTATTTCTCCTATGGGGCCGTGAAAAATGTGTCCCTCTACACACCATTTCGCCGTATCACCCGGACGATTTCGAATTAAGTCCTGTTTCTGACATTTTGTGGCATGCTGAAGAGTATTGTGAAAGGGCCCGCTCCTTCACATGGCACAGACAAGCTCCCGAAAATGAATACCATGACAACGACCAGCAAGTCCAGAGTTTCGCCGTAGGCGTGCTCGTCTAGCTATAACTTTCTTTCCTCTCTACAGCACTGTCCTCTCAATTTGCCCCAAAGTGTCACGGTCGTGGAACGTCGCTGTCATGTAATATATGTGGTCTATCCAGTCAAATCATCCACACACAGGCGCCACATTGGTCGCGAGACAGTTCACGTCAGTCGCCTTGAACCAACTCACGAGCCCTTCTTTCTGACATCACCTTGACACGCCAAGATGGCTTTCCTTTGTCACGGGGGTATTGTAAGGAGGTAGATAAACAATACGCCGCACTGGGTCACATATTTAGCCGAGCGCGAACTGTTGGCCCCAGAGCTGTGATTCCTCTGTCGGTTGTCACCGCCCGAGTTTAGTATCGATAGACCTGCTGTGAAAGTACTACTTACGTCAATAAACGTGGTTTCATACACGTCACGCTATTACTCTTTCAAGGACTTTCATTTATTATGCATGTCGGCAGGTATAGGTATACGTGCGTGGATGATAGGCGTGATGACGTCACGCGAGTGACTAGTGATCAAGCCAATAGGCCATGATATAAGGGCATCACGTCATTACCATTTCAATGGCATTTTATTTGATATGCATTTCTGCAGGTTAGGAAAGTGCGTGCTTGGATAATAAATAGGCTTGATGACGTCGCTCGAGTCACTAGTGGTCAAGCCTTTAGGCCAAGGTATATGTGTCAGGTTCTTACCCTATCAAAGACTTTTCATTTGATATGCTTGTTCGTGTCGGCAGGTTATGACCGTGTGCGCGTGAGTGAAATGAGAGATGACGTCAGAAGACTCACTAGTGGTCCAGCCAATAGGCTGAGTGATATGTGACAGGTTATTGCCCTCTCAATGACGTTTTGATGATATACATATCGGCAGGTTTAGACAGTGCTTGCGTGGGTGATCGCCGTGATGACGTCATGTGAGTCACTAGTCATCAGCTTAATAGGCCGAGTGATAGAATCACGTTATTACTCTTTCAAAGACGTTTAATATGATATGCATGTCGGCAGGTTCAGACAGTGCGTGCGTGGGTCTTCTGAGTGATGACGTCAGAAGAGTCTTAGTGATCAAGCCACTAGGCCGAGTGATAGGTGTCAGGTGGTCGCACTTTAAAAGATGTTTATATTATATGCATGTCGGCTTGTTTAGACAGTGCGTGTGCGGGTGATAGACGTGATGCCTAGCACCAGGGCTTGATGTGCCCAGATGTCTGATGTGTCCAGTGTGCGCTGTGTCCAGGTGTCTTCCTTTTGTACTTCAATGTTTTCGCGCGACTCAGTTAGGATGAATCACCAACTCGCCCAGCAGTCCGTGCTTCTCAATACTATGTGCGTAAAATGTTCGAACTTGCTATGCCCCCACTACGCAGTCTTGTGAGAACTGAAATGACTTGATGTTCAACCTTTATGAAGTTTCATCAAAAGCCATGGGTATTCAAGCTTGTCTGGCGTAAGTATCGTGGCTAGGAATGATCTATGGTGTGACTGCTAAAACTGGTGTCTATACATTTGCAATATTTCTGGCAAACCGGACATTCGAAAATTGTCTATTGAAAACGTAACCCACTTTCCATTCTACAGCTAACGCATTTTTATTATCGCACTAGCGTTAAAGAGCTTTTTTCCGCAAAATATTCGGCAGTGTCTTTTGTTGTGAGTGAAAAAATGATCATCTTGCCATTGACCAAAAAAATTGTGAAATATGCGATCAAAGTAGCCCCGCCGCGGTGGTCTAGTGGCTAAGGTACTCGGCTGCTGACCCGCAGGTCGCGGGTTCGAATCCCGGCTGCGGCGGCTGCATTTCTGATGGAGGCGGAAATGTTGTAGGCCCGTGTGCTCAGATTTGGGTGCACGTTAAAGAACCCCAGGTGGTCTAAATTTCCGGAGCCCTCCACTACGGCGTCTCTCATAATCATATAGTGGTTTTGGGATGTTAACCCCCACATATCATTCAATCAATGCGATTAAAGTAAACGATAAAACTTTTCTGCTTCGACTTAGGTTTGAAACCAGGCCATTTGCGTGGCAAGCAAGTGTTCTACCACACAGCCACGCGTATGGTATAAAGTAAAGTGCGAATAACTTTCTCTGGTAAAATGCAAGGAAAATAACTTTCATACGCTTAGCAAACACACGCATTCTGTATAGGGGATTTACACCACAACATGTAATATCGCAGTAATATTTCATGGTACTAGTGTACATTTTCATCAGGCATCACAACTTGTGATTACCAATGCTACTTCCTGGTTTAAAACCAGCGAACCAGTACAAAAGGCACACAGGTTATTGCACGTATTCCCTGAAGACTACGCAGCTGGTGCATAGCAAGGTTGAAACCATTTCGCGCACATTATTGCTCGTGGTTTAAAGTTTTATACCTTTTTTGAACAGAATGATGCCATGTGTGAAAGCTTCCCTGAGGCAAGATATTTTCAATTTTCTCAATTATATTGCAGCATTTCATAAGTACTTACTTCTTTAGGCAACATTGTACAATAAAAAGTACGCACTAAGTCGTTGAAGTATGCACAAAGTAGAGAATATCGCTTTCGCATTCAACTCTGAAAAGCTGAACTTCATGGTCCGCCAGTTTTTTAAACACTAAAGCCTTAATGTATTAGACGAGTTTAATACTTCAGCTTGTGTAAAGGTTACAGTGCTTACGGAATAAAACATAACATCACATTATTTTGTCAAAATACGCGTATGTGCGGTTCATCGATATAACCACGCGATGTGGCGACATCTGTAAAGTAATGTGGGCTCTGATGCATGCCTTCCAGTCGAAATTACACACGTATCACCCGAATTGTAGATGGTGGAAAAAATTGTGGTCTATTCGTAAATTTTCCCGTTTCAATCCGTGAGCAGTGCACTCTGCTTTGAGGGACTGAACTAGCAAAAAAAAAAATGTTGACTTTCTGTCCTTATAAAGACACACGTAATTATAAAAACAAGAGGAAAGTAGGCGAAGACAGGCAAAATAAAACGCGGGTTCATAGATCTCATAACATCCTTGGAGATTTATTTATTTATTCAATACTGCCAGCCACCGTTTGGCAGCCAGGGCAGGAGTGGTACAGTGCAGAGTTTGAACACAAAATTTACACGCGATCAGTAACACGGTCCGCGGTACACAGGGAAGCAATAATGCAGTAAGCATACAGATTGTCACGACACGCAAGCCTACGCAATCAGTAACAAAATCAGCAACACACAAGCGTACGCAATCAGTAACAAAATCAGCAAAACACCCAAAGTACACTACGCATATTGACCAGGAAGTGTGAAACAAAAATAATCGAATGTTGCCATGTAAAGATAAAAAGTATTGCGCAAACAAACAAAAAAAAAGAAAAAAAAAGACAAGCAGTGTGCGTTGTGGCATGGTAGCAAGATAACACGTGAAATATGTTAGTTCAATAGAACAGGGGAACTAAACCAGCACTTCCAATCATACACAATTTTGAATAGCCGTTGAAAAAGCATTTTGATTAGTTAAGTTAGTAACGTCGCGTGGCAAAGTGTTCCATTCTGCTATCGTTCTCGGGAAAAAGGATAGACGGTGAGCGTTTGTTCTCGTGAGAGGCATTAGGATTGTTTTGTTGTGCTTGTTCCGGGTGGGGCATGACATGTTGAATTCGAGATAAGTATTGAAGTCAAGCTTAGAATAACCATTGACTATGCTGTGTAATATTTTAAGTCGATGTAATTTACGGCGGGACTCTAGTGTTGGTAGGTCAGAACGCCTGCGCAGTTCTGTCACGGATACTCGCCTGCTGTATGCGTTGTGAATAAATCGCAGCGCTTTCTTTTGTACCCGTTCGAGCATCGCTGAATCCGTCTTTGTGTGTGGGTCCCAAACAACGTCTGCATATTCGAGCAAGGGGCGGACCAGCGTAGTGTACGCAACGGTCTTCGTTCTGCTTGTACAGTGCTGAAGTCGGTGTCTTAGAAGCCAAAGTCTGCGCAGTGCTGATGATGTAATATTTTGTATGTGTTTGTTCCAGGTGAGGTTTGATGTCATGGTTACTCCCAAATATTTGAACTCGTTAACAACCTCTAATTCAACATTGTTGATTTGATAAGCATATTGAAATGGAAACTTTTTGCGCGTTATTGTCATTTGGCGGCACTTTGTTGTGTTGAGGCTCATGTTCCAATCGGCACACCAATCACTAACAGCTGTTAAGTATTTGTTGAGAACTTTCTGGTCATTTACCGATTCAATAGGGAGATAAACAACGCAGTCATCGGCAAAGAAACGGAAACGCACCGGACAGTCGAACTGTAAATCGTTTAAATAGATAATGAAGAGCAGCGGACCTAAGACGGAGCCCTGTGGGACTCCAGAATCAACTGATGACAAGTGAGAGGCAGAGTCACCTATCTGAACGTACTGATACCGGCTTGATAAGTAGGAGTCCAACCACTGAGTTATTTTCTCATTTTTGACCAAGTTTCGAATTTTTAACATCAGGTTGCTATGGGGTACTCGATCGAAAGCTTTTTCGAAATCCAAAAATATAGCGTCAATTTGCCCCCCTTATCTAAAACTTTTGAGATGTCGTTAGTCGTGTGTATTAGTTGTGTAGCCGTGGAAAATCCACGCCGAAAACCATGTTGATTGCTCGTAAAAAACATGTTGCTCTCAAGATACGTTACGAGGTGTTTAAATATAAAGTGCTCCAAAACTTTACCGGCTGTACACAAAAGGGATATGGGGCGGTAGTTTTTTACAGAAAGTTTATCGCCGGATTTATGCACAGGAGTAACTTTTGCAGTTTTCCAATCGTCTGGAACCACACCGCTTAGTAGACTTTCGTTAAATATAATGTAAAGGTATTTCGAGCACCACTCCGCATACCGGTAAAGGAATGCATTTGGTATTCTGTCGGTACCTGCGGACTTTTTAGGGTCAAGGTTGAGCAAAGCCGAAAATATTCCCGGCTCGGTAATAGTGATATCGGGAATGTCAAAGCCAGGAATATTGAAATTAGTGCAGCACTGGGTTGCACGTACAAATACAGACGAGAAAAAAGTATTAAAAGCCCTTGCTATCGAGCAGGCATCGGACACTTCCCTGTCGTTTATTTTAATTTTGCCGACTGGGTCTTTCTTTTGGGTGATGTGAGTCCAGAACTTCTTAGGGTTGGTGACAAGAAAGCCGTGCATCTTAACATTAAAAAAGTGATACTTTGATTCTTTGATTTTTTTTTTCGTAGGTCAGCCCTTAGGGAAGGTAACACGTTAGGCGTTTTGGGCGCTCGGGAGAGACGCTTAACACGACGTTTTAAGTGAATTATGTCACGCGTAATCCACGGGCTTTGGCGGTTAATCTTTCTTTGTTTTTGTGGGACATATTTGTTAATACAAGTATGCACGGCCGTCTTGAAGTGCAACCATAATCCGTTTACGTCGAGATATCCGTTATTGTGTTTGCTCTTAAAGGTGTCGAAATCTGGTTCGAGGAAGTCCAAGATACTTTCATTATCAGCACTGTTAAAATCTCTAAATGGCTTAATGATTGCCCGCGAAGTTGAGGGCAACATATGACTTTTAAACTGTACTATTTCGCGATCTGAAATCCCGGGCAGAACATTGACATCAAAACCAAGCCGTTGAACGGATTCAGAAAGAAAGACAAGGTCAAGTAGTGACCTTGAGTTTGTCGAAACACGAGTAGGTTCATGCACAATTTGGCCTAATTTACAAGAAAAAACAACATCAAGCAGTAGTTCGGAATGATCGCAGGTAGGAACGGCACACATCGAATCCCAGTCAATTTGGGGCAGATTAAAATCACCGCAGAGTACAATATGCGTGTAGCGCTTGGCATACACGCCTACTTAATCTGCAAATGCTTCAAGTACTGTAATGTTGGAATTTGGTGGTCTGTAAAATACACCGATAAAGATGTTGAGTTGCGGATGGTGAAGAACAATGCAAGCCATTTCAATGTTTTTGTGTTGGGGAAGGGGGGTATAGTCCAGGCCTTTTTTTATTATTAGTGCCACACCCCCACCTTTTGAAGCCCGGTCACAGCGATAGATTTCGTGGGAGCTCGGTATCGCTACCGAGTCTGGAATTTCGTCACTTAGCCACGTTTCTGTTACAGCCGTGACGTCGGGATCGTATACGGTGAGAACGCTTTCCAGATCATCAGACTTGTTTAAAATACTTCGTGCATTTATATTCAAAACAGAAAAGGGTTTGAAATTTGTGAGCGAAGGCACATCAGAGTCGCTCTTTCCTTTGCTATCAGCTCGGTCATGGTTTGGTGGCAATCGTCACTGCGGAGCGAAAGGGACTCTCGCTCCAAGAATGTCGTCCCACACAAAAAGCTTACCATCGACTTTGATCTTGTCGAACGACTGCGTCACTTTTATCCCCTTCTTTCTTAGTTCAGCAGTGCTATCCCAAAGTTTTTTCCGGACAGCCCGGACGCGAGAC
The DNA here is from genome assembly GCA_013436015.1 of Rhipicephalus annulatus. NCBI lineage: Eukaryota > Metazoa > Arthropoda > Arachnida > Ixodida > Ixodidae > Rhipicephalus > Rhipicephalus annulatus. The sequence goes on from WOVY01009241.1 coordinate 1,453,205, forward strand.
GAAAAGTCTTCTGATATGCCATATTCCGTGTCTTTCAAGTTTTTACAGTTTTTTAGTATCCTCGCCTTGTCTCTACCGTCCACCAGCTTGAAAATTACTGGTCTACATTTGTTGTCCTTTTTTCTACCTATCCTGTGAATACATTCTATTCCGACGTTCTTCACTTTTATTATTTCACCAAGAATGTCGTTCGATACTATCTGCTCTAGCAACTCCACCTTTTCATCCTTCATCTCTTTGATACCGTACACTATCAAATTGCCCCTCCGACTGCGGTTTTCCAAGTCGTCGATTTTATAAACGAGGCTGTCCACTTGTTGTAGTTTGTCTACTTTAATGGTGTAACTTGTTACGGTGCCAGATAGTTCATCTAGCTTTCTCTCAATTGCTGAGAGCTTATCACAAGTTTCGCTCAAGCGTTGTGTGGCGGTACCTGAACTTTCTTTGAGTAGACGAATTTCATCTAAAATCTTCTGAAACATAGCTTCTGTGGGACCAGGGTTCGACTCAACGTCCCCACAATGAGGTAGCAGGTCTACAAAACAGTCATACACTGCAGAAAGAACAAGTAGTAGCGACCGTGGGCACGGCAGAAGCACAAGGCATACATCATCACTACGATATTCAAGCTCCGGACGGTAGTCTCTCACCTGAATAACAAGCAAGAAGGGGTTCCTGAGAATCATGCTCTCGGCGCCTCTGTCGTGCCCACTGGTCGGTGCCGGCTGAGCGCTTCTTCTTATATCCGTTGGTATCGATGACGTGGCTGATGGTGGTAGTCGATGCGCCGCCAGGGACGGAGTAGTAGTGCGCAGGCTTGAAGAATTGGTGTCGATCCCGTACACGTGCGGATACATGCTCCAGGCAGCATGTCTTGCTGGTTGCGTTTCGGTACAAGGGAACGCCGATGCGCAGATGGCACGAACATGAAGCAGCACCTGAATAACAAGCAAGAAGGGGTTCCTGAGAATCATGCTCTCGGCGCCTCTGTCGTGCCCACTGGTCGGTGCCGGCTGAGCGCTTCTTCTTATATCCGTTGGTATCGATGACGTGGCTGATGGTGGTAGTCGATGCGCCGCCAGGGATGGAGTAGTAGTGCGCAGGCTTGAAGAATTGGTGTCGATCCCGTACACGTGCGGATACATGCTCCAGGCAGCATGTCTTGCTGGTTGCGTTTCGGTACAAGGGAACGCCGATGCGCAGATGGCACGAACATGAAGCAGCACCTGAATAACAAGCAAGAAGGGGTTCCTGAGAATCATGCTCTCGGCGCCTCTGTCGTGCCCACTGATACCCAAGTGTTTTTCATTTGGTAATTGCGCAACTTGTACATTTTTTTGGGTGATTCTTACGGTTTAAAAGCTGAAAAAAACTAAAAAAATACGATTACATCAGTCTTTAGTTTAGAATAACTAAAATAGCACGAAAGCCATGGTGTATAGTTTTTTTCCACCTGAAATGCCTGGAAGGAATAGAAAAAAAAGGTGGGCTGTCGTATCGCCTAAACAAAACACCTTAATCCCGTAACCATGATTACTATGAAGTTATTTAGAAACGAAGCGTGCAATGTGCTATGTTTTGTTCGTTATAATATTCGTGAATAACTTGCACAGATAATGAAAGTGAGAAACTTGCCTTAAAATTTAACCGAGATTTCTATTTCATAGAGTCTGTTATTACAGATAACTTAATCGCACTTTAAGGCCACCACGTACATTCGTGCTATTTTTGAGAGAAGGAGGTGTGAGGGAAAGTTTGCCCGGAATCTGAGGTGTCCATATTTTTGCTCACGCAAAGAAAACAATGGCTAATCTAGCGGCCTCAGCATGCACACACCTACGCAAAAACCACTGCCATGTTGGTACACAGTTGCACCCCATACCCTAAAGACGATTCCTGAGAGCTGCGTCAATATTTTGTGTAAATAGCAGCTGTAGTTAAAAACAAAATAGAAGCAAGAGTAATGAAAAGTGACGAAAATGACTCACGCCCATGGCTCCGGCGAGCGCAGAAGCAACAATAGTGCAGACGGATACAATGCAGACTTGACAGTGTATCATACATTGCCCATGAGGTCAACGATTTACGCGCTTCTCACTGCAACTAAAGTTTCCCAAGCGTATTGGCGAACGAAGTCTCATTTGCCCAGAATGAATGGCGTAATATGATTACTTTACGACTGAATAATTTCGCGAACTATATTTTTCGTCGTCAATTGAAATGGACCGCGGCGCTTTTATGTCTGCTGTGTCGAAGAACTGCTGCGTGCAGAAAATGTTCCCCGGATTTTTCACCCCTCCGACTGGCACTCTTTTACATGTTTTGCCATGTGCACCCCTTGCGAACGACAGCGTGTTGTCAGTTGGGTTTTCAGGACAATGTAGCTCAACTTGTCTCTTGGGGACAGGAAAGCGGCAGGTGCATGATCTTTTCGAGAGGCATACGGTGAAGCTTCAATCACGGCTTCGTGTACGATGGCTAGCTACCGCTACACGTTCGAGCCGGATTTTAAACTCACTTCTCAAGTATTTGCAATAATAATAATAATAATAATAATAATAATAATAATAATAATAATAATAATATAATAATAATAATAATAATAATAATAATAATATAATAATAATAATAATAATAATAATAATAATAATAATAATAATAATAATAATAATAATAATAATAATATAATAATAATAATAATAATAATAATAATATAATAATAGTAATAATATAACGTTATAATATAATAATATTATTAGTAAAATCAAAAGAAAAGTTTTATAGAACAATGAATCACTCATATTATTTTGACATGGTCGACAATATTTGGCCACACTGAAGCAACTGGTAGTGTCCTGGTATAGACGGTTTCGCCAGAGCCTGCCGGTCTCTGGCAACATTGTGCGTTCACTAGAAAACCATCCAGGAAACATCTGGTTTAGCTTGTTCTTGCGTTGTTTTAGCCTTTGTTGATGGCCATGGCTGCTTGTGTTCTGATATTTTATGCAGATAAAATTATTCTGATGAAGCATTCGCAACTCAAGCACAGCTTTGTCAAGCCAGGATGCAGTCTGCAAGCCTGAACTAGTTTTACATGCTAGTCTAAAGGTTCTGTTTTGATCACGCCAAAAAACTGGATTCCCGTTAAGAGCGCGTACGCTTAATTGTACTTCCCACTTCATTCTGACATCGACTCCAAGGCCATGGGTGATCACTGGCGACTTCAATGCCCACCATTTCCTATGGGGAAGCTCCAGGGACAACTCTAGAGGAAGAAAATTGGTGTCCTTAGCCTCGGAGTACGAACTCTGCGTTTGTAACGATGGAAGCCCTACATATTTACGCGGATCAGCCTATAGTAGCTGCCTGGACCTTACATTGGTTTCTCGCTCACTTATCAGGAAAGTGCACTGGTTTTCGGATCTGGAAACGCGGGGCAGCGACCATATACCAACTTACCTGTGTATAGAAGGTTTCACCAGCCCCAAGTCCTCAAGAGGCCTCAAGTACACCGATTGGCCGAAATTCAAAATGTTAATGGAATACTGCTGTACCGACGGCTCATCATATAACCTAGAGGACTCGATAAAGGATGTCCTGCAGAATACCACGCATACACATTTGACTAGTCACAAGCGCACCGATTTCGACATCGAGCTTGAGAAACTTCGCGCAATACGCCATCGTGCAGAACGAAAATACCGACGGACAAAGTGCATGGATGATTTGAGGCTGGCTAGACGCATTCAAAAGAAACTGCAGCGGCACATGGATGAACTGGCTAGGCGACGTTGGACATCCTTTTGCGAGTCGTTGGATCCACGAAAGCCCCTATCACTGATATGGCGAACTGTCCGGGGTCTTAGCACAACCTTGGGTCAGCGACACCCGTTTACATCTCTGGCACTTCACCTTCGATGCAGAGAAATTGACGTTGCAGAATCTTTCTGTAGAAGAATTGCCGGTGATTCCAATTTCACAGTATCAAGAACGGGAACTTTTGACAACCCACCGCCCTCACGTGATCCCCGTATGGAATGCCAGTTTTCTATGGATGAGCTAGAGGCGGCACTGGCTCTGTGCAGGCGTTCTTCAGCACCCGGTCCTGACGAAATTACCTATCGTGCCCTTTGTAATCTTGGAGACGAAGCTCGGAAGGCACTCTTACGCCTATACAACGACTCCTGGCAGACTGGTACTGTTCCCCAGGCATGGAAGTCAAGTCGCCTCATTCCACTGCTAAAGGCTGGTAAATCTCCTATGGATATTGCCTCATACCGTCCTATCGCACTTGCCAGTTGTGTGGGAAAAACGATGGAACGAATGATTCTAACACGAATGGAGTGGTATTTAGAGCACTACGAAATCTATCCAGTATCCATGACCGGATTCAGGCGCGGCCATTCGTCAATCGACAACGTTGTTGATCTGGTGACATATGTTCAACACCAGAAAGCCTGTAAGCGACTGTGCGCCGCCCTGTTTCTAGACGTTAAGGGGGCTTACGACAATGTCACCCATGAAGCCATCCTTAGTGCTTTGGAAACAGTAGGTCTTGGTGGCAAGATATATATGTGGGTGTACAGCTACTTACAGCTTAGATCATTTTACGTGATGACAGCGAATGGCCCAACACCTGATTATTACAGCAGCCGAGGAGTTCCTCAGGGAGGAGTGCTAAGCCCTACCCTTTTCAACCTAACTCTCATTGGTCTAGTCGAGCAGTTACCTAGCACTGTAGAACTTTCTGTCTATGCTGATGACATCTGCATTTGGACATCAGGTGTGACAAGGCCTCAGCTTTGCGCCCGCCTTCAGAAGGCTGCTACAACGGCGTCATGCTATCTTCGTAAACAAGGCCTCGAGGTGTCCTGCGGAAAATGTGCAGTGGTAGCGTTCACGCGGAAACCAATGTCTGCTTACAGTATATCGATTAATGAAGAATACATATCGTTCAGCAGAAGCCACAGGTTCTTGGGAGTCATAATAGATAGAAACCTGTCGTGGACTCCCCACGTGAACTATGTGAAGAAGCGGCTGATCGCAACATGCCACATGCTCAAATTCCTTGCAGGAAAAAATTGGGGAGTGCCCATATCATCCATGCTACAACTGTACAGAGTGCTGTTTATCGGATTCTTACGGTACAGCTTACCTGCAATGTCTAACACTGGCAAGACCAACCTGCGCGCAATTCAGAGCATTCAAGCCCAAGCACTAAAGATATGCCTTGGAATACCCCGGAGTGCTTCAACGGCTGAAACCATTGCCATCGCTCAAGATCACTCGATAAATACGCATATTATTACCGAGACAATGCGCATGCACCTCAGGCATTATGCCAGGACCCCTTCTCACCACCTGGCGAGCCTAGCTGCTGAAAGGCCCCGCACGACATACGGCACTATTGTCTCCAAGCATCGCTCATCGTTTGCTGAGACATACGCGCCTGCATCAAAGCCACTGCTTCCTCCTTGGAGCTTGAGCCGGCCGCGAGTTCACTTAATGATTCCAGGAATGAGGAGAAAATCGGACTTACCAACACATGCCTTGAAACAACTGAGTCTATCCCTATTGGAAGAAAACTACAGTAACCACGTTCACATTTACACGGATGGCTCTACTACGCCGTCTAGTTCAGGTGGAGCAGTGGTTATACCATCACAAGGGATAACTCGGTGTTTTAAGACTTCACATGTGACAAGTTCGACGACGGCAGAACTCGAGGCTCTGCGCAATGCACTGGAACACATCAATTCAGAAGAAAGACCAGGTAAATGGGCTGTGTTTTCTGACTCAAAACCAGCGTTACAGTGCCTGATATCAGTTCTCCGACGCGGATGCCACGACCAGTTGACCTACCAAACCGTGAAACTTCACCACCTGTTAATACAAAAAGGCCATGACATCGTCTTTCAGTGGTTACCTGGGCATAGTGGTATAGGCGGCAATGATTCTGCAGATCATGCTGCTCGCACGTCACATAAAGAAGCGAACAGCGTTCCGATACCACTTTCAAGAGCGGATGCGGCGAGGCAGATTCGTCAACTGGCCCGCAGTCTCACACTGACTGAGTGGAACGCACCAAGCATACGACGTACACGACTGCACGAGCTCGACCCTTCACTACAACTCCGGCCTCCACCCGGCCTACATCGACGTGAAGCTTCGCTTCTCTATCGCCTTTGGCTGGGAGTTGCTTTCACGAAAGCTTATACCACGTTAATCAGAATTACTGACAGTGCGGCGTGCGATGTTTGCGGCACCGACGAAAATATCGAACACCTGCTGTGTCATTGTCCTCGATTTGCCTCAGAGAGACAAGTACTTGCCAACGCAATGCGGCGACTGGATGATCGGCCTCTTTCTGTGCAGGTGCTATTACAGCAACGTGCACATGCCTCGACCGCCCACAAGGCAGTGAAAGCCCTGCTGCGTTTCCTGAGAAAGACAGGCTTGTGTGAACGCCTCTGACATGCGGTAGAGTTCTACACGCTGCAGTGAAATTACTGTCAGTCTCTGCCCCACCCCCTTTTTTCCCTCTCTTCCCTCTTTCTCGTCTTTATTGTCCCCTTCCTTTATCCCCCAGTGTAGGGTAGCCAACCGGATGTCTTTCTGGTTAACCTCCCTGCCTTCTCCCTTTTTGTTGCTTCCTCCTCCCCACTTCATTAAAGGCAATGTAAAGCTCAGCGCACGCAATTGGCACAGAGACGACACTCGGACTTTAGATTAGTTTAAGGTCCCGGCTACCGGGAACACATCAGTCGCTGTCGTCTCTCACTTGTGGCAGATACGTGTACCGACGCGTGAATGGGTAACAATACGTGAAAGCGAACTCTGAAAATGTAATGCGAAGGTGTTTCTCGTATACTTTGAATGGTAATAACAATACGTACTGTTTAAAACAATATGGGTCAAAAAGTGACCATGCTCTACATGAATCGCTGCACAGTGTACGTCGTGGTGTCTACGTTTTGTTGTCATTGCATTTGATTTTCCCTCTTTTGAAAGCGACGCCGGCGAGTGGGCACTCATCTGTGCGAGGAAATGAATCATCACCTGCCTTTCTGCCGCTAATTAATATCACTGCATTCTAGCTCTTTTATTATTTGGTGTGAACATGGCTTAGTTGGGTTCAACTTGAAAGTTTGATTCATGAATAGGTTACTCGTGAGTAAACCATAATAGTTCGCCTGACCAACCCTCAGTTGATGTCATCGCATAACCAGTACATTTTATATTTTCTCGGTCGCACGAACTCTTCGGATCGCGAGCCGTTCCGAACACCAATGATCTCTATAAAGAGTGCCCGGTGTGATACAGGCGCACAAATAAGCGTTTTATCTGGATGTTGTGTGCTTAGACGAAAACAGAAATACGTTCGGGGTTTGAGAGCAGGAAGGCTTTCTGTTGTAGTCGAAAAGCTGAATTGAACAACTTCACTCTGAATCAGGCAACTCTTCTCCTGCATGTCGACGATGTGGAGGCACTTTGAAGACGCGGAAAGGGAAAGCACCGGTGTGCGCTGTCTATTGTCTGTCCGCGTCTTCAAAGCGCATCCACATCGACATGCAGAGCCAACTGGCTCAATTGAGTTCGCTGATAGGCTTCTCCTGCAGGCGCGGCCACTGCCAGAGGTAACACGAAGAAGGGAGCCGAGCTCATCTGAACGCCACGGCAGATATTTTGTGCGGCACCCGTCCGCCACGCGAGTCGTGTTAGCTGCAGCAGTGGTCGCACCTGCAACTGTCATGCACTACATCGAGCCCCTTCATGTAGCCGCTAGACGTGGAACCAAATACATCCTAAGAAATGCGCCAGAAAGAATAGAGCAGCAAACTCAAACACACCACGAAAACACCACCGAGACCATTGAATGAGCATTAACGGAAGTGTCCCACCGGAAGTCTGCTGGGGTAGGCCGTTCTGCGCGAGCTAGTTTGTTTACTTACACCGAAGCCGTCAATTTATCAACCGCTATACCCGGATGTCTCATTGCGCATTTTTGAGCGTATGCATGGGTATCCACATTTTGGAAGCAAACGCACTACAGTCCTATTGTTCAAAAGATATGCTCGCAAGCAATTTTGTTTAATAAGTGGCTGCTCCACAGAGGGCTGTATACGTAGTGTACAGTATAGCTTATCATTATGCCAGCCCTTATTCGCAAAAACACCACAGTCTAAATGCATGTATTTACGAGGTAATGTTTAAGGTGGTCCTTATGAGGCACTTGCGCATTAGCGATGTTGTGCAAGGAAAGACACGGCCACCTTTGTGTACGAATCATTATATATGACAATCCTCATAAAAGTGAGAGAGCGTGGTGCTATATGTATTGATAATCCCATATAAGGGAGTACTTTCAAATATAAAGATCTACTTGATATGTTACATATGTTTTGGTCATAAGGCCAGATTTGACTTTTTATATGGACCAAACGCGCTATATATGGCTGTCCTTGGCTCCTAAGATAGATCCACCTTACTATATAAGCCGTATTTGACTCCATTATGAACCTACCACGCCAGATACACATCCATGTAATGTAAACAGAAGGTACAAATGCTGACATATATAGCTTTATGTGGCCATGTATGAGATTTCTGTAAGGGATGTAATTCTTTTGATGGTGCCACAAAGGAACGGGAGGGGGGGGGGGTTGTTCAGACAGTTACTGGATGACATCAATTCTAAGTCCAATCAGAGGACGCTGATACGTAAGCTGGTCCGTGAGGTGTGCCGAGACTCAATAGAGGAGGAGGTGCTGAAAGATTTGGCTGAGAGATACCTGCTGCTGCAGACCTGCTAGGATACATCTGATGTTATTTTGAAATAGAGTGGGGATGAGAATAGATATACAGATTCGAAATTTACTGAAAATAATATAAAGATAGGGCAGCAGAATGTCTGGTAATGACATGTGGTACATTGTTTAGATTAAGTTGTTTTGAACATTTTCGTTCAATTTTTATTTGTTTTGGATACAAATATTGTATATATTGAAATATACTAGCTGGTGTGCTATCTTTAAAATTGTTTTTCATCATCATCAGCTTGACTATGTCCACTGCAGGACAAAGGCCTCTGCCATGTTCCACCAGTCAACTTGGTCCTGTGCTTTCTGCTGCCATTTATATATGCGCAAATTTCTTAGGCTCATGTGCCCAACTAACTCTCTGGCTCCCCCTAACCTTCTGTGGGAATCCAGTCAGTTACCCTTATTGACCAGCTGTTATCCTGCCTATGCGCTACATGCCCAGCCCATGTCCATTTTCTCTTCTTGATTTCAACTACGATATCCTAACCCTGGTTTGTTCCCTGATCCACTCTGCTCTTGTCTCTTAAGGTGACAGCTACGTTTTTTTTCTCTATTTCTCGCTGCACTGTCCTCAACTTAAGCTGAACCCTCTTTGTAAGTCTCCAGGTTTTTGCTCCGTAGCTAAGTATTGGCAAGACGCAGCTGTTATATGCCTTCCTCTTGAGGGATAGTGGCAATCTAGCTGTAACAATTTAAGAGTGCTTGCCAAATGTTCTCCACCCCATTCTTATTGTTATAGTTACTTTAGTCTCATGGCTCGCCTCCATTGTTATTATCTGCACTGAGTAGACAGTCTTTTACAACTTCAAGGGCACCACAACCCATTTCGAAACACTGTTCTCTTCCGGCATTGTTGTACATTACTTTCTTTCTTTTCAGATTAATTTTAAGACCTATCTTCCTGATCTCCTTGCCTAACTCCATAATCATGAGTTGCAATTCAACCCCCGAATTACTCAGCGATGCAATGTCATCGGCGAAACGCAGGTTACTAAGCTACTCTCAATTAACTCTTATTCTTAACTATTTCCATTCTAGGCCTCTGAAAACGTCCTGTAAACACACGCAAATTAGCTTTGAGGAGACTGTTATCCCCCTGCCTTACACCCTTCTTGAGTAGTATTCTGTTGCTTTCTTTATGAAGCACTATGGTAGCAGTTGATACCCTGTAGATTTCTTGGAGGATGTTTCTATGTGCTTCATCGACGCCCTGATTCCGCAGTTTCTGCATGACTGCTCTTATTTCTACAGAACCAAACGCCTTCTCCTAATCTATGAAGGCTATCTATAGTGGCTCACTCTAATGTAAGAATTCCTTTATTACCTGATTGATAGTATGAATATGGTCGATTGTTGAGTAGCCTGTTCACACTACTTCTTGTTTATTTGAATGATTGAATTGTATTGTTGTCTCAATTCTGTTGGCAATTACCTCAGCAAATAGCTTGTATACGACGAAGAGCAAGCTGATCGGCCTGTTATTCTTGAAGTCCTTGTCATCTTCTTTCTTATGTATTAAGATAATGTTAGAATTCTTCTGAGATTCTGGTACTCTTCCCGTCAGGAGACACCTCGTAAACAGGATGGCTAGCTTTTCTAACACAATTCGTCCTCCATCTTTCAGCAGATCTGATGTTACCTGATCCTCACCCGAAGCTTTGCCTCTTCGAATGTTCTCCAAGGCTTTTCTGACTTCTTCTATCATTACTGATGGGGTGTCACCTGGGTTACTGCTAGTTCTTATATTAAGGTCGTGGTTGTCCTGGCTATTCTACAGATCTCTGCTAAACTCCTCCCCTATTTTAACTATCCTATCCATATTGGTAGTTTTTTTACCTTACTTGTCTCTTAGTGCATACATGTGATTTTGCCTATTTCAAGTTTCTCAGAGCGTTCTATTTCTCCTTCGTTTTTGCTTCGTTTTTCAGAGCGTGTTCTATTTTCTCCATGTTATACCTTTTTACATCAAATACCTTGAGCTTAATATTGAACTTCAAAAGCTCTACCAACTCCATTTTGCCTGTTGCACTCGATGCTTTCATGCTTTGACCCTTCTTAACGTGGTTCTTCGTTTCCTGAGACAGCTTGTCAGTGTCCTTTCTTACCACCGTACTTGTAGCTTCTCTTGTACACTCCATAATAATACTCGTGAGAATATATTTGATTGCGTGAGCGCTAAGGCTAGCTTCCTCGATCACAGCCGAGTAGCTGTTCTGAAGTGCGATTCTGAATTCATGTACTTTCCCTCTGTGTGCTAGCTCATTGAGTAGTTCCTTGCGTATCTGTTTCTGGCGTTTCTTATTGAGGTCTAGGCCAATTCGAGACCGTACCATTCTATGGCGAGTGCACCGAACCTTGAAAAGCATTTCCATATCTTGCATAATGCCTAGGTGTGCACTCAGTATAAAGTCTATTTCGTTCTTACTTTCGCCAATCGGGCTCCTCCTTGTCCACATACGGTTCCCTCGTTTTCAGTAGAAGGTATTTAAGATCCGTAAATTATTTCGTTCTGCCAATTCTACTAATAGCTCCCCTCTGACACTTTCAGTACCGATGCCAAATCTCCTACTGCCTAGTCTCCCGCCTGCTTCTTTTGCTACGTTGGTATTGAAGTATCCCATCAGTATAGTATACTGTGTTTTTACCTCACTCATTGCCAGTTCCGCGTTTTCATGGAAGCTTTCAACTGACGCGTCATCATGGCGGGATGTAGGTGCAAAAGTCTGTACCACCTTCATCGTGTATCTCCTAATAAGGTTAATTACTATACTTATTACCCATTCATTATTGCTATAGTATTCCTCTATGTTGCAAGATATGTTTTTTGTGAATAAAGAATCCCACTCCCAGTTCTCTTCTATCAGCTAACGAACGTGCCCTTTCTGTAGCACTGTATAGGCCTCATCAGTCCTTCTAACCGCACTGACCTCTATTACAACCCATTTAACGCCCTCTAGCTCTTTGAATAGGACAGCTAGGCTCGCTTTACTAGGTGAAGTTCTAGCGTTAAACGTTGCCAAGTCCAAGTAATAATGGCGACCTGTCCAAACCCAGAGATTTTTAGCACCCCCTGCTGTGTTGCAGATCTGACCGCCGGCGTGGTCATTTGGTTCGCAACCGCTGGGGACTGAGTGCCGTGACTTATTTCACGTATGCATGATGAAGGTACAAGCGACCTTTTTTTTGGTCACTTGGTATTGTTAATCGTGTTTTTGTCACTGTTTTTCAATCTGCACTGTTAAAAAACGCATGCTGCAAACAATTTTTTTCTCTAATTGCTCTTTATTATTTGTGTAAAACCGCCACACTGGCCTTTCGTCTATTATTGCTATTTAGCCTCTGTACCTTTTTTGTGGTTTTTCAAGAAAAATGAAGAACTTCATTATGAAATTGTCGATCGGCATCAGTGCCGATGGCGTTTTAAATAAAATGGTAAAGGGGTACGGCAGGTTTAACACCCCACAAAATCTAATTTGCAATATGGACACCGAAAATCCACTGTGCTTTGAGGAACAAACCTGTGGAAGCCGGACGTCGAGCGGCCACACCAGGCAGTTTAAATGCCGGGCTGAAGTTCGCTGTGCGCCCTCTGGCAAAAGCAGTATGCGCAAGTAAAACGGAGTTTTTCTCAAATTGCGTTTTCTGTAAACTTTTCAACTTCAATGTACCTTTTCTCAAAAAATTTTCAATCGATTACAATGAAACTTTCTATGCAAGATCTCCAAGTTAGAAACAATCTGCACTAAAACAATCGCTAACTTCATAAAAATTGAAGCAGTAAAATTCACCTATCAATACACGCCCCCATGGCGTTGTTCAAGCAGTATTTCTTTATTTTATTACAAAAAACTTCATGAGAATGTATAATTTATTTGATTCAGATGTAACCTATGAGTCTCTAAAACAAAACGGCAAAATAAGGTTACACTCTCTTCGGTAGTTGCCCAGAGAAGGTACTTTGAATAAGTGAACGCTCTTTAAAATTTGAAAGTGGGTTATAGGACGGATAAGGAACCTATGCATAAAAAAGTGTCACTCGATGCCCATGGCATTTTTGTGAACGCGTCATATTTTATGAAAATTCTTGCAGCTATTTATAAGGTATTACGCTAAAATGACATATGCGAATTCAGATTAGCGTTGTATTGATTTCTTTACGAGGAAAAAAAAACAGCCGATACAAGGAAGAATTTTTCCCGGAAGAGTTGAAACTTGGAACTACTCTTCTCATGCCAAAAACAGGGCGATATCGTAGGGCTCGAAAATCTCAGACAAATTTCGCTAACACCGTGTTTTGGGAGCATCACTGAGCCTGTCACCTTAATTAGGTTAACGCATTATGCTGAGACCAATGCGGTCTTTTTGCACTCGGTGATAGGATTTTGTCCTGGCCTCTCTATTCAAGATACTATGTTTAAGATTGAGCATCACCTACGTCATCGGCGAAACAAGGTCACTAACATTAAACGAGACAACCGAGAATGAATAATCAGGGCGTGTGGGGCATTCCCTTTGCAACAATCTAGACTTCCCAAGTCTCCGGCCGTTACATTAGGACTGCTGCAGACGCGAACGTACCCTAACTCAGTGGTCATGAGTAAAATCAATTTGCACAGCGGGATTTTATTCTGTTATAGTAAGTATGGGGCTTCCTCGATTTTCATCACATACTTAAAGTGTAACAGCACTTAAAAATTAAATGGCGGATAGGAAAAGGGCGGGACAAGCGTTGACTTCCAACAACATTTGTCTCGTTCTTTTTTGAGCACCACGTATATTTTGGCGCTGGTAGACCTTGAGTATGCTAAACCAACTAGACCAGCCTCAGTAGCACTTTGTAATTCACAACATGCTATGGTGCTGCTCGGTGTTGGTCGAAGATGCTTCTGCCGGTGAACAGGGCGGGCAGCGAATGCCGCAGAGTGGCGTGCTGGCCGACCAATGCTCTTCAGAGGGCCCGTGTGGCAGCTTATAGCTTGGCCACTCTATTCCAAGGTGGAAGCTGCCAGTGTCAGTCTTCCACTGATGTTCAGGACGTAAATAAAATTATGCGTACTCTACCAATCGGTATGTCGCTTATAATGGATTGAAAGATTTGGTTTTTCGTTCCATGCGCGCGTAGTTTAAAAATTTTTTGTAAGATTTTTTTTCCGCTGTAGCCGGTCTCTGTGCTACACTTCTGAATGGCCACGGTGACTTTTTATCATAAGCATCACGAGCACACACATGCCATTGTGACAAATTATGAGGAGCCGTCATTGCAGCTGCCCTCTAATCAAAGCTCAATTAGTGTAAATAGTCAGAAAAAAGCTAAAGAAACAGTACAGACTATGATATTTGAATTCATCATGCCCTCTTTGATTTAAGGCAGAAAAAAGCATACAGCGGTTTTTCGCAAGCGAAGCGTTGCTGCACTGTCAGCATGAAAAAAAAGAGAAATTGTATCATCTCAACAATCGGGTCGCACGAAAAAAGGTACAGGCATTTAACGCACTCAATTTTACACGATCGCTACTATCTTTGCGAGAGTTGCGTTATGATGGCTTTTCTATGTTCTCCTTATATAAAGAGTTACATTACACATTCTTTTTGTTATGCGCCTTCAAACTCACGAGAATGCGTATGTAAGTTGCGACATCCAACATAACATGCCACGTACAGTCACATTCGACACATAATCACAGATAAAAACTTTTTATAGCCACTCGAAATAAATGCGTCGGCTGAAAAGTTTTTCGATGTTAGCGTAGCAAGGTTTTTCGCGCCCCTGCAAGTTAACTTCTGCTAGCGACGTAACGAGAGCGATGCGCGTTTTCACTTGATCGCTTCAACCGCTCATTGCGCTTCGACCCGATTGTCCGCTTTTAGATGCGGAGCATCTAATACTCGAGGCTTGTAGTGCGGCGCCGTCCGCAAGCTTCCTCCTTTTTCTTCCACCATCTGTGCATCCCTTCCTCCTCTACACACCGCGCGCGCTTCACTCCTCCACCATCTGTGCACGCTTCCTCCTCTACACACCGCGTGCGCTTCTCCTCTTCACGAACATTCGCTAGCTGTATAATGTAGCGCGCATGCGCCGTCACGCTTCGAGAACATCGGCAGCTGACGCGCGCGCATGCGCCGTCACGCTTCGAGAACATCGGCAGCTGACGCGCGCGCATGCGCCGTTGCGCTTCTCCCCCTTCTCGAACATTCGACAGCTGACGCGCGCATGCACCGTCACCCACCATCTGGGCCGCGCGCGCTTCTACCCTTCGAGAACATTCTACAATTCTCCTGATTCTCCAGTGGACGCGCATGCGCCGTCGCGCTTCGAGAACATTCAACAGCTGACAGTGCATGCGCCGTCGCGCTGTATATATACTCAAGGTCGGCGCTCGCTCGCCCAGTTGCCGCTCGTCGGTTGGTTTGTACGGCGCGTCGACGTCCAAGGTCGCGGTGAAATGAATGCCAACGAATCCACAAACACAATGATCGACGTCCCTTCGACCAGCGCCGCCCTTTCGCATACGTGTGTACGTGTTCACTCATTTAACACCCCCTCCTGCAACCACGTTAACCAATTTAGCCATCGACCCAAGTAAGTCGCAATTTAACACTCCATTTCACAACCACGTTAACCAATTTAGCCATCGACCCAAGCAAGTCGCACTTTAACACCCCGTTAACCAATTATATGCTCCACATCCTCCTCAGTGTTCCCCCGAGGGAAGCTGCGGGCAATTTTTTCTCGACAAACTATTGTTATCTAAAACACGAGTGCCAAAAGAAATGCTGATCTGGTGAATATGAATATCATCACGAACTTTCGTAAGCTTAAATGAAAGCACTCAATTGCTAGCTACGGCACAGATACAACTATTCTTTGCCCTAGGCCTATATACGAATTTGCAGAGTTGAACTTCGAGGAACAAAAAGGTGATGGTTCTAAACTTGCTGTCGTTATCTGCAGCAGATGTCACAGTATTGTCGTGCTGGAAAACGCCACTGTCGCACATAATACCGCTCAATACCACATCTCTTCATAGAGAATAAGCAAAAACTGATGCCGCCGAAATACGCATGACAGCTGCCTATTTGAGTACACTCTAAAAACTGCGAGGAGTATCGCAGGAGTAAAAAAAATGGCATATCTCACGTACAGTGGGAATCGATGATATGCGAAGAACGAAAGAGAAATGTTGATATGTCCTTTTAAAATCAGCACAACGTTACGAGGTAGAGGTAAAAGATGCCGTACATGACTTCCGGTTCATGACTATCATGTTTGGATGTGTCGTTTACCTTCGTCGTCTATTCATGTCACTTGATACCAAATTTAGTATATGTGAAGCTAGCGAAACGCCTGCAATCGCGTTATGAGCGTGGTATGTTGTGATGTTCTCACATGACACGCGTGTCAGGATTATCATGTTTGCACCAGACATATATTTTGTCATTCATTGACGCCACGTAACACCAAACTTGGTATATGTGGAGCTAGCAAAACGGTAGCAAGCGCATCATGAAGGGCCTGATATACTCCAATGTATAGCGTTGACACGCGCGCAGGCTGGACACAGCGACGCTACGTTTGCAAACGCGAGCACTCTATAGTCCGACGCCAAGGGCGATCAGCGTACGTCGGCGCGGTCCGAAGGCAACCGGTACGAAATGCGACAAGCTGTATTTCGCACCTATGCGTTACCGAGACAACCATTCGTCTCCCTCTTTTCGTGATGGAGGGATGCTGGACGCGCTGGAACGCGCATGCGTCAAAGCAACACAGCGCTCCGCGTGCCTGCAATCATATGGCAGGACTGGTGCCTGGCGTGGCAACGCCGGCGTCACCCGATGAAATGAACGCCGGCTAGCACGCGCACCGCATTAGGTTAAAATGTATTGGCGCCTTGAGTGTGGCATGTAATCATGTTCTTACATGACACGTACTCATTATTACTATGTTTGAACTACTCAAATACCTTGGTCATCCATTGACGTCACATAACACCACATTTGGCATATGTAAAGCTAGCGAAACGGCCGCGAGCGCATCATGAGTGTAGCATGTAGTCATGTTATTACATGACAAGCATATCATGATTGTCATGTTTGTATGTGTCATTTGCCTATGTCGTCCGTTTGCGTCGCGTAATACCAAGTTTGGTACATGTGAAGCTGTCAATACCACCGCGAGTGCATTATGAGCGTAGCATGTAGTCATGTTGTTACATGACACGCATCTCATGTTTATCATGTTTACACCAGTATCATACCTTCGTCATCCATTAACGTCCGGTATTATCAAATTTGGTATACGTGAAGCTAATGAAACGGCCGCCAGCACATCATGAACATAGCATGTAGTCATGTTGTTACATGACACGCATCTTATGATTATCATAGTTGCACCAGTCACATGCTTTCGTCATTCATTCACTTACCGTAATACCAAATTAGGTATATGTGACGATAGCAAAACGCCCGCGAGCGCATCTTGAGCTTGGCATGTAGTGATGTTGTTACATGACACGCAAGTGATAATTTTCAAGTTCGGGTCTGTCGCTTGTGTTCGCCACGCAATCGTGTCATACCATACTAGTTTTGCAATATGTCATGTGAACAAAACCACCGCAATATCCGCAAGACTATGAAATGTAAATTGTGACATTAATGACACCCACGTCGAGATTTTCATGTTTTATTAGTCAAATATGTTCTTCATACACTCATGATATGCCATACGAAGTTCGGTATTATTACCATATTGGAAACGGCCAGGAGAGCTAAATGTCGTAGGCGGCTAGATATATAGATAGATAGATAGATAGATAAATAGTTAGATATATAGAAAGATAGATAGACAGACAGACAGATAGATAGATAGATAGATAGATAGATAGATAGATAGATAGATAGATAGATAGATACGCGCAATGTCAGCGAAGTTCGCTAAGAAATGCTTCGCATTTAGAAGTCCTAGTTACTCTTCAGTGTTCTACTCTCCTAAAGCACCAGATAGCATGAAACTCATTTTCACTCTCTATGAAACGAGAGATTAAAACAACTTCTGCTCTTCCTCTTTTTGAGAGAATGAAATGCCCATATACTCTTCTTGCATGAGAGAGTAAAACGCGGTTATATTCTTGCTTTTGATTACTTCTAGATGCGTCGACACACCGTGACTGATTAGCACTACCTAATAACCACACATATATGAAGTGAAACTTACTGCATTTGTTTCTGGAGATGTTAGAGATGCTTAACAAATAGAACAGCGTTCAAGCGCGCGCCGGTGGATTTCAGTGTACTACAAGGCACTGAGAACTCTTGATATCCACGTTTTAGTCTTCGATCTGTGTAGTGAAATAAGCGAATACTAACTCATTATAATAGGTAACGATCGAGACTCAACACAAACTGCTATGACATTCTCCTTATATTAATATTGATATTTTTCATTACGACCATCGCACATGGGCAATAATGCAGTTAGCCCAACGTATGGTATACGGCTACGGGGATGTATGGTGGCTTTAGTCGTAGAACGTGAACAAGAATGACCAAATACACGTCAAAGGGGGTAAAATAAAAACTCAATTGTTCAGTATACAGTTCAGATGCGTGATGTTTTGTAGACAGAAATGACTAACCACTTAGCGAGTAAGCGCAAATGAAATTCATATAGTATTGCAACCATTGATGAACGAGCCGCTGTGGCTCATACTCGTTTTGGACGGTCAAGAAAAAAGCATTTTCGTTGCTCTGGCTCCCAGATTATACCTCGGTATTCATTGCAGAATTATTGGCCATTGTTCTTGCCCTACGCAAATTGCCCTCAAGCGAATTATTAGCAGTTATCCTTACAGATTCGTCATCAGTTTGTAATGCACTCTGCGGCAGTAAATTCAGAGCTGATGAATACGTTTCGGCATTTAGTAGCGAAAAACGTAAAAAAACTGCATTTGCTATGGGTACCAGGTCACCGCGGAATATATTTGAATGAAATGGCGGACTCTTTAGCAGCAGTATCCCTGGGTGGGCCCACCATCCCAGTTTTGCCAAATACGGCTTACGTACCAGCACTAAGGTTCCGAAATGCTTTCATGCAATGGGCAAAAGGTAATTTGGATAAATTCAAAGATTTAGAGCATTTGAGTTATTGCTGGAATAAACAGTGGTGTGTATCTCGCCAGTTAGAGGTCACTTATACTAGATAGCGCTGTGCAGTTCCACAACTAAATTATTACCTTAACAAAGCTCGGCTCAAGGCGTCACCGCATTGCATTTGGTGCAACGAAATTGAAACAATTGAACATTTCTTTTTTAATCTGTCATCGTTATTCTTATCAGAAAAAAGATTTTTAGTAGCCCCATTACAAAAGCTAGGAATACAAGTAAATCTACCAGTAATTTTATCACTTGGCGGAACTTCATTTGGTTACTGCCACAGGGATGTATGCTCCGCTGTGTTTGATTACATCACGCAACTAAAAGATTACCGTGCCAGTGAACCCCTACCTTTTCAGATCTTTAGTTTATAATTCGTAGTTATGTCTTTCAAAAACAAAAGATGGTTTGACCGCTTGCTCAGCAAACATTTTTGTTTTTTGGTAGCATTATTTTAAGCTACTTTTTCAGATTGGCTTCATTTTCATTTTAGTTTCATTTAAGTATTCTGCCGCCCGGTTCTTGGCCCATCCCCCTTGGTGGGTAAGCGCCATCCATCAGAGGTCATCAGCATCAGCATCAGCATCTGGCTCAGGTGAACTCCTGGCTGTTGGTCTTGTTTTGCTCGTGACATTACTGGTGGAGAGGCTGGGTACGTGTACTCCTGCTGTGTCAGCCATCTTGGAGATAGCTATATCTCCAAGAGCAAGAAGCAGCCCCCGCCTGCGTGGAAAACCCCCTGAATTTTGTCCCTTGGCATCGACACCCAGAAAATGGCAACTCAAATGACAAGCCTGGTGGTCCAAACCAGCGAGGCCCATGGTTTTCTTTTCGTGCATGTTTTTCATTCGCCACAGACACCAAAGCCGTTCCATGGAGACATCTTCGAGCATGTTGGTGACTGGCTCAACCACTTTGATCGGGTTGCCAGTATCAGCGAATGGGACGATGCTCGCAAGCTGCGCCAAGTTTACTTCTACTGAGGATTCTGCGAAGACGTGGTACGAGAGCCACGAGGACTCGTTTGCAACCTGGCAAGAGTTTAGCCGACAGCTGCGTGACGCCTATCGCAACACGGAGAGGAAGGAAAGGGCTGAAAAAGCCATATGCTGCAGAAACCATAGCCAAACGAATGAGTATCCATGTTTGTCGAGGACATGCTTCGGCTCTTCAAGCGCGTGGACCCTGCCGTGCCAGAGGAAAAAAAAAGGTGTGGCATTCGATGCGCAATGTAAAAGAACAGCTTTTTGCTGGGGTCGTGCGCAATCCACCAACGACAGTCATCCAGTTCATGAGTGAGGCAACCACGATGGAACCTACTCTGCAGCAGCGGTCGTCACAATACGAACGCCAGATCTCGGCCCCTACATGCTCTATCGGCTCTGGCAGTGAGAGACAGGCCCTCACAGACTTCATTCGAAGTATCGTTCAGGACGAATTGCGACAGCTTCAGGCATTGAGATCCCATCCACCTGGGTCAGCCCTCGCGGATGTAATCAGACAAGAAGTCCGGACATACGCAGCGGCATTGCGATCCCCAGCACCACCGGCTACAGATCCTGATATGTGGCCAAGGTACCAGGCTATGCAGCCATTCCACGACACTGCTTCGAGCCCGCCTCTCAGCTCAAGGTTTCCGAGCACACCTACCTATCTGCCATCTGCCTCAAGACAAAGTGGTAGTATGGCAAGCACGTGGCGCATCTCGGATAAACGTCCGCTCAGCTATCACTGCGGCAAAGCGGGTCACGTATAGAGAAACTGTCAATACCGGCAACTATGTCTCCGCAGCCCTGATGCTCGATGCCCGCGCTACGGTGAGTGCCCCCAAGAAATCGAAGCCTGTCGTACGGGCCAGCGAACTCCTTCAGCTATTCAGCTTCACCAGTCGAGATCACCATCGCTTTGCCGGTCTACGTCACCCAGTTTGCCCTCATCGTCTTCCGCTCCTTTCAGGAGCCGGTCACCAAGTCCCCACCGGTGGAACTATAAATGACGAATTGTGGGGGTGAAATCGTGGCCCGGCGAACTGTAAAGAACCCTCCTTCGAAGCAACGAACGGACGAGGACCAGTCCGGTTTTGCAGTGTTCCCCGACAGCAGAAAGTTCGTTTCTGCCGAAATCGCCGTCTTCGTCGACAATCATGCGGTCGGTGACGTCGTGGACACCGGTGCCGACTATTCCGTAATGAGGGCCACACTGGCATCTGAACTGAGGATGGTTACTCCACCGTGGCAAGGACCCCAGTTGTGCATGGCAAGTGGCCATCTGGGGATGCCTACTGGTATGTGCACGGCACGCATTCGAATACGTACGTCAACATTTGCGGGCTCTTTCCTCGTATTGCGTGTGTGCTTTGGCCAGTCAATCTAGGAATGGACTTACTTCGTGAATACGGCGCCGTAACCGACCTCTGTGAATTACTTGTGTCGTTTGTGGATCTTTTTTGCGCTGCAACTGACAGTACACAATTCCAGAAAAGAGCGCTCCATGTTACCGATGATTCTGTTGCCTTCCCTCCTCAAAGCAGCCTCTTTGTCAAAGTAGAATTGGGACAGGACGTGTCTGACGCGATAATTGCAGGGACCAATTTGTCTCTCCTTATTTCACGACAAATCTGTGTTGCCCGAGGAATCATTCAGCCTAGCAACAGCCGTGTTCACCTGCTAGTCACGAACTTCAGCAACGAATATCGCCACCTAACGAGACACACTGCCATTGCATATTGTGAAGAACATGCCAATGCCGATGGTTCGTTCCACGTTAGCTTCATTTTCATCGAATGGCCACCGATCACGAGGCCTTCGCGAGCACTCTCGACGTAATTGATAGACTACCTTCGGCTCAACAATAAAGCCTTTTGCGTATACTTGGCTCATTTCAAGACTGCTTTGCCACTACGTCAAAAGTTAAACAGACGGCTCTTGCTGAGCATCGTATCATCACGGAACCCATCAAGAGACCCATTCGACAACTAGCCTATAGGGTGTCACAAAAAGAGGAAGACGCTATACGTGACGAAGTCCAGCACATGCTTCAGGACGACGTCATCAAGCCATCGACCTGTCCCTGGGCTTCGCCAGTTGTGCTAGTGAAGAAGGACGGTACGTTGCGTTTTTGCGTTGATTGCCGCAAACTGAACAAGGTTAGCAAAAAGGACGTTTATCTTTTACCCCGGACAGATGACTCGTCGGACCGTATACGCAACGCTAAGTATTTTTCCTCCATAGATTTGCGTAGCGGCTACTAGCAAATCGCAGTGGATGAGCGCGACCGCGAAAAGACGGCGTTTATTACTCCTGATGGGCTATACGAGTTTGAAGAGCTGCCTTTCGGTCTATGCTCAGCGCCAGCTCCTTTGCAAAGAATGATGGATACGGTTCTCAAGGGGCTCAAATGGCAATAATGTCTTGTTTACATTGATGATGTCGTGGTTTTTGCAGACACGTTTGAATGACGCGCCCAATGCCTTCAGGCAGTTCTTCAGGCAATCAGAACAGCGGGGCTTACTCTGAAACCCGAGAAATGTCATTTTGCATATGAAGAACTGAAGTTCCTTGGTCACGTTGTGAGCCAAGCCGGCATCCGCCCAGATCCGGAAAAAACCTGCGCCGTTGCCGCCTTTTTCGCGCCCACAAATAGGTGAGACCTACGCCGATTTTTGGGGCTATGTGCGTATGACAGGTGCTTTGTCAAAAAGTTTTCGAAGATTGCTGAACCCCTCAGCAAGCTTACAAAAGACGGTGCCTCGTTTTTTGGGGTCCCGATCAGTGCAATGCATTCGACACCCTCTGGAACCTCCTCCAGGCTCTGCCTGTACTGTCACTTTGACGAAAGCGCCGACACGAAATTACACACTGACGCCAGCAACGTTGGACTAGGAGCGGTATTAGTTCAGTGGCATAATGGCATAGAGCGCGTGATCGCTTATAGGACCAGAACGTTATCCCTAGCAGAGAAAAACTATTATGCGACCGAAAAGGAAACCTCACTGTTGTTTGCGTCATAACGTTTCACCCATACTTGTATGACTGCCAATTGAGGATAGTTAGCGACCACCATTCCCTTTGTTGGCTCGCAAATCTCAAAGATCCTTCAGGTCATCTATCACGATGGAGCCTTCGGCCACAAGATTTTAATGTCACCATCGTCCACCAATCTGGGCGGAAACACACCGGTGCCAACTGTCTCTCACGTTCACCGGTCGAAAATGCCAACACTGACCTTGAAGACGACGACACTTTCCTTTCTGCCGTATTAGTGACCCGCTTGGCTGAGCAACAGCGTCATGATTCGGAGCTCATCCCACTCATTTACTTCCTAGAGGGACGCAATTTCCACCCTCCTCGAAGCTTTGCACGCTCACTATTCTCCTTTTGTTTCCGCGATTGGATTGGATAAACTTTTATTTGGTCCTCCAAAACACAGATCACTGTGTTGCGGGCAGCTCCCACGTGGGGACTGAGATGCCAAGCTCCTCAGCCGCCTCGCGGGCTTGGTGGACAGCCCAGAGCTGATCTGCAAAGGATGAGCTGCGGAGTGCCGCCTCCCATGTGGCAGAGGTAATGTTCGATATATGAGCGAATTTGGTGCACTGCCAGAGCATGTGTTCTAATGAAGCTATTTCCCCACAATGTGGACAAAGGTTACTTGGGTATAGGTCAGGGTACATGATGTGTAACATTTTCAAAGTAGGGTACATCCGCGTTTTCAAAAGCCTCAATGTAAGTGCTTGGGGCCGCGTTAGATTTTTGTGTGGTGGAGGGAAAATCCTTCTAGAAAGGTAGAAATGTTTAGTGAGCTCGTTATATGTTGTAAGAATTTCCCAGTTATCCCCTTCACCGGTAGAACGCATCCCCGGGGAGGCGCGGTTGGAGAGTTCTCGCGCCACCTCGTGTGCTGCTTCATTGAGATTGGGAGGGGAATCGTTGATTTACCAAAGGTGAGCTGGGAACCAACTCAGAAGATGATGCGTTATGTTCTTGCCTTGCAGTATTCTCAGTGTTTGTTCAGAGACCGTCCCCTTGGCGAACGCCCGTAGTGCTGCCATGGAATCACTGTAGACGACTTCAATGTTATCCATCATGAGTGCTAAGGCGATGGCCACCTGTTCCGCAATGATTGGGTCTTTCGTCCTGACCGTCGCTGAGTTGACGACATGGCCAGCCTCATCGACACCCCTGCCACAAAAGCTTTCCCATTGGCGTAGGAAGCCGCGTCAACAAATACGACCCCTCGTTCCTCGTTTGAGACTTGACGTAGTATATTCTTGGCCCTCGCCACTCTTTTTCCGACGTTGTGTTCTGGATGCATGTTTCTTGATATAGGAGACACCGTGATATTCTCCCTGATATTGTCGGGGATATCATTGTAATTGTGCCTGATTACCATTGGGTGTTGGCCCAGCTCCTGCAGGATCATTCTTCCCGACCTTGTTGTAGATAACCATGAAAATTGTGCTCTCTCTTGGGCTTCTGCTATTTCTTCGAGCGTGTTGTGAATGCCAAGCTCAAGCAGACGCTCGGTGCTGGTATGTATGTGTAGGCCCAGGACCTTCTTGATAACTTTCCTGAGGAGCACATTCAGTGTCTCGGACTCTGCTCTTGACCAGTTGTGCATTGCTGCCTCGTACGTGAAGTGGCTTAGAACAAACGCATGCATCAACCTGATGAGGTTGTCTTCCTTGATCTCATTTCTTTTGTTGGCCACTCTGCGTATTAGGTGCACCGCACTGTCTGTTTTCCGAGTTAGCTTGGCTATAGATTTGCTGTTGGCGCCGGTAGACTCTATCTGCATGCCCAGGACTTTGATGGAGTCGACCCTCTGGATGGAATCCCCTTGATTTGTACGGAGGTGGATGTCTTTCTGATTTAATGGCTTCCATCCCCTGGGCTTCGGTCCCCGGCGTGCAGTCCGATACAGTAAAAGTTCTGACTTACTCGAGGAGCACTTGAGCCCAGAAGGACGAAGGTCCCTTCTACGGTGTCAATCGTTTCTTGCGGGGTGCTCTCAATCTGCCCCTCACTTCCACCTGTGCACCAGATGGATCTGTGTAGATGCTGTGCTTCAACCCTTCAATGCTCGATAATTTCTTTGACAGTCCAATCATGGCAATGTTGAACAGCATTGGTGAAATCACTGCACCTTGCGGCGTGCCCCTTGCTTCTAGCTTTGATTGCTGCGGTCTCGATATCTGCAATCTTCAAGACGGCTTACCGATCTGTAAGAAAGGACCATACGTAGTCATAGAAGGCTTTCCCCAGACCAAGCTGGAAATTGCTTGGAGTACAAATGAGTGGTGGATGTTGTCAAACGCTTTTTCTAGATCTAGGCACAGTATGGCTCTCACGTGTCTCGTTTTGTTGTCGATTACCTGGTGTTTGATAAGCTTCAATGCATCTTGTGTGGATAGCCGTGCCCTGAATCTAACCATATTCTGTGTATATGTGTCGTTATCTTTCAAGTACTTGTTTATCCTGTGCAGTACGGCATGTTCTGCAACCTTGCCGATACATGATGTCAAGGATATTGGCCTCATGCTGTCCAAGTTAGGGGCTTTCCTGGCTTAGGAATAAGGATCGTCCTGGCCAGCTTCCACTGCTCTGGCACCCTGCCTTCTTTCCATGCTGCATTGATCATATCCTTCACGGTTTCAATTGAATCATCATCAAGGTTACGAAGGGCCTTGTTTGATATACCGTCCGGGCCAAGGGCCGACCTGCCGTTGAGATCATGCAAGGCTTTTCTGATCTCCTCGATGTTAAAGTCGCCCTCAAGACCTGGATTGGGCCTGCCCTGGTACTGTATACTTGGTGGTGCCAATCCTGTTTTGATCGGGAGGTACTTATGCACGAGCCGCTGCACAACTTGCTCTTCTGTAGTGCGCCCTATCTCTTTATGCAAAATTCGAGCGATAACATGCTTTTGATTTGTTTTGGTGGTGTTTTCTTTGAGGAGATGATTTAACATATTCCATGTCTTGCCATTGCACATCATCTGACCATCGACAGAGTTGCAGATTTCGTCCCATTGCTGCCTGGATAATGCGCGACAATGTTCCTCGACTGATCTGTTTACCTCAGCTATCTTCTTCCTCAGTCTTCGGTTCAGGCGCTGACCCTTCCAAGGGTTTAGTAGTGCTTGCTTTGCCTCAAGAAGATGAGCGAGCCGGCTATCCATTCGTTCAACCGGAAAATCTGTGGTAATGGTGGAGGAGACGGATTTGATGTCATCTTTAATCTGTTTGACCCACTGCTCCAAGCCTTGTCTGTGGCCATCTTGTTCCCTTTCCATCCTTATCTTCCTGAACTTATCTCAGTCTCTGAAGTGGAATTCTCTCTGCTTTTTACGCTCCACGGAGAAGATAGTGGCTAGAATGCAGTGGTCACTCCCTAGGTTTACAGCAAGGTTCATCCACTGGGCCTTCTTGATGTTCCTTACAAATGTAAGGTCCGGGGTGGAATCCCTGCAGCAAGATGTACCAAGCCTTGTTGGTAGGCTGGGGTCTGTGATTAGGGTGAAATCAAGTTCACTGGCACTTTGCCAAAGTCGATGTCTTTTCCCAGTGTTGAACTTGTAACCCAATGAATGATGAGGGGCGTTGAAATCACCTGCTATGACGAGTGGACATTCCCCGGCGATATTAACAGCTTTCTTCAGAACCGTCTTGAACCCTTGCTTTTGATCTTTTGGACTGCTGTATATATTAAGAATGAAAATGATCTGACGGTTGCTGGTACTTGGCACGATCTCTACCATGACGTGTTCCAATCGGCCTGCTTCTATCTTGAGGTCGTGGGTTACGTGCGTTATTTTGTTGCATACGAAGGTGCAGACTCCCCTCCCTTCAGTATCCCCTATTACAGGCCGGAATCCAGGCAACGTTGCTTGCGGTGAAAGGGTTTCTTGTAATAATATAATATGAGGCTTCTCTTGGCTGCTCCTGATAAACTGCTGTAGGGCTGCCTTCTTCTTAAGGTAACCTCTACAGTTACATTGCTAGATACGAAATGCTTCACGTAGAGCTGCCATCATGATTATTACATGGGTGGCCAGAGCCTGATGCTGTACCTGTCGACAGGTTTGGTACCACTAGTATTGGTGGCCGAAGGGGTGAGTTTGGTGCATGAGGAGGCCTCGCTGTATTGTGCATATATGCTTCGACCTTTGTAATGCGCAAAGTCATATGCTCTTCTAGTGCTGCCACGCTTGACTGTAGCCTACCTATCTGCTCACTAAGATTAGCTATTACTTTGCTGAGCGTGTCAAAGACCTCTTTCATATCTGACATGGTTGTTTGGTTGGCTTCCACGTGTTCTGCCATGACGGCCCTCTTTTTTGTGGTTTTCGAGTCCCCCACGTTTTCAGCCACAGGGACATCAACTGGCTGAGGCATTGGCTGTGAAGAATGCGCGCTGGTTAGCTTAATGAGAAGAATTTTTATTTCCTTTAAATCGGCTGATAGCCTCTCATTCGATTTTGTAAGTCTCGCGTTTTCTTGCTCTAGCTGTGCAGTTCTATCATGCTCTGGCAGCTTACCTGTCATCACCTCTGCCGCGCCGTTGCGCACTCGCTCAGCCCAGCTGCCTTTCGATGTAACTGCAGGCGTCCTCCCCGGGTGTGAAGCCGTGATCTCGAACTGAACGCCAGGCAGCTGGCCATTCGGGTGCCGTCCAGGCTGATCCCGACCCTGATGGTGACCTTGAGAACTCAAGCACCCCCGTGATTGGGAGCGGGCCTTGGGTCTAGCACCTCTTCTAGAACGCGACCTCCCCCTGGAGTGGAGCCGCCTTTCCTGTTCTTGAGTAGTATGGATGCTCTGGGTCCCGTAGGCTGGAATAAGTTGCTTGTCGTTGATATCTGGACTCGATGTGATTGATGCGTCGCG
This sequence comes from Rhipicephalus annulatus, assembly GCA_013436015.1. Classification (NCBI taxonomy): domain Eukaryota; kingdom Metazoa; phylum Arthropoda; class Arachnida; order Ixodida; family Ixodidae; genus Rhipicephalus; species Rhipicephalus annulatus. The sequence continues at coordinate 1,481,063 of WOVY01009241.1, forward strand.
GGCTTCTGCGGCTGCTCGCGATCTTTCCCAACGTCTGCGTCTGCCGACGTATGGCACTAAGAACCTGTTCTTCCACTCTTTGTCTGCCGTGGAATGGTGACTGTCACACAGCCTGCATCTTGGATTGAACTGGTGCAGGCTATCTGGGTTCTTGATCTCGCAGCCTCTGCAGATGATTTCAGATGGGTTCGAACAGACGTCAGACCGATGTCCCAGCTTTCCACAGACGTAACAAATATTGATGTTCTTGCGGTATAGGGAGCACTGCAAAAGAGAAGGTCCATATCTCACGAATCTGGGCACCTTGTGTCCTTCGAACGCTATGATGAATGTCCCGGTGTCCTTGATTCTCTTGGCCTGCAGCGCGAGCGAGTTGTTTGCGTTCACAATCTTTCGGGTCAAAATGTCCTGAGTATCGCTTACGGGGATCCCGCGAATCACTCCTTTACAAGTATCGTGGGGTGCTGTGTCGTACGCGCTAACCTCGAAAACTTTGCCTCCAATGTCAATTTGCTTGACCTTGAGGTATCTTGAAGCTCTGTCTTGGTCCGGAGTGCTTGCCACCATAATGTTCTGCTGCACGTTGGAACAGATGATGTCTTGCATGGCCTCCTCCTCTTTGATGCCGGCCGCCAGTACTATCGCGTCTGCCACGGCTCCAGTGCCGATTCTCGAGATATTTAATCCTCCACGTGGTCGTAGCACAATTTTGCTGAATCATTTGGGTAGTGGCGGCATGCGTCCAGCTCGCACGATTGTATGCTTGGTATCGTACCTACTACGACTGGCCCGAGCGTCTCCCGCAACGCCAGCTTTGGTCGAACCCTTGGCAGCAGGAACGCTAACCGCGGCTTGCTTATTCCTTGAGCGTCTCGTTTCGGCTTCCTTCCAACCCATGTCTTCTGTGCAATCCTCTGGAGAGATGCCCTCTCCATCTACTTGGTATTCCATTCTCAGTTGCAGGTTCTGGAACGCGCAGAGCGTTGAGGCACGTTGGCGCCGGGTCGGCGCATCGGCGACAATCGCCTCCTTGGTTGTTAGGCTTAAATCCCCCGGTGGCGTTGCCGTGTAAAAATGCCTTAAAAACGGTTTAAAAGTCCACTCACCTGCACATATGTGGTATCTGCTGATTTCTTGAGAACTTAGGCACACGATGGGACTAAAAACTCGGCGACAAATTCGTGAATACCACAGGAAAGCATTCTTGAAAGCAGGAGCCGATCTTCGCGCGTCCGCACTGGTCGGCACCTAGAGCGTCTCTCCTTGTTTCCGCAATGGAGTGCTTTATAAAAAGAACTTTCATCCTACGCAAGCTATGTATCTGCTTTTTGCGCCAACTACGCTTCGTGGTGACATTTTAGGTGCTTGTCATGATGAGCCATCGTCCGGACACCTCGGCTATACGCGCATGCTGCAAAGGATTCAACGTTCCTACTACTGGTCACGTCTCGTAAAGACTGTGAAGCACTACGCTCGCACACGTCGCGACTGTCAGAGATGTAAGATTCTACCTTTACGACCAGCGGGACAACTGCAACCAATATGCCCACCAAAGGTGATCTTTCATCAGATTAGCATGGAGTTGCTGGGGTCACCCCACGTCTTCGTCTGGAAACTGGTTATTTGTTGTCCCTACCGACAACTTAACAAGCTATTGTGAAACAAAGACACCTCCATAAGCCTCCGCAGCAGATATCGCCCATTTTTTTGTTAACAGCATCGTCTTACGTCACGGTGCGCCAGCTGTCGTCATAACTGATCATGGGACAGCTTTCACCGCAGAGATACTGCAGGAAGTCTTGCTTAAGTGGCACGGAACATCGTAAAACAGCGGCTTACCACTCGCAAGCTAACAGACTGACTGAACGACTCAATAAGACAATTGCAGAAATGCTATCAATGTATGTGGACATCGATCACAAGAATTGGGACGCCATACTTCCTTATGTAACTTTTGCGTATAACACTGCTGTGCAAGAAAGTACCGGTTTCACACCTTTTCGCTTATTCTATGGTCGCGAAGTCACGATGATGCTCGACGCCATGCTCCTGCCCGACAACTTAGGAATATACCACACGGATGCCGCCAAATTCGCGCAGTGCGCAGAAGAAGCCCGTCAACTTGCTGGTCACTGTATTGAACATCACCAAACCGCAGACGCGCGCCGCTACAATCTTCGTCACCATGAAGTTATTTTCAGGCATTGTGATGAAGTCTGGGTGTGGACCCCTATTCGACATCGTGGCCGTTCAGAAAAGCTTCTTCGCCACTACTTCGGCCCTTACAAGGTCGTACGACGTCTCAGCGACGTGCACTTACGAGATTCTCCCAGAAGGCACTTCGAGGCGTTTCCGTTTCACCCCGCAAACTGAAGACATTGACGTTTCACGGCTCAAACCATACTTGGTGGCTGTGAATCGCCAGTGAGTGACTGACTTTATTGTTAATTTCGCTTATTTTTTGTTCCATATTTTCCTTACAATCTTTTCGATTTTTCTTATTTCTCATTTAAATCTTGTTTCTGCAACCAACTACGCCTTACGCCATTCATTTTGCTTTCATGGTAATTTTCGTCTCATTCCCTTTTTTTGCCTTCCTGTACAGCATCGAGACGATGCTTCTTGGGAGAGGCGGCAATGCCACCGTTGATGAACGAGTCGCTGTGGCTCATACTCGTTTTGGACGGCGAAGAAGAAGAGAACATTTTCGTTGCTCTGGTTCAGGTGAACTTTTGGCTGTAGGTCTTGTTTTGCTCATGACAATATCTCACGCTAATCTCCCTTTTTAGGGGCGAAGCTCCTTAAAGCGGCACCCGTTCGTACCTCGTAGCCATAGTTGTAGTTTGTAACAAGTGTTACATTTGGACTTGCAAGGTGGTGCCGGTGGGAGATTTCTCCTGTGCTTTGTTGAACAATAAAAAGTTCGCGGCATGCGCGTTAACTGAAAGCCGAATGCTCCTGTCTCTCATTCCCCATTAGCAGCCATTGGCATGTACATTGAGTGCTACCTGACAAGAAAGAGTTTCCACGTTAAACTCACTGGGTGTAACCTCCTTAGTTTTAGAAAGTTTTAGTGAGCGTTGAGCTGCAGTGCCATGAATACAATGAACTAGTATACACCATGAACTCGAGGTTGTTGGTTAAAGGTGGCAAGTAGACCTGAAGCACAAGCCGTAAGAAAGTGTGCATGTGCCACCTCTCGTTTAGTTCTTGGAATGTCCACTGGATGACGGTGCGTCTATACGGGCAATATATGATGAAAAGATGCGAGATGGTGGTACTTGGAGTGTTGAATAGATGGACGAGCGGACACACAGACAGATGCATGAATGGACGCATGTACCGACGCAGGGGCGGATGCATGGACGAACGCAGGGACGGACGCACGATTAGACGCACGCACGAACGGGCGGATGGACGCATGGATGGTCGCACAGACGGACGCATGGACGGACGGAAGCAAGAACGAATGGACGGACGAATGCTTCGCCCCGCTCTCCATCATTCACTCCGTGGATATGCTGCCATTTTTTTTCCACTGTAGAAAACATGGTGGATAGACGTTTTGATCTCACGAAGCACAAGACAAACACAGTAAAGATATTACCTATAGTCTGACTGGTTTGGAGAAGTGCGGAGACACTCAAAACTACGTGCCTAAATAAAAAAAATGCAAACATATTTTCAACATTGTAGTTATGACTTAAAAAATAGTAGTGCACCCGACTTCACAACGCCTTGGAACGCGTTGTGAAGTCGGGCCTCGAGAGCATCGCCACCAACCATGCTTTAGAGAAACCTGCTTGGCACGCACAATACCTTGAAAAAGTTGTTTGAATATGTTTAATAATTAGTCATTGTTATATATAAGACACTATCGCTAGCGGTCAACGCCATTTGTCGCTCACGAGTCCGCAGAAGCTTGCGCAATGTGGCTGACACTTGATTTTTTATGAAAGGAGCTCCTTAAACCTACCACGTTAAACTATAATATCAATCGTTTTTTACAGTGGCGCTCTTTATTGTAAAAGTTTCCTCAGAACGATTGGCGTAATGCGGCTCACTTCTATAACCGGGCGTGTGCCACAGATAGCGGCCGAGGCGCACACCTATTCTCCCGTCCACTCAAAATGAAGAAGTTGGGAAATTGTGGAACATAACTTATTGGGTACACCAGTACTCTAGAAATGAAGAAGTAGCCACCTGGAAGCACAGTGGGCTATCTAGAATGTTTACGATTGGCAAAGTCATGCTCTCTACGCAGGCAGCTCAACGGTAGCTAAAACGAAAGTGGCGGCGTGAACGTCCACGTCGACGTCGTTCCAGTCCAGAAGCCTGTGCAAGCGGCATCGAAGCACAGCGCAAGCGGAAAACACAAGATACAGAGCTTTCATTTAGAGAAGCTAAGGTGAGACCTGAAAGTGCTGAATTGGTACCTGAGTTTAAAACAATGGATTATGAAACAACGGAAAATATTTCGCTGTTTCTTAAGCCTTCGTGACATTAGGTCAGCAAATTTGGGCTATAATATTTAAATTTAAATTTGACGAAGGTGCCCCGCCGCGGCGGTCTAGTGGCTAAGGTACTCGGCTGCTGACCCGCAGGGCGCGGGTTCGAATCCCGGTTGTGGCGGCTGCCTTTCCGATGGAGGCGGAATTGTTTTAGGCCCGTGTGCTCAGATTTGGGTGCACGTTAAGGAACCCCAGGTGGTCTAAATTTCCGGAGCCCTCCACTACGGCGTCTCTCATAATCATATAGTGGTTTTGGGATGTTAAACCCCACATATCAAATTTGACGAAGGTCTCTAATTATTACTATTAACACGCGTGCAAGTGCACCCATGGTCGTATTGATAAGTAAAGTTAAATGAATTGAGCCATTGTCTGCGTCGCGCGTTCAAATGTGCGGTTGGGAATCTCAGTTTTTCGATAAATTGGTGATGGTGTCTGCATCTAAAGTCTGCCACGAAGCAGTTACACTGTGTGTACTTCGTGTGAAAATTTTGCCAGCTATCAGTCGAAACAAAGTGTTGTGCTATCATCTATCAGTTATTCAGCGGATGGATTGCATAACTCTGTGCACGTGGTGGTATTCTTGATATTCTTGCTTTTAAATATACTGGTCATGCAGGGGTTTTTGATGAAACCTCGTTCAATATACTACAGCGTGGTTTTGCATAAATTATTGTTATTTTAAAAAAGAAAACAAACTTAGCTAAGTGCTTAGGCAGCCAGAAAGTAGGGCACGATGAAAAGGTTCTCAAGCGCGCTTATCGTCCAGTACATCCAGAAAGGCAACAAAGCTTTCAGCTGTCGTTATCGAGACCTCTATCGCAGGGCCCTCCACGCCGTAGTCTCAGCGAATTCCGCCACTCCGCTCTGCTTCAGGACGACGGCCTTTGCCGCGGCAGTGATGGGATTCCTGACAGCGCTGCTTGCTCGGTGGTACGGGGTTCGGGCCTGTTGCCACCTCGCCGGTGCCTCGCACCCGCTGCTGCGTCATGCCACTTTGGGGCAAGTCGCCTCGGAAGCAGCCGAAAAATGGGGACACAGAACAGCCGCACATTTCCCGGTCGAGAACGTTTCGCTCGGCTATGCAGAGTTCCATGAACAGGTGTGTTATGTGTTCATTCCTAATTAATTGGTTCCTGACAGGCTCTTACAAATAGTTTTGTAGCGATACCGATTCACTTACCGTGAACAAGAAGAATTGTAAGGGCAAGATTTAAGACTAGCTCTCGACATCCACAATGAAGTGCTCCCATGTCATTATAATAATTACGCGTTCTTAGGCTATAGGCATATGCTCCATTAATTTGTCATATATGTTTGTGAGATCCTTGCGGTAGTATACGGCATTAGTGGAGTGGCCTACCAAACGTTTGATTAGCGACTGAACAGACTGATTCAATGGACATACAAAATCATTTACTGAACCAGCATAGGCGTATAAAACGAAACAGAGAGCATTAACCGAAAAAAAAACGCTTTCGGAAATGATGAAAGTAGTAACATCAATTTCCTACTTTATGTTTGTGTATTTTCGTGATATTAAAACGTGAACAGCACGACTTTAAGGAAGAATTAAATAGCGCTACTAAACGACGTTTTATCTTCAGCATTTCAGTAGTGTTTGCTTTGTAAGAGTAGTTCGTTGGCCTTGTGGGTGTAACATGTTCACTAAGCTGGGCATGACACTGAATTAATGAGGGCATCGTCAATTAGGTACCTTACTGAACTTCACGAAGTGTGCTATGTGAGCGTGTAACGCAAGGGTTATACCCCTACGAAAAGAAGATGCTGTAGTTCGCAGAACATTTTGCGACAAAAATATGAGCAATGGCTTGGTGAAGTTCTGGTATAGTGGGCATTGGAACCCTTCCCAAAATCGAGCTGCTGACTATCGAATGTGCCTGCAAATCGCTCACCACCTTATGCAGTTTCATCGTCAAATTATTTCACTATATGATTCGCCATCTCGGAAAAAAATTTGCTTTATTTGTGGATGCTTACGTAAACACAAGAAATTGAGAACTCACTTGTTTTGCCAAGCGTGTTTGCAATTTGCATTATTGTGCTACCATTCGGAAGGAAAACAATTTTCAGTGACTGCCAACACCACCTTTTCATTTTGTGCATATATATTTTAGACAATTTTGAGTATTGAAAAACGTTAAATAAAGCACTAAGTTTTTCAACTTGATCACTGAACAAAAAAAAGCGCTCAGAATTTTGGTTAAATTTACATAATCAAGCCGAACCCAGAGTTTATGTCATATTGATCACTTGAAAACATTAGGCAAGGAAGTGAGCAAAATATTTTGCACAGATACCGCAATACCTACAACAATTTTATGCACAATCATAGCTATGTTCAAATTTTCTGCTTTTTTATCTAATATGTAATGCTAAAAACCCTAGGATATATGCGTAGATTAAGCGCAAAGACTTGCAAACTTATCTTGCATTTGTGACCCAAAAAACGTGTGCTGTGTTTCCAGTAAAATGTGTGGTTTAATTTTAGCACGTTTCACTATTAAATTACTGTTTTCCATTCAGAAGCTACAAAATTTGTCTTTTTTTCAAATGCCACACATTTGAATTAACTCGATGCAGCAGTTACTTACTAGAGATATGTCCAGGCTTGATATGTGTGCGAACACTTGAGCTAAAGCTTATCAGTACCACCAAAGTCAGCCACTAAATGTTCCGCTAAAAAGCGAAAGAACTTGAGGGCATTAAGACGCAAAGGAAAAGAAAAAGTGGTGACTGAGGTATTACCATAATACGAACAAATATATGCAAAAAACACGTTATTCGTGAGAGGGCAATGCAGCCCCATCAAATCACACATCTCTATTGTGGAATGTCTCCGAAGGCTGCGCTTGCCTAGGGATGCATTGTGACTGTTCCAATTTTCATTTATTTTGTTCTACCCCGCCGCCGTGGTCTAGTGGCTAAGGTACCCGGCTGCTGACCGGCAGGTCGCGGGTTCGAATCCCGACTGTTGCGGCTGCATTTCCGATGGAGGCGGAAGTGTTGTAGGCCCGTGTGCTCAGATTTGAGTGTGCACGTTAAAGAACCCCAGGTGGTCGAAATCCCCGGAGCCTTCCACTACGTCGTCTCTAATAATCGTATGGTGGTTTGGGGACATTAAACCACACATATCAATCAATCAATTTAGTTTGTTTGTCGTCCAAGAAAATAATTGGGCAATTATTTTAACAAATTTTAGATATCTGTTACTAGGTTACAGTAATATCATTTTTTTCAAACGGACTTGCAGAAAGATTAAGCCTGGAGAGAGTAGTAGCCATTCTATTTGTTCTGCAGCGCACACGCTGAAGTTAGATTAGATTTGTGGGGTTTAACGTCCCCAAACCACCACATGATTATGAGAGACGCCGTAGTGGAGGGCTCCGGAAACTTTAACCACCTGGGGTTCTTTAACGTGCACCCAAATCTGAGTACACGGGCCTGCAACATTTCCGCCTCCATCGGAAATGCAGCCGCTGCAGCCGGGATTTGAACCCGCGACCTGCGGGTCAGCAGCGGAGTACCTTAGCCACTAGACCACCGCGGCGGGGCGCACACGCTGAAGTTGGGAAGTACATTAGGTACTGACGTTGTTTTCACGACTATAACCTGCGCCGTCTTGAAGAAGAAACGAACAGGTGAGGAATAAAAAAATAAGATATGCACGGGGTGAATGATGGAGAGTGGAGCAAAGCTGGGTCCGCAGGCCACTGCCGCACCACTTCCGCTTCCCGTCCTCATACGCCGGGATCTTGTCGGCGCCACCACGCAGCTTCACGGCACGCTTCTGCCTCACGTGCTCGCACATCGGGGTTCCGTCTTCGAGCGTGAGCTGTCACCGCTTTGCGCGCACGACGTTCTGCAGCCATGTCCATCCACCAACCTTCTGAACGCGTGCGTGCGCCAAAAAATGTTTTAATTTTACTACACCGCCCCCCCTAGCATACGGCGCCGCCGACGAACATGCGATCGCCAATGTGTTTCAGGGACGTCATTCCTATTTTCTCGCACACTCGCACATTGGCGTTCCGTCTTCGAGCACCAGCCACCACCGTCTTGCGCGTATCATACTTTTTATCGGCAAACCGTGAATCATGCGCTGGTCACGTCTGTCCATCGTCTGTTTGTCGGTCTGTTTGACGCACAGACGGACGGATGCATGAACAGATGGATGGACGAACGCAAGGACGAACGAACGCATGGTTGAACGCCGGGAAGGACGCATGGACGGTCGGACGGGTGGACGCATGCACAAACGCAGGGACGGGCACATTGACGAATTCGTGGACGGACGCTCAGATGAACGCATGAGTAGACGCACGAGTAGACGGAAGGATGCACGGACGAATGCAGGGACGAACGCATGGATGGGTGGACGGATGGACAGATGGACGCACGGATGAACGCATGGAAGGGCGCTCCAAAGAATGGACGCAAGGATGGACGGAAGCAAGAACGAACGGATGGCCAGAAGCACGGACGCATTGACGGGTGCTTAGCCCCACTCATCATTATTCACTCCTTGAATGTGCTGTGATTTTTATTGTTTATCATACTACAAGTAACGTCCTCTAGTATCATACCGTTTCCATTTTTCAGCGTAGATGCATTTCGTTCTATATACAAGTACTACACTCTACGGCAAGCTCAAGAACTAGCGGAGGGTGGCTACATTTAATTACAACGAGACGCTCAGCCCACGCCTTAAGGCGCTTCGCTCCTTACAAAGGACACTCGTTTGTACTGAAAGAATAAACAAATGCTATGCCTTGTGGGTATCAGTTTCATGCAAAGCATCCGGCGAGTAGTCGCCTACGCAGTAACACAGCTGTTCTGAGCGTGCAAGCAGGTCATACGGCACATTTAGAGCACACAAAGAAAACAGGGGAGAAAAAGATTGCCCGCAGCTTCCCTCGGGGGAACACTGAGGACGATGCGGAGCATATAATTGGTTAACGGGGTGTTAAAGTGCGACTTACTTGGGTCGATGGCTAAATTGGTTAACGTGGTTGTGAAATGGGGTGTTAAATTGCGACTTACTTGGGTCGATGGCTAAATTGGTTAACGTGGTTGTAGGAGGGGGTGTTAAATGAGTGAACACGTACACACGTATGCGAAAGGGCGGCGCTGGTCGAAGGGACGTCGATCATTGTGTTTGTGGATTCGTTGGAATTCATTTCACCGCGACCTTGGACGTCGACGCGCCGTTCAAACCAACCGACGAGCGGCAACTGAGCGAGCGAGCGCCGACCTTGAGTATATATACAGCGCGACGGCGCATGCACTGTCAGCTGTTGAATGTTCTCGAAGCGCGATGGCGCATGCGCGTCCACTGGAGAATCAGGAGAATTGTAGAATGTTCTCGAATGGGAGAAGCGCGCGCGGTACAGATGGTGGGTGACGGTGCATGCGCGCGTCAGCTGTCGAATGTTCGAGAAGGGGGAGAAGCGCAATGGCGCATGCGCGCGCGTCAGCTGCCGATGTTCTCGAAGCGCGACGGCGCATGCGCGCGCGTCAGCTGCCGATGTTCTCGAAGCGCGACGGCGCATGCGCGCGCGTCAGCTGCAGATGTTCTCGAAGCGTGACGGCGCATGCGCGCTACATTATACAGCTAGCGAATGTTCGTGAAGAGGAGAAGCGCACGCGGTGTGTAGAGGAGGAAGGGTGCACAGATGGTGGAGGAGTGAAGCGCGCGCGGTGTGAAGAGGAGGAAGGAATGCACAGATGGTGGAAGAAGGAGGAGGAAGCTTGCGGACGGCGCCGCACTACAAGCCTCGAGTATTAGATGCTCCGCATCTAAAAGACATGGCACAAGCGCTAAGGTACAATCATGATTATTTTGAAAACAGGTGATAACACGCCACTTTTCAACCATCATGCTTACACGTTCTTTGCAAATTTAACAATATTTATGTATATAGTGTGACTTCTGAGAGAACAATGCAGCCAATGGTTTGGAAATACAGGTATTGGTCAGCCTATTGCTCAGTTCAGCCTCGTTCATTTCACGTATTAGCTTACCTCTCTCCGTGTTTTTTCGTGCACAAAACTTCAGTTTGTCTATGCAGCATTCTTGGCTTTAAAACAAGCTTCGCGAGATGAATAGACTTAGGTTTATGAGTTTTAGTAGTTGTGTGCACAGCATGGGCTTACCAGGAACGTTGGCGATAGTGCCGTTTAAAGGGTTACTTATGGTCTGGCCATAAGTAACCTTTTAATTTTTGGTATATTGCTTTAATTTAATTTTAAGAATTTAATTTTTTAAGAATTTAATTTTTGGTATATTGCTGGAAAAGCGGAAGCGATATTGGAACCATGGCTGGCAGGAACCCGACATCACGCCCGTACCATCAATAAAGAAGTATGCATGTACTGTTTGTTGCTTTGTTAGAAGATTCGGTGCAGTGCACTGCAACGAGCAAGAACGTTACACTGCTATTACGCCTGGATTGCTTATATTAAAGCAGTTTTAAGACCTCGCGTTGCACTGTGTTAGAATGCCTGACTGCCACGCAGATCCGTAGCTTCAGTTTCTGCTAAAGTTGTCATGTTTATTCCTTACATTCGTCGGCTCAGCGATTCCCATGTTGGTTTCTTCTAATGCTATCTTATTTAAAATATATATCTGCTCTTGCCGTCGTGGGAACACAAATAATGAATCACTTGGGGCGCATACCAGCACACCGTAGCCCGCGGTATGAGGGTACGTGGCACTCGTGTCTGGAGGAAAGTGTTGAATTGCGTACGGGACAATCTTTTCACGCCATTCACATCATGACGAGACAGTAGAACTTCTCAAACTATTTCACCCTCCTATAATACCAATATCAGTCTACAGCAAGCTGAGGAGATCACCAGAGAACCTAGACGTATGCGAATAGATAAATAGATAAATAGATAGATAGATAGATAGACAGATAGATAGATAGATAGATTGATAGATAGAAAGAAAGAAAGACAGATAGATAGATAGATAGATAGATAGATAGATAAGTAGGTAGGTAGGTAGGTAGGTAGGTAGGTAGGTAGGTAGGTAGGTAGGTAGGTAGGTAGGTAGGTAGGTAGGTAGGTAGATAGATAGATAGAACAAACGCTTCGCACTTGGAACACATCAACAGAGGGCCACACAAAATTCCTTTGAGCTGTGCTATTTTCAAAGTATGGCTGAAGGGCAGTTCAGTTATTTAGAGACTAATCAAGCAGGAAAGGTCACAATCTTGGACATAACTTTCTAGTCATTCTTCTGACTGCCGATATTGTAAATGGCCACATAAATTGGATAAATCAGCCAATTCATAGAGATAAAAAGACGCAGAAATACGTGAGATGGGGATGAAATGTTGTCCATGTGTGCATGAGTGAGCTGTAAAATAATCTCCACAGAGAAAAGAAACGCCGAGGTTTTCCAAGAAAATTAAGGACCTGTAAACTTAGCCTTTAGGAGTAGAACGCAATAGCCATATACTGTTCCGGGTGTCTACTTAGTGCATACTTTTTATTGCACAATGCTGTTGGAGAAGCTTAAATTGAAGATAACTACAATGTATTCGATTAAGCTTAAGTGGCTTGGGTCAGTGAAGCTTTTGGATATGTTTAATGTTTAGCACGCTTTAACCACGAGCACGTATGCAAGGGAATTCCTTTCAAACGTCCACCAACTACGAACGATCACCTACTACATGGTCTTAAGGGAATACGCGTATTAACGCCTGCGCCTTTGTAAAGTGTGGCCGGCTAAACCACGTAGTTGTTTTGAAGATAGCGTGTGCTGATGTCCGACGGAAATGTGCGGTTGTACCACGCTATAATACTGCGATAATACATGTTGTATTGTGAAGCCTGCATGCAGCACACATGTGTTTGTAAAGCAAAAACGTTATTTTCACTGCATTTTCAAGCACAGGAAGTTTTTTCCTTGTGTTTCTAAGCAGTGACGATGTTGTGTTGTAAAACAACTGCTTGCCGATTGAACGGCCTGGGTTGAATTCTCGCTCAGAACCGGAAATAATTGTTGTTCGTTTTCATTTATTTTGCATCTCGTTTCTTTATTTTTCCGTCACACGCGAGATGAAGATTTTTCATTCACAACCAGCGACGCCCATGCCGACACCGACGCCAACATGGTAATCTTTGCAAAACAAGCTCGTTAATCTCACCGCGTTAATAGTGCTCGTCTGGTGGGTCATAGCTGGTCCTGACTATCTGATCTTTCGAAGATAATTACCTGCCATTGTGCGCGTTTGCCTTTGTGCGTCCTTGTTCTTTTTTACCGTGCCACTGGCTTTTCGCCGACCGTCTTTTGTCATGCGTAATTATCAAGTATTTTATTTTGTGGTAGTTTGAAGGCCTACACTAATGATGAGCTGAGGAGATCGACTGAATCCATTCTGAATGTTGAAGGTGTTCATTATCTCGTCACTGTAGCGAAAATGGCCACATTTCATAGGTTATAATGATTCCTTTTTGTTTAAGTAACGTTATCGAGGCAATGTAACATAGGTTGATATGAATGGGGCTTAACGTTCCGAAAACAACATATGATTATGAGAGACATCGTATGGAAGGACTGCGGAAATTCCGTAGGGAAGGACTCCGACTACTTCCGTAGGGAAGGACTCCGACTACCTGGAGCTCCTTAACCTGCACCAAAATCTGAGCACACGGGCCTACAGCATTCTCGCGCCCATCAACATTGCAGCCGCCCCTGCAGGGGTACCATCCTGCGACCTGTGGGTCAGCAGCCGAGTACCTTAGCCACTAGATCATCCTGGTGGGGCAGCCAATGTGACATTATATATTCATGTAAAGCGGAGTGATAGTACCTTGCAATGATATGACAAAATACTTTAGCAGGGTGAAATATGGAAGAATAATTTTGAAAGGCTTGATTTATTGAACATTGCATAGAATATTTGTATGGTTTTGTGAAGTAGTGCACCAAGCATGCATGAAAAAAAAGAAAAAGTAAACCTAAATATGAAAATTGGCCCTGTATCTTCATGTTTTAATGCAAATATCGTCGAAAGACGATAGTTTTGTACCTGAAGAGAGTGACCAAAACGTTTATTTGGTGTTCTGCTTGACGAAATTGGTTAATTGTACCGTGGAGGCGCTGCTTCAGAGCGCCTCGATCCGTGCAGCGAAGGCCAACGAGGACATCAAGGTACGTGAGACTCGAGGGCTATCTGGCAGTTATCTGCAAAAACAAAGGAAGGCATGCATGCTTGACTCGGAGGCATTAAGGTGTAGAACGCAAAGCGACGGGCAGGTGCCGCCATAGTGTCGTCTTAGCAAAGCGTTGGAAACACTAGCCTTTTTGTGCACAGCGTTGCGTTGTCAGCGCAGCGTGAAAAACGCTACGGTTCTTAGAATTACTTATCTTTTTCTTCTCTAGTGTAAAAAACACACATACAGAATATTGACAAGTTCTTATTGTGTCTCAGATATGCGCAATGATTGCTTTTTACCTGACAATCACACAAGTATGAAGGCTGAAACTTGAGCAATATTGGTGGGAGATCCGGATGGGGCTAGATTTTAGTCCTTTGGGGTATCGTTTTGACGGGCAAACAGACAAACAGACAAGAATAGGTTTTTAGATGCAAAGCATCTAATACTCGAGGCTTGTAGTGCGGCGCCGTCCGCAAGCTTCCTCCTCCTTCTTCCACCATCTGTGCATCCCTTCCTCTTCTACACACCGCGCGCGCTTCACTTCTCCACCATCTGTGCACCCTTCCTCCTCTACACACCGCGTGCGCTTCTCCTCTTCACGAACATTCGCTAGCTGTATAATGTAGCGCATGCGCCGTCACGCTTCGAAAACATCGGCAGCTGACGCGCGCGCATGCGCCGTCGCGCTTCGAGTACATCGGCAGCTGACGCGCGCGCATACGCCGTTGCGCTTCTCCCCCTTCTCGAACATTCGACAGCTGACGCGCGCATGCACCGTCACCCACCATCTGTGCCGCGCGCGCTTCTCCCCTTCGAGAACATTCTACAATTTTCCTGATTCTCCAGTGGACGCGCATGCGCCGTCGCGCTTCGAGAACATTCAACAGCTGACAGTGCATGCGCTGTCGCGCTGTATATATACTCAAGGTCGGCGCTCGCTCGCTCAGTTGCCGCTCGTCGGTTGGTTTGTACGGCGCGTCGACGTCCAAGGTCGCGGTGAAATGAATTCCAACGAATCCACAAACACAATGATCGACGTCCCTTCGACCAGCGCTGTCCTTTCGCATACGTGTGTACGTGTTCACTCATTTAACACCCCCTCCTACAACCACGTTAACCAATTTAGCCATCGACCCAAGTAAGTCGCAATTTAACACCCCATTTCACAACGACGTTAACCAATTTAGCCATCGACCCAAGTAAGTCGCACTTTAACACCCCGTTAACCAATTATATGCTCCGCATCCTCCTCAGTGTTCCCCCGAGGGAAGCTGCGGGCAATCTTTTTCTTTACGCATAAGTAGAGTGCCTCGAGGCGCTCGACCGCCTCCATTTCGTTCAGAGTGGCGACAAGTGCGTCGTCTGCTACAGCGGTCGCCATTATTTGGTCCAATCCTCAATGCGCGAAATCCAAGCGCGCGTCTTCACGGCCTGTTGCTCTCGAGTAATGTCACCTTGTGCTTGAACTGGCTTCAAAAATGCAAAATTGTTCTGGAATGTTGCTAGTTACGAGTTTTAAGGAACGCACCTCAACAAGTAAACGAAAGTCACGCCCGAACGTGTTGCAGAACGTGTCGATCCTGACTGGCGGCCGGCCACTCGGCTGCTGGCTGCACCTGACTGGGGCACAGCTGCAGACCTCACTATTCACGTTTATACCTTGTGGGTTGATACGTTCATGCGCTTTTTTAAGCACTACAGGCTAACTTTATGAAGCAAGCTAGAGATGCATAACATTGTGCATTGGACAACAGCAAGGAAAAGGTATGATTGCGTTAACTATAGAAAGGATAAGTGGTGAAACAATACACCTACCATTAAGGCACAGAATATGTGCTTTTATAAACGTCTGATGTTGGTCCAGCTCGAATTCTCGAGGTCAGTGACGCAGTAATTAGACGCGCACTATAAAACCCCCGCCTTTCTTAATGTGAGCGCGCAATGCATATAGCGAAGCGTTGACTAGCAAGAAACGTTAGAACATTAAGAAACCATAGAATATCCACAAAGTGAATGATGATGAGTGGGGCGAGGCGTTGTCTGCCTGTCCAATTCGTCTTTGCGTGCGTCCGTCGATCTATCTGTCCATGTGTCCGTCCGTGTGTCTGTCTGCCTGTCTGTATGCGGTGCTGGCTACGCCGGAGGGACGCCGGGCTGCCCTAGAACATAAGGAGCTTTGTCAATAAAAAGTGAAGGCAGCACCCCAAGATTCCCTGCAGCGGTGGTCTCGTGGCTACGGTACTCGGCTGTTGATACGCAGGTCATGAGAATGAATACCGGCTGTGGTGGCTGCATTTTTGATGTATGCAAAATTTCTCTAGGCCCATGTGATCAGATTTGGGTGCACGTTAAAGAACCCCAGCTGTTAAAACTTTCGGAGCCCTCGACTATGGTGTCTCTCGTAATCATATGGTGCTTTTGACACGTTAAAGCCATTAGCTCCCACATATTGGACGTTTAGATGAGATATGAAGTGGGAATAAACTAAAATGAAATATATTGGAGCACTAAAGCTCTGTTCCTTTCCTAGTTTCAAACTCTCTTTCATTTGTACCTGCTAGCTGCGCTATTAGTACCAATTATAATCAAAATAGTTTTAGGTCAGCTTGGATGTAACTATACATATGCAAATGAGGTTTTGTGCAGATGTAGGCAGGCGATGTATGGTCATGTTGGCGCAATAGATAATTTTAAAGCAATCACAGAACCGTACGCGGGTGTGCGACACTATACGAAAAGCCTGTATTGTGAGTGTTCTGGCTTTTCCATCGCCTTCTTCGTGTTGTTGCCGTGGGATCCAATGAAAGAAAAGCAACTAATAAAATAAAATGTCGCCGCTTTTCACTGCAAACAAATTATAAATACCACAAATTTCGGAACGCACTTGCTCGTATCTATACGCATCAAATGCGAAACGTATCGGTGTATATTATTTAGTGCATCGTATTGAGTCAGTGCATATATACATATACACCAACTGTTGTGTTGGTGGGGCCCTTGTGTCGGACTAACTGTGGCATACAGTCAATTGACAACCGCATTGTTGTATTGTACAACCAGATTCCGGAAGTAATTGAATATGCCAGGAAGGCTAATAACATCAGAGTGTTTTGGAAGCGAATAACGATTGTAACAATCTAAACACACTTGTAGGGTGCATGTGTTGAAGATAGGCATGGTATGAATAATATCTTTTGTAATCATTGTTTTTAAATGCGAAGCATATCTTAGCGAACTTCAGCGACTTGGAGCGTATCTATCTATCTATCTATCTATCTATCTATCTATCTATCTATCTATCTATCTATCTATCTATCTATCTATCTATCTATCTATCTATCTATCTATCTATCTATCTATCTATCTATCTATCTATCTATCTATCTATCTAGCCGCTTTTGTTTCAATGCTCTCGTGGCCACCCCTTTTACTTGGTGTTTATTAAAATTATCATGGGAGGCTATATGGTTTCACAAATATGACGCGCTTGTCAAGACATGAACAATGTCACAATCGCCGAACTTTTCCCGCCAGACAGTGACACATATCCATTGGCGGGTATGCGCCACTGCTATGCCGGTATGTGTCACAGGTGATTGACACTTACTATCTACCTAGGAACTACGAGAACACGCAAGGGCAATTTCATCGCGCGAGCGTTAACCGCCACCGGTAGCATTGACCAGACGAATGCAAAAATTAAATATCAGGGTCCGAGATGTAATATAATTCAACTATTTTGCGTAGCAATAAAGTATTTTACCACAGAGCTACGCAAGGGCTTGGAACTACTTTTTAAATAGACGCTAATCTTCGTAAAACGTCAATTGCGGTTGGAGTGATGCCTACCCAAGTTTATATACATTACATATGTACTTCTTTGATACAGCTTCCACGTTGGATTAACGTCAATTGTCGTAAGTTGCCATGCACTGAAGTTGATTCATGTAGCAGTGCACATGGCCAGCATCCTGAAGCAGCGCTTCATATCAGCTTCTAGGGTTGCTGATACGCATGTTCCAGTTGGCATTCTTGCGCAAGTGCAAACAACTGGCTGTATAAAAATCTGCTACCTTTCACCATTTGTCTGTGCGTGCAACATTTTACATATATTTAGCATAAATTCATACGTGTCACTCAATAAAATAATTTCAACACGGTAACCTTCCCTCCGCATGCTTCACATAACGTGGATTCCCAGGCACGTGGGATCTGCTCAAATTCTACCCTTGTTTTTCATATTGCACTCAATTTGTATGAATTTTCATATATGTTCATAGTGCTGATATTACCTTTTGTATTCATCGCAAAAGAACAGCTTTGTTTTAATATTTAACTGATTTTTTTGCTGTTGTTTTAGTGTTCCTGGTTTATTTATTATTCATATATATGTCTTTGAGTATATCTATGTAGTGTTTTGCTGCACCTGCCCGAGGTGCCTCACGAAGAGTGGGCCAGTCAGGAGACACTCTCTCCTTTTGCTGTTCATGGATTTTTTGTGAAAATGACCCAAATAACTAAGTGAATAAATAAGTAAACAAACACTACTGGGGGGTTGTAAACGGCATGTAGCAGTTAAGCGGTATGCGAGTTATCTCGCGCCGACACATGCAATCAGAACCTACTATCGGAAGCAATGTGAACTTGAACAGCGAACTTTCTATTTGTAGTTATTTCTCCGCAAAAAAAGTACAACTCGAAGCAAATCGTTGCAGTTAATTATAGGCGTGACAATTTCATAATAACATCTTCATGGAAAAAAACTAAACAAAGTTAAATGTTCACGACAGCGAAAGTACTATTTCCAAGCACAACCCGAAAAGAACACCACATTTTTTATAATGGTTCAAATAGCATGAGAATACTTGAGGTTACCAGTTATTTTAACGTTCGATCATGTTAAGAAGCAACAAGTACGCGCACAAACACAAAGTCAAAACCGCGCACATAAATAGTAATAGTTTAATCTGTGACTGTGTTACTAGCAATATACATAGCGTTTCGAAAATCGCCCTCAAGTACCCAGCATAGCAAAAGAAAGATTATAGGAAAAGCCACAAAATTTGCAATATGCACGCTAAATACACGAGAGGCATTCGACGGCTGCAACCTGTTACTCTTTATTCTCATTGTCAATAAAGGTTCTCTTTTAGGATCGCTAAGAAACACCTTCCATTCAATTCTAGAATAGTTCTTGCACTCTGTGGCACACAGCATGCAGTTGTGGCATTTGCGGTAATTGCGAGGAATTAGACGACCGAAAACGCTTGCATCAGGCACCGCGTACACGTTTAAACAAGCGCGGCGTGAGCCAAAAAAAGTAGACGTGCGCCACGAGGTGGCGTCGAGCCTTTCAAAGAATGACCAGACTTCGAACTTTGGCGTGTGCATCGAGACATTCTACCCATAAGCATTTTAAGAAACGATATAAATAGCACCACAGAAAAGATTCACCAACCAAAAGGTAATAATGAACATAGTATAGATACCTTTTAGGGGTGAAGCTTCTTATGGCGTGGCTCGTGCGTCCTTCGTTGTCATTGTGAGAAACCCCCTCTCGATGGACGCACGGACTGACAGACAGACAAGCAGACAGGCGGACGAACGGACGGACGTACGGATGGAAGCATAGACGGCCACACAGATGAACGAACGGACGGACGGATGGGCGTACGATTGAACGCTCGGACGCACGGACGAACAGAAGCAAGAACGAACGTACGGATGGAAGCACGGATGACGCTTCACCACACTGATCATCATTCACTACGTGGATATGCTGTGATTTCTTTAACTGTCGCATTAACGCGCACAATAAAATTTACTTCGTCTAAACTAGAGTGAAGCCCTCACATCCCAATATCTCATGCTATCCGAATAAGTGGAAGCAAACCTTACAGCTTTAGGAGTTAAAAAAAGCATTGTTTTTTTTTTCCTTAACCATTGGTACTTCACTGGACAAAACGGGCGTTAGAAGTGACATTTGTCTGTTTAGTACGCTTTTCTATCACCTACGCTTCGTCAGAGAGTAGAAGTTGTTCTTAGGTTGAATTAAAATAGCAGATCCAGATCAAGTTTTCCTCTCTGCGCGGAGCAATCTCATTCCAAAGGCGGATTGGGAGAGAGAATTGTGTGTTCCAATAGTAGATTGAGGGATTGAGGGACCGCATATCAGGGATTGCTCCGTGAAGCAATATTTCTTGCTCCGTCGAAATCAGTGGATTTAACCAGAAGTTCAAGTGACGTATTCTGTGCGCCCGCCTTTCATCAAATCACCGGTGGATGCCCGGAAACGCTTTGCACTCTCTCGCAACCTCTTGTGCTCCCTCGCTAGATTTCCGCTCACCAAGAGCTCCCGTCGAGGCGCTCGGGTTCCAATCGCAGATTTAGCGAGAGCAATCCCACTCGGATTTGCGCGCTTCATTCGCAATCCGGTCCAACGCTCGGGTATACCATTGGGACTCAACATGAATGTACTCGTCCTTGGGAGGTGCACTCGTGGAAGCTGGTCAGGCACACCTACGTGGCAAATAAAATTCACCATTTCGGCAGCTCCCAACAACCACAATTCTCGGCATGGGACTGCTTCTGCAGAATTTGCAACCGCGGATACTCAGGTATTTTAACGCAAATCATTTTTATTACTTTCGCTGTGAAAAAGAAAAATACGCCAAACCCCAATTTGACTTGTCTCACATATCACCTCACTACGCAACCCTACTCTAATGTCACGGCCGAATGCCTTTCTTGGTATTAGGATCACACGCACTCAGCTAAGAGAAGATAATGGGACCAAAGTTTGATAACACATTGTTTAGACAATACAAATGAAAAATAAAGAAGTGCTAAAAGTCTCACATTTCATTGGGCCCCGAAATCAATATGTGAGGAACGTAGAAGGACTCACTAAAATTTACTAAATGTCAAAAAGCACAACGTTCAAATCACCGTTAGTATTCTCGGCAGCGCTCACCTGGGATCAGCTTGTATGATATCTTGATTAACCAAAACAACAACTTAGGAAAACTTTTGCTCAGCGCAACTCACAGAGACAGAGTTTGCTCTACACGAGAGCAAGTCAGTGTGAGTCGACTCGGGAAAGAGTTCACTGACCTTTTCTCAGAATTATCTACGTTGTAAACACTTATTGCAAGAGGGAACTGCAGCGCGAAAAACTAGGACGCAGAAAAGAGCAGACCCAACACGTGTTCTGAACTAACAATTGTCTCTTTATTGCAAAGGCAATATATCTACAAGAAAGCAGCCCTCCCGCTTGCGTGAAATCTCACAGTCAGAGCGTAGGCGAGGGAATTATCTATTTAGTTGTGATATGCTCGCGATAGCAAACAGCGCCTTCCAAATACGTGATCTTCATTCTTTTGAGGAATAATGACGGCATCTTTTACCTGCAGCTGTCATTCATCAAACTATTGATGAAAAGTAAACATTATTATTAATATTATTATGCTTAGACACGATAAATTTTTTTTGTTGGTAGCGAAAGCTTTTTCTATCAAGCGTACGTTTCTTCCCGGTGCCTGCTCAAAATGCAGGAAGCACAAAAGATTGGAGAGCAATCGCTAGCTGCACAATGCAGAGCCAAATTGCTCCCTTGCTTCGGGCGAATATTTTTGTTCTGCTTCCCGGGGGGAGTTTGGAGGCACCGGCAAGTCTGTCCGATGTACGTACTTAGGCTGGAAAAAAAGATACGTGGTGTAAAACACCCGCAATGCATTATACAAACTGATGGGTGTGTTTTGTGCTGCACAGGGCCTGTTTGGGTCCTTCAATATGCGCAACTCTGTTCATTTGGTCTAGCATATTAGGGGCCGAAAATGCCACAGATTGTGCAGACTTTTGCATAATAAAGACTAAACAATACTCTGTCCAACACAAAACAAAGTAACCAGCTTTTAAAGTGAACTGCGGGTGTTGTGTGCTAGGTCGCTTTCCCTGCAGATGTACGTACATTTGCCAGAATGGTCGATGCCTCTAAACTCATCGCAGGGAGCACGACAACGAAAATCGTCAGAAGAAAGGGAGCAAATTGATTTGGCACTGTGCAGCTAGCGATTGCTCTCCAACAATTTGCGCTTGCAGCATTTTGAGTAGGCATCGGGAGGAAACCGTTCGCTTGATAGAAAAAGCTTTTGCTACCAACCAAAAAAAAGAAAGATTTATCGCATGTAAAGATGCCGTCTTTCCTCCTCAAATGAATGGAGATTATTTCTGCAGGGCGCTCATTATTATGACGAGTTTCAACCCTATAAAATACACGCTCTCATCGTGTTTGCTTTGATTGTGAGGTTTTGTGCCAGCGAAGAAGGCTAATTTTTGTTTATTTATTGACTTCAGGCGAAAATAATGCGGTGCTTAGCTGAGCGCTCACCTTGGCTTTGTTCCTTTCTGCGTTATTGTTTTTTGCGCCCCCCCAATTTAGGTATGCTAACACCAAGTTGTCCGACGTAGTGCTTCCTTGCGTACAACTATTATTTATCACACCAGGCTGAGTGTTTATACAAGACCTCCTTTTAAATGTCAAGCATTTCTTAGCGAACTTTGGCGACATCTATCCATCTTTCCATCCATCCATCCATCCATCCATCCATCCATCCATCCATCCATCCATCCATCCATTCATCCATCCATCCATCCATCCATCCATCCATCCATTCATCCATCCTATCTATCTATCTATCTATCTATCTATCTCTATCTATCTATCTATCTATCTATCTATCTATCTATCTATCTATCTATCTATCTATCTATCTATCTATCTATCTATCTATCTATCTATCTATCTATCTATCTATCTATCTATCTATCTATCTATCTATCTATCTATCTATCTATCTATCTATCTATCTATCTATCTATCTGTCTGTCTGTCTGTCTATCTATCTATCTATCTATCTATCTATCTATCTATCTATCTATCTATCTATCTATCTATCTATCTATCTATCTATCTATCTATCTATCTATCTATCTGTCTTCTGTCTGTCTGTCTGTCTGTCTGTCTGTCTGTCTGTCTGTCTGTCTGCCTGTCTGCCTGTCTGTCTGTCTGTCTGCCTGCCTGTCTGTCTGTCTGTCTGTCTGTCTATCTATCTATCTATCTATCTATCTATCTATCTATCTATCTATCTATCTATCTATCTATCTATCTATCTATCTATCTATCTATCTATCTATCTATCTATCTATCTATCTATCTATCTATCTATCTATCTATCTATCTATCTATCTATCTATCTATCTATCTATCTATCTATTTAGACGCCTAGGACTTTTAGCTCTTCTGCCCGTTTCGATAATGGTATCGATACCAAATTTGGTGTGGAGTAACATGACTGCATAAAGAACATGTGCGACAAGTCATCACATGAAAATCATGATATGTATGTCATGAATGTTATGATTCACATTTCATGGTCTTGCTGCTCTTGCGGTGGTTTCATTCACATGACATGTTGCGAAACTGGTACGGTATGACATGACCGCATAGCGAACACAAGTGGCAGACCCTAACGTGGAAAAGATGGCATGGATGTCATGTCAGACGTGCCCGCAAATACGGAACGAACCCTGGTCCTTTCAAGATTTTTTCGCTCGTTTCTTAAACCCAAGTATAAAAAAAGGAAAAGAAAATCTTTGGTGTAACGAATGGGCATTCCGGAGTAGAGTACCGGCAGGATTATTTCTAGTGTTCTCGCCCCCCCCTTCCCCCCCGCGCAAACACGAGAACCGGGCGGCACCTTGTCGTCTACAGACAGTGTGACAGTGTACGGTGGAGGTAATCAGCGCGCACCCTTCAGATTTGTGGCGTGGGGGAACAGGAAGGGAGGTGGCGAATTGAGACATTGGGCAGTTTTATTAATTAATGACTTTATCATTTGTGTCGTCATGTGTTTACTCTGTACTGAGGCACCCTTGTATTGTCACAGTTACTTCGCTTATGTATCCTGTTTTGCGTGTCGCGAGTATTTGCTCATGTGTTACAATTTCGTGTAATAGAGATGTCGTTCACAGACAGTATGTGTGTATGCCATTTGCACTTGCTATTAAATTAAATGAATCAGTAAACAGAAACAGGTCGCAGCGTCGCTTACTTCCCGGCCCCAGTACGAATCCCTGTATGTGAGAAGTGATCGAGACGCATAGCCAAGAGGGAACCAGAAAGACAAGGGATTGAGTGGTCTTCCCTCTCTTTGGTAAACGGTGGCTTAGCGGGGGACGTCTCAAGTGGTGGCAGTGGTGGGATTACTGCTGGGGCAACGGTGCGAGATTTCACCCTCGTACTAGGGAAGGAGAGGTGGCAAAATAAACGAACAGGCTACCAAGATGACCTACAGAGACGACCCACTAGAAATGAACGCGTTAATGTTAGCGGGAATGGTTCCATCATTTACGGGAGGCGATATGGGTGCGGATATCGGGGTCTTCTTGAAAATTTTGGAGCAGGTTGGTCGCTTGGGTGGATGGTGGGATAGTGAGCTGGTCTGCATAGCACGATGCAAGATGGTAGGCGCGGCGCACGATTTTGCGTGGTTCAAATATTCGGCCCTCAAAAGGGTCGATACGGAGCCACTTATCTTTAAAACGGAACGGTTTTTATACGCGAGGCAGAAGGCAGATGAGGAGGTGAGGTCATTCGCAAGTCGCCTGCGCATCCTCGGAACCACCACCCTGATGAGCTCCAATAGTCAGGATCCGGTGAAAGCTTCCCTGCGCTGCGAAATTCTAGCCGAACAATTGCTCTCGCAATTTTTATTAGGCCTGAGGGATCAGGTCCGCAGATTTGTTCTCTCTCGAGACCTAAAAACGTTTGACGAGGCCATTGCCATAGCGGTAAAGGAGGAACAGAATGAGAAAGTGTCGAGGAGCCATTTGTTACCCATTCGATACGTAGAAGAGGACACGGATGTTCATGAGATGCATAGCCGCCTTGACCGCCTCAAAAAACTTTTGGAGAGCTTGGCAGTACGCAATAAGGTGAAACAGAATTGACAGGAATTCCCGAAGCAGCTGCTTTATCCCGGCGGGTGCTATAACTGTGGCAGGTTTGGTCACTTTTGGCGAGAATGCTATCGGTAGCGGCGACGAAGGTGGAATTCGACTGGTGGCAGCCGCATTCACAAAGACAAGGAGATGGTGACAAAATTAGAATCTGGAATTCTAGACGCAACTCCTCCTCACGACGGTGACGCGCAGAGGTCAATCGCGATCGTAAATATTCGTGAGGAAAGAAGCTCCGTAAAAATGAGTCGCGACTCGCCATGTGGGGAGGTGGTTAATGTAATTTCCGTGATCGAGGAGGATGTTCCGCTATTGGGGAGTGTGTGTTTGGGGGAAACGCTGGCACGCCGGTGCCACTGGGTGAAACAAAAGTTGTTGAGGTTGCTAGAGCGGACACAGACGGTTTAGCGGTGGTTTCTATCTCGAAGGTCCCACGAAACAATGAGACATTACCAGTAGGAGTAACAGATATGGAGTTGGACGAGAATGGGTTTTCTGAGGATGCAGTTGTCGGTGTCTTGGCCGACATGGTGGTAGGCCGAACGTTAGAGGGAGTAGATGAGATTGAGAAATGCTTTGATCGCAACGGGGTAGTTTTTGTGGGGCCAAAGAAGAACCACAGCACACTCGATGTACACCGCAGCAAACCCGGGCATGCGCAGCGGTGGTCTTGTCAGATAGCTTCACACATGACTCACTCCGCGACTGAGTTGAGTAGGGGGAAGTTCGACCATCCAACGAGGGTCCGGGACTCGGAGTCGGAGAAGAGGTCTGCATAGGGGTAGTCGCTGAGCGCTGGGGGATCGGCTAGGGTCATAAGAGTCCGCAATGTTGTATGCCATTTTGTCCTATAATTTCTACTCGGTCATTGTGCTTGTGTGAAATGAAAGCGTATTGAAATGTGTGTATCCTCGGTTTGGTTGTGCCGAGAGTGGACAGTGCAGGCGAAGTGTGTGTTGTGCTCGCATGGTAGTGAACCTTCCGCACATATGACTGAACGCTGCGTGCCAAACCATCCGACGAGCAGCCGTGACCAGTCTGCATTTTGTCCACGCGTCATCCACGAGTTTCTGCGGTGGTTCTGAAGGTTTCAAGTGTGTTGTGCGCGGTAGAAACACGGAATCAAACTGCTTCGTGGTGGGTGATGATTCAGCGACAATCACAGATTGGTTCCTCTCGGCGACGAGCTGCCGCCAGGGCTGAATCACAAGTGTGCTGTGTTCGCTTACCGTATTCCTAGGACTGCCGCAATGTCTCAATTTCGCTGCGCAACCCGAAGGTGCTATGATCCCGCGTTTCTCGTGTTTGAATTTCCCCGTTGGGAAAATTCTTTTGCAAGATGAAGGGATTGTGACGTCCCCGCAAACACGGACTGAACCCTGGTCCTTTCAAGACTTTATCGCTCGTTTCTTAAACCAACGCATAAAAAAAGGAAAAGAAAACCTTCGGTGCAACGAATGGGCATTCCGGAGTGGAGTACCGGAAGGATTATTTCTACTGTTCTCGCCCCCCCCCCCGCGCAAACACGAGGACCGGGCGGCACCTTGTCGTCTACAGACAGTGTGACAGTGTACGGTGGAGGTAATCAGCGCGCACCCTTCAGATTTGTGGCATGGCGGAGCAGCAGAGCACCTTTTGTTGGTTCGGGGAATGCGACCCTGCCGCAGCGCCTGTGCCGGGTCCGGTCTGACTTCTGTCAGCCTCCGTGGCTCCAGGACTCATTACTGCGTTCTGCGCGGATGGCCATCCGTGGAGTTGAATGACGAAGAAGCGGCGGCTACGGAGAATTTCGCCGGAGACACCGAGCTGCATGGAAACGTTGAGACTTGGTCTGGACATCGGCTCATCAAGTACCGGAAGCATCGGGACCATTGTTCGCCCGTAATTAAAGTGTCTTCGGACGGCTCGCCCATCTCTCTCCCTGAGGCTTGAGTTTGAACATTGTTACTTGCTCGGCTGTGCTTGGGACAGGGTTTTCCACTGGTGCGGGCCGCGGGGGCGGCCGTCGAAGATGATACACTCCGACTGACAAGAAAACATGCCGCGTCGATAGTGGCGATTGGTTTGGTGCCCCGGTAGGGTGGAGTCGGGTCCTAAAAAAAGGGACTACGAGACGATACGAGGGAGTCAGAGAGACGATTCGATGAGCTCGTGATGGTAGAGAAACGAAATGGAAAAGGAAGATAACGATGTAAAGAGATAGCGATGAGAGGTGATGAGATGACGTCTCAAGGGCAAAGACGGTACGATGACGAATGAAAGTTAGGGATAGGAGGCGAGTGAATGGAACGTTACGAAAGAGGGCTGAGATAGAAATCACTGAGAGGCACGACGAAGGCGACGATGACGAACACTATGAAGACGCTGACGAATTGGACAATGACCGCAGGAAGAAGCCCTGAGCCCCGACTTGAACAACCAGCTCCGAGGCCCCCGTCAACATGAACCTTTCGTGAGAGGGACCTGATACACCTTATTTAGATTAGCTTTGCGGGAAGGGAGGTGGCGAATTGAGACATTGCGCGGTTTTATTAATTACTGTCTTGTTCATTTCTGTCGTCGTGTGTTTACTCTGTATTAAGGCACCCGTGTATTGTCACAGTTACATCGCTTATGTATCCTGTTTCGCGTGTCGCGAGTATTTGCTGATGTGTTCCAATTTCGTGTAACAGAGATGTCGTTCACAGACAGTATGTGTGTACGCCATTTGCACTTGCTATTAAATTAAATGAATCAGTAAACAGAAACAGGTCGCAGCGTCTCTTACTTCCCGGCCCCAGCATGAATCCCTGTATGTGAGAAGTGATTGAGACACATAGCCAAAAGGGAACCAGATAGACAAGGGGTTGAGTGGTCTTCCCTCTCTTTGGTAAACGGTGGCTTAGCGGGGCACGTCTCACATGTGACCACATGACTACATGTCGCGCTCAAGCTGCGTGTATGGCCGTTTCGCTAGCTTGACATATACAAAATATGGTGTTACGGGACGTGAATGGATCCCGGAGGTATGTGACTGGTGCAATCATTATTACCATGAGATGCGTGGCTTGTAACAACATGACTACATCCCACACTCATGACATGCTCGCGGCCGTTTAGCTAGCTTCACATATACAGATTTTGGTGTTACGTGACGCCAATGAATGAAGAAGGTATGTGACTGGTGCAAACATGATAATCTTTACATTCTCGTCATTTAAAAATATGACGACAAACCACGCTCATGATGCTCTCGCGGCCGTTTCGCTGGCTGTACATAAACCAAATTTTATATCACGTGCCTCGAACGGACACTTAAGGCAAACGACATGTTCTAACATGATAATCATGATGTGCGTGCCATGTAAGAGGACTGCATGCTACGCTCATAGCCTGGCCGAGACCGTTTCGCTAGCTCCACATATAGGAAATCTTGTATCATGTGACTTCAATACACAACGAAGGTAAATAATACCTCCAAACATGATAATCATGATATGCGTGTTATGTCAGATATGACTACATGGTACGCTCTTAGCGCGCTCATGGACGTTTCTGTCCCCTGCGTATACCGGTCATATTCGCATCATCCGCGTATCGCCGTAACGATTCCAAGTTGCAGTGTTTGTAAGCCTTGAGCTGCACGCCACTCCTAACAGAAACAGGAAATTGTTTTTGGCGCAAAGTTTAGGAAACGTAAATGAGCTCTCTCGATCGCTTCGCAAGGTTTACCAGTGGAGGCGAGAAAAAAAGCTGTCGTTCGATTCCGCCACACCACATAAATGTATGCCTGGTCATGCTTATCCTTCTACTTACTTCAGGTAAGAGTTGGAATTGTTCTGAAGCTGAAATGCATAATCTCCAACCATACCAACTCAACGCATCGAGAGCGGTCTTACCCAGGGCCCGGCCCAGCCTGTGGTGCCGGCCGTGTTGGTATATATGTCACCGGCGCTTCTTACTTCGTGTACACACAGCTTTAAAGTGTGAGAATACCTGTAAAGTATAGTTTAGACATCCATAAATCTAAATAAACTGTTTTGTCTTGTGTCGATGTTCGCACAAGGAGCGCTGACGATCGAACGTCGCGCTTTCAGCTACGCAGGCTGTCACCAAAAGCTACCGGCCGCACTTAGCGGGTACTTCTGACTGATATGTAACAACACACAATTTTCAGTTGGTAATTTGGTTCGCCTTCGTGAACTGTTTCCTATAGCATACGTTTTCAGCAGATTGCATTGGTATTCCCATGGTTGTTTTTTTAATTGTTGGTATTGATGTAACTGAATATATCTGTACACTGGCACGCCAGCTATCTATCTATCTATCTATCTATCTATCTATCTATCTATCTATCTATCTATCTATCTATCTATCTATCTATCTATCTATCTATCTATCTATCTATCTATCTATCTATCTATCTATCTATCTATCTATCTATCTATCTATCTATCTATCTATCTATCTATCTATCTATCTATCTATCTATCTATCTATCTATCTATCTATCTATCTGTCAGCCTACGCTTTTAAACTCTCCTGGCCGTTTGAATAATGGTGTCAATACTGAACTTGGTATGATATAACATGGCTGTACGTAGAACATATTGAACTTGTCATAAGTTAAATATAATGACATGTATGTCATGAATGTCATGATTTAAATTTCATGATCTTGCGGCTTTCGCGGTGATTTCGTTCACATGACATGTTGTGAAACTGACATGGTATGACATGATTGCGTGGAAAAAGCAAGCGACAAACCCTAACATGAAAATTATGACATGCGTGTCATGTAGCAACATCACTACATGCCATGCTCATGAGGCGCTCGCAGCCATTTCGCTAGCGTCACTCTTACCAAATTTGGTATTACGGTACGCGAATGGATGACGAAGGTATGTGACTGGTGCAAACACGATAATCAAGAGATGCGTGTCATGCAACAACATGACTACATGCTACGCTCATGATGCGCTCGCGGCTGTTTCGCTAGCTTCACATGTTCCAAGTTCAGTATTACGAGACGTGAACGGATGACAGGTAAATGACACATCATAGCTTGATAATCAAGGCATGCGTGTCATGTAACAACATGACTATATGCCAAACTCATGATGCACTCGCGGCCATTTCGCTAGCTTCACATATGCCAAATCTGGTATTATGTGACGCCAATGGATTCCGAATGTATGTGACGGGTGCAAACATAATAATCATGAGATGCGTGTCATGTGAGAACATGACTACATGCCACAGTAAAGGCTCCGCTATATTTCAACATGACGTGGTGCGTGTGCTAGCCGGCGTTCATTTCGTCGCGTCACACCGGCGTTGCCACGGCAGGCGCCGGTCCTGCCAAATACTCGCAGGCGCGTGCCGCGCTGCGTTGCTCTGATGCATGTTCGTTTCAGCACGTCCGGCCTCCCTCCGCCACGAAAAGAGGGAGACGCAGTGTTGCCTGGGTGAGGGATGGGCACCAAATGCAGCATGTCGCATTTTGCGCCGGTCACCCTCGGGCCGTGCCGACGGGTGCTGGTCGCGCCCAGCGTCAGACTATAAGTGTTCGCGTTTTTCTGACGTATAGTCGCTGTGCTCAGCGTGCGCGTGCGTTAACGCTACATCGGTGTATAATGGGCCCTTCTTGATGCACTCGCAGCCCTTTTTCTAGCTCCACACATACCAAATTTGGTGTTACGTGGCGTCAATGGATGAAAAAATATATGAATGATGCAAACATGTTAATTCTGACACGCGTGTCATGCAGGAACATGACTACATAGCACGCTCATAGCGTGCTCGCCGCCGTTTCACTAGCTCCACATATACTAAATTTGATATCACTTCACGTGATAGATGACGAAGGTAAACGACACATCCAAAGACAATTATCATGACATGGAAATCATGTACGGCATTATGTACTTCCACCTCATAACGATGTGCCGATTTCAAAGTTACACATATGTCTTTCTCATTAATGCTTCGCATGTCATCAATTCCTACTGTATGGAATTTGCCAATTTTTCAGCTTCTGATTTTTGTAGTAGAAGGCGGAAACATCACCACACATGGATCAGTTATGATCAAAATAACATTTTAACGGCTATTAGACTCTATCTAACTGAATATATACGATCTTCACAACGACCTCGGCACACGAAGTACGGCCGTAAGCATAATGGCCGTTTCAGCTACTGCTGCGGCTGTCGTACGCAGAACGTCAACGAGCAGGCCAGTAAATACTTTCAAACGAGTGACGAAATCTACAGTGCTCTGTGAGCAATTCAGATGGACGCTGTTTTCTAAATGGGTATTAATAATGGCTTA
The DNA here is from genome assembly GCA_013436015.1 of Rhipicephalus annulatus. Lineage (NCBI taxonomy): Eukaryota > Metazoa > Arthropoda > Arachnida > Ixodida > Ixodidae > Rhipicephalus > Rhipicephalus annulatus. The sequence continues at coordinate 1,512,100 of WOVY01009241.1, forward strand.
GCGAGTCACTGTGATTGCCGTAACAGATCTGTGACTATGCTAAGAAGATTTGCTGCAAAACGTGCCAGATAGATGGATCCAAGGGAAGCCCTAAGTAATTATATGCTAGCATTCGCCTCTAAGACAAGAGCGAGCACGAAAAAATAAAACTCTGCGTTTTTAAACCACGCTAGTAAAACTTTGGATACGTGAATTTGTTTTAAGATGAAGAAAAATACATTTACTCTCGTCTTTTAGGTGTGTTGGAGGGGGTAGCATGTCACACTCGTGATGTGAAATCAATAGAAGTAGTGGGTTCAAAAATTAAAAAAAGTAAGTGCGCTGACGTCAACTCCGGCGCACTTATTTTTTTTTCAATTTTTGCTATTTTCGTGTTTTCACTGCGCTCGTGTTTCAGCCTTTATTACGATGTGTGCATGACCTAAATTCTTAAAAACAGTTTGAAAGCTAGATTTCGCCCGATCTTGGGGGGTGCCAGTGTGTGGCGCCACACCAGTCCAGTAAATAGGTATGATGCATGGACAGTGCCACTGGGTTTTGCGATAGGGCATGATAAGCAAAACTGCTCTGCCACTACACTGTCTGCTTGAGCTAGTCCTTATCCACTCGCGCTTTACTCTTTCAGAGGAGTCACATCTGCACAAACCCGCGCAGTCATATTCTTTCGCTTGGCGAGTGAGTTTCTCGCATGGCATTTGGACTATGCTTGTGACCGCGGTTACTGCGTTTAGCGGCAAAGATCAGCCGGCGGCCACTACCTCCAATTCCTCAGGGTAGTCACTGTCATCACACAGGTGATTTTTCAATGCTGCTTCGGTGGAGAAGTCAAGAGACCGTGCTACCTCCTTGTAAGTGCTAGTGCTTGGCCTCTCAGAGCTTCCAAAGCATACTTTGTTGTAAACGGAACAACTACGTTCCATGATTGAGAATAAATCTTTTGCTTCAAGCTCCGCGAGACTTCCGCTTTCATAGCTGCCCACCTTTCTGCCTTCTTCTAACTTAGCTCATGGCTCTAAAGTAAAGCTATCGCGAGTCCCGAGGCTAACCTTGCAGTAATTTATTTCCTCCAGCAAGCACTACTATCGGAGCAAATACTCATCGCTTGCTCGACCCTCTGCATGTTCAGCTGCCCCTTTTCGCTGCCGCAAACTTGAGTCGCCACTCGAATTCCACCTTCTCTAATTTAAGCTGCCGCTTCTTATCGCGAGTCTCACGATCTAGCAGTTTTTTTTTTTCGTGTCTCTCGCTCAAGCTGCTCTACCCTATTCATTACCATTTCGAACATTTCTTTGTTTGCATTCCGCTCTGCAGTCTATTGCTCTCGCTCTCACTCCATCTTTTTCTCATACCATGCTGTGAACTCCACTCCCTTCAGTACCATTCAATACGCCATTCCCAGTAACTTCCACGTGTTCAACATTGTTTTCACCACGTCTAAAGATCAAACAGAAAAACAAACGGCTGTGTCCTGTCGCGGATGCCAATATGTCATGCAGGGAGCTTCCTTTTAATGTTTCAGTAAGAGCTCTCTCGGTTCAATCCTCTGAGATTATTCATGAAGGACAAACGCGTTTGTAACAACAGAAGCCCCACAAAATATTTTTTAGAAAAGTATAAACACAAAATTCCCCACAACACCGAAACACTTAATAGAATGTTGACTGGACGTGGTAGAACCTCCTAATTAAAAAGAAAACACCAATTCAGTTAATACCACTAAACTAGGCAGTCTAAATGCGGGTGAGTGGCGGATTGCTGAAAGATGACAGTTTGGTCTCACCAACTCGTTGACGGCTGGGTAACGCTTAGCAAGCCGGATCGCGGTAGCTCCGGATTTAGGTCGTGGGCTGGCTGGTGTTGAGGCAACGCTGGCTACTTGCGATGCGTACTGAAACCAGACCGGAACGTGGTGGTTCTGGCTTTACGAGTGGGCACGGGCTGGTGGTTGGCGATGCACGAACGCTTGCTGGTGGCGACGCATCGAGGAACCAGGGTCAACCTGGCCAGGCAGCTGGACGCACAGCTGGGACCCGTAGCCCAACAGCTGTTGCTCGCCTGTCGGAACTGAAGTTCGCAGGCCCTGGGGAGGAGCTCAGAACCGGATGGATACGGTCCGCTCGAACGGGAACGCGACGGTAGGAGGCCCCGGCCGGTTGAAATCTTGGAGGCTCAGATACGGCACTGAACGCCCATCTTCAGCGCCAGGTCTAGTGAAAACCTTGCTGTGCCAACGTCCTGTTCGAACTCCCTGCTCTTCGCTGCTTGGGCTTCCGCTGTCCCCGAAGTTCATTATTCGGCTTCAGTTCAGTTCAGTTCAGTTTATTTACTTTAAAGGCCCTGTTTATAGGGGTTTTACTTGAAGGGTGGGGTTATATTACAATGAAAACACTACTTGAAAAATAAACATACCAGAAACAAAAACATGCTGTGAGTGATCAGGTCGTACCAACAATATTAACCGATTTGGCAAAATAGAGGACACTGCGGTATTGAACATATGGTTGCTATTTGTAGATACAACACGGTGGGGTAGGGCATTCCAATCTGACGCTGTTCGACACTGAAAAAATGAGGTGGAGAATGTAGTTGTGTGTGAACGTGGTTCTAAAACCTGAAGCGGATGACCAGTGCGTTGTGATATCCTTGCGGGTGGGGCGATGTACGGTATGCTATTAAGCGAACTATAAGAAAGTTTATGGAAGAGACCAAGACTGTATGATGCGCGAGTGATTGTAATTCGGATTTTTATTCTAGGTGGATATGCTTGCGTCATATGAGTACGAATAATGAATGTATCTTGCTGCACGATTCTGGAAAGATGTAAGTTGTTAACGAGGTATGCTTGATGCGCGTCCCAAATTGGTGAAGCATATTCAACTTTTGGTCTATGTAAAGATGTGCACGTTAGCAGTCTAACCTTCTGTGAGGCTTGATGTAAATGACGCCGCAAAAAGCCCAGTGAACAATTAGCTGACGATAATATATGGTTGATGTGTGTGCCCCAGTTAAGGTCAAAATAAATTAAAGCATTTAAGTACTTGAATGATGTGACTGTTTGAATTTGGCTGTTAACTATTGTGTAGGAGGAAGAGATGGGGTTGTGACTACGGGTGGATGACATATGTTTAAATTTTTTTATTGAGAGTCATTACCCACGGTAATAAGGGCTGCAGCGCGAGCACGAAGGTGCTAGAAGACACGTGAAACGAAAGGCAAGGCAAGGAAAGCAAAGAGGACAACACGAGCACTCGTGTTGTCCAAACCAACTAGCCCAAATGGCCGTTCTTCGTCATTAACCACCGGGCACACAAAGACTGCACATGGTTAAGGTTCTGTTGCGAGGTATCTGCATCGGTAATATTGATAGTATGATAAATCACGCAGCCATTTGCGAACATTCTAATTTTACAAGTTGCATTAGAGGGTAAGTTGTTGATATAAATTAAAAAAGAAGTGGGCCAAAGACAGACCCTTGGGGAACAGCAGAAGGGACTGGAAGGAGGACGGAGGCTTGATTGTTCACACTTGCAAACTGCGAGCGGTTGATTAGGAATGCCTTGAGCCATTTAAGTTAGTTAGTATTTAGGTTTACAGAGAAAAAAAATTATGTAATAAGTGTCGGTAGGAAACTTTGTCAAAAGCCTTTTTATAGTCGACAAAAATAGCGTCTGGTTGTTTGTTGCAGTCAAGATTCGTATGCAGGTCGTGAATAAAGAGAGCCAGTTGTCTTTCACAAGAAAGGCCCTTGCGAAATCCATTTTGTGCAGGATGGAAAAAATGATTAGCATCTAAATGGTCCATAATGAGAGAGTGAATGACATGTTTCATGATTTTGCTTGGAAGAGTCGTAAGGAGATAGGGCGATATTTTAAAGGGTGAAGCCTGTCCCTTGCTCTGTAAAAGGGAATGACCTTCCTCACTTTCCAGTCATGAGGTAGCAGCCTTCGAAAAGTGACTGAGTAAACAAAAGACACAAAAGTGCAGCAGCTATAACTTTAGTATTTTTTACAGCTTTCAGTTAATACCATCGATACCGGTCCAGGAGGAAAGTTTTAAGCTATCAATCACATTTGAAATATCATCTTCGCTGAGCGTGATGGCCGTCATGCCAGATGCTATGTCGCCAGGCAGTAATGGCATAGGAGTAGTAGTATCTATAGTAAAAACTGAAACGAACGCGTTGGTGAAAGTTACGGCACAGACAGCATCAGACATCATGTCGCCCGAATCGTGAGGAAGTGTCGCGGTGCAAACATGACGTGAATTTATTACTCGCCAAAAATATTTCGGGCTTTCTCTAAGTTTTTTGGGCAAGTTATTGTTAAAGAAATCGTGCTTGGATTATAAAAAGTAGATCAGTGAATTTTTTCAGCAGTATAGTACTTTTCCCAGGCGTCAGCATTGGTGCTCTGTTTAGCAGCTCAGGAAAGCCTTTTATTCTTATTTTTTAGATGCTTCAAATGGTTAGTGAACCACGGACTCTGACAATTTTCACGAATGTAAGTTTTTGCTATGTGTTTGTCTGCCAAATACTTCATTTTACATTTAAAGAACTCCCGATATTCTGCAATGCATTTTTCCTAATTAAGGTAGAAAGGCAGTGAATTTGTCTTTAATGGCTTGGAAGTTTCCCCTGTCGTATAAACAGAATATTTTGCTACTTGTTGCACGTGAAGGTGCAGAAAATAAAAATGGGGCGCGAAGAACTTTGTAGTCACTGATAGGTGGAAAAAAGGTTAACGATAATTAGCTTTCTAGATGATCAGTTAGTATGAGGTGTAAGATGCTTGAACAATCACGCGCAATACGGCTAGGTAAAGAAATAAGCTGTGAAATATTAAAGTTCAAATGGACATCCATGAAATCTCTAGTTTTTACGTTAAGTGATTCTCCAGAAAATGGATCCCGTCAGTTGATACCAAAGAAGTTAAAATCGTCAAATAAAAGAATATGAGCATTAGGATGCGCGGCTGTCACCTGGCACAAAATGCTGTTGAACTTACGAGTAAAATTGGGACTGTTAGCAGGGGTTGATAGCCCCGCCGTGGTGGTCTAGTGGCTAAGAAACTCGGCTGCTAACCCGCAGGTCGCGGGTTCAAATCCCGGCTGCGGCGGCTGCATTTCCGGTGGAGGCGGAAATGTTGTAGGCCCGTGTGCTCAGATTTGGGAGCACGTTAAAGAACCCCAGGTGGTCGAAATTTCCGGAGCCCTCCACTACGGCGTCTCTCATAATCATATGGTGGTTTTGGGACGTTAAACCCCACATATCAATAAATCAGCAGGAGTTGATAACACACGCCCAGTGGAACTGCTTATGGGAATGAGCGGAGAAGCCAGGCTATCTCGAGGTCGGAAAGAGGCGTGATTTTTGTGTAAGGTATTTGTTTGGTAAATGGTATAAATACTTCCCCACGTCGTTTTTCTAGAAATTGACGACGATGAACTTTAAATGTTAACACGTCTGATAACACTTCATTTCCACTGCATGTCACCCGTGAGGCATTGTTTTGTTAAAACGAGTGAATTACTGCTAGATGAAGAAACTAGGCTTCATATAACTTGACGCTTCGGAAGGAAGCTACGGGCGTTACTGAAAATAAGGGACAAGGAGAGGTTATTCGTAGTGGCAATAGGACGAGGGTTGTGTGGACCTTTGCGGTTCTTTGATTGCTACTAAATTTCTTTTACGCTGTTGGTCAATATATCATATTCATAACGCTTGGACGCTATGACAAGTGTCTTTAGGCGTAGTTTGAAAGGCGTTCCTTTATTTTTGATGAAAGCAGTAAGATGTTTGCGAGCATTTTGGACATCTGGTGAAAAATCTTCACCAATCGCGCGATTACTCCCCTCTAGCAAACTACCGTCAACCAGTACTTGTACTTTAGTTTTCTTTGGCACTAATTTGGCAATTATTCCTTCGTTACGGCCAGGCGAGTGCCGTCAGAGCCGGCGCACACGCTCAATTTCAATAGAATGAATGTTTATGTTCCGATGCTCCCGGACGCTAATAATGCATGAAAAGCTTTTCGCACTGCGTAAAAGTTTCATAAGGGTTGGAATCGAGAATTTCGTACAGTACTAAGTTGTTTCTATGTGATCGGTTGTCAGCATCATCCCTGCGGCTCTCGATATTAGATACTACGCGACCAGTTTCGGTCGTGGCAGCATGCACCACTTCGAATTCAGTTTTTAAGGGTATAGGTGCCTGGTAGTGTTGCTTAAGTTCCGTCATTCGCATATTTAGATGCGTTAAAGTTTTATCGGTGCTTAAAACTCAATTCTCTAGGCCTTGCAACTCTGAGATTAGTTTTTTTTTGTCTAGTTGTCAGCTTTTGCACCTCCGCGAAAACGTCGTTCTTATTAGGCCCTGGTTTGATTTCCACATCTGACAGCAATAGCAAAGATGGAATGACATGCACACATTCATCAAATAGAGCAAGGCAGCACTGAAGGCTCGGAAGCTGCACCAAAGAATAATTGCTGGATTTCTTACCAAAAATACTGTGTTTTGCACAAACCTGCACGGCCAAAACCAGCATGTTAGATGTCAGTGTTGTGGCGCAGCTACCGAGCCCACAAAACGGCCGCAGCGGTCTCTGCTCTTTTATTGTCGACGGGTTCGATAGTGTTCCCTTCGATGCGGTATTCCACGATGGCTGGTGTATTCAGTAGTTGGGTGTCGATCTAGAATCTTCCGGCGTTTTTAAGACAAGTGGAGCGGCAATCTGATTTGGGCAGTGGTAGAGCGATCGCACATGCTCCACCGGTGCCACAGAAGATGCAGTATGCACTGTAGGCAGTGATGCGCGGCAAAAAGGGACGACGATTATCTGCACGGCAAATACTAGCAAGTTAGATGTCAGTGTTTCCCCGCAGGGGCGCCTGCGCAAGTAGGCGTTTGGTGTGCAGCGACACCACGGACCCGAGCTAACGGGGGAGTTTCTACTCCCTCCCACGCCTAGCCGTGCGTGGCTTTGCCGTGTCCGGGGAAAAGGGGATCCTGGGGGTTGAGCCGACGCTGGGTGCTTGGACCTTTAAGGCCCCCCGGCAGAGGCAACACACCCCTTTGGTCCCGGCTTCACGTAGACGGCACCCCTGGGCTGACCCACCCAGGGGAAATAGGCAGTCGCCTTTTCCTATCTCTCTCTGCCTACATCTTCGTCTTTATCTCTCACTATCTATCTGTCCGGTCTTCTACTCTCTTCTGTTTACTTCCATTTTTCCTGGCGGCAAGGGTTAACCCTGTGCAAATAGCCTACCTTGGTCTAGGCGCATTGGGCTATGGCAGTGTTGTACGGCTGACGTCTGCAAGCTTTCAGCACCTGCAAACTTGCAGCGTCCCCTTGTTGGGCTCCATGGTGGGTGGCCGCCAACGCTGCTGAACAAAAATAAGACCGGCATGCATGGAGCATTCCCTCTTCTGTCTGATCGTACCGGCCTAAAGCGGGTACGCACCGACGACATAAATTTCTTCAACCAGCCAACAGACACTTTTCCCCACTTCCACGTCATTCACTGTGAAAAAACCGGAAAGCAAGCCAGGACCGTATCTCCTTTCGTAGTTGCCAGGTGTCTTACTGAAACTCTCGGGGCTGGATAAAAAGTAACTAAAATGGCTAGCGGAGACCTTCTTCTAGAAATTCGGGACAAAACACAGTTTGTAAAGCTAGACAGCCTCTCAACGTTTGGTGACGTACCGATCACCGTAACACCACACAGATCTATGAACACCACTCGCGGAGTGGTATCTGACGCAGATTTACTTGACTTGACCGAAACTGAACTTTTGGAAGGGTGGAAGAGCCAAAATGTCAGTAATGTACAGAGAATTATTATCAGAAGAGATAATAAGGAAATACCAACGAAACACTTAATACTCACGTTTGCATCCAGTAAACTACCAGATTCCATTCAAACAGGGTACACAAAAATATCTGTGAGGCCGTATATACCAAACCCTCGTCGTTGCTTCCAATGCCAGAGGTATGGCCATGGCTCTAAAACTTGTCGTGGTCGCCAGACTTGTGCACAATGTGGAGTCCTAGGCCACGTGTCTGAGAACTGCAAACAACCACCACACTGTATAAACTGCGAAGGAAACCATGCCGCATATTCACGCTCCTGCACATACTGGAAAAAAGAAAAAGAAACAATTACATTGAAAGTGAAGGAGAACATTACGTTTAAGGAAGCACGGCGAAGAGTGGCTCCATTCTATGGACCTACATACGCTGATGCGGCGCGTCAAGGGGCACCGCCGCACCAGCCCTCACCACCCCTTGGGCCCGCGCAGAGCGAGCCGTTGGCTGTGGCACTTGCCCCCAAGGCGGCTGTAGCCCAGGCTACACCGCCTACTCCCAAACAGAGACCGGAGACTCCAGAGTCTCCGGGTCTCAAGGCCATTCCTCACCAGGCGAGGCCCAAAATCCAAACTAACAGCCCGCACGTGCGGGCATCCAGTGCCTCCGAGGAGGCAATGGATACGTCGGCACCCTTGGTGCCGAAAGAGCGGCGTGGCTCCTTGGAGCGCGCCAAGAAAACAAAAAAAGCAAATAACAGGGCCTGGTGACGGCCCTGTTAAGTGAACTCAAACTCCCCGTCTGAACAGCCACTCGCTTTTCGTACACACAGCATTATTTTACATTCACCATGAACACTCAAATTATACAATGGAACGTCAGGGGCCTTCTCAGAAACCTTGACGACATCCAAGAACTCCTACACGAACACTCACCAAAAGTGCTGTGTGTACAAGAAACACACCTTAATTCAAAACACACAAATTTTCTTCGCAAATACGTTATTTTTCGAAAGGACCGTGATGATGCCATGACATCATCCGGAGGTGTTGCCATCATAGTGAATCAAGGAATTGCATGCACACACTTACAACTCCAAACACCCCTTGAGGCAGTGGCTGTTCGAGCGGTTTTTTTTGATAAACTAATCACAATCTGCACTATTTACATTCCTCCTAGCTATCAGCTGCAAAAACGTGATTTACACTCTTTAATTGATGAACTTCCGGAGCCTTCCGGAGCTATGGGGAGACTCTCGTTGCGACACGCGAGGTCGACTGATTGAACAATTCCTTCTCTCGTCGAACGCATGTCTCCTAAATAGAAAAGAACCAACCTATTATAATCTCGCACATAACACCTACTCCTCCATAGACCTAAGCATAGTGTCTCCATCTCTTGTGCCTCTACTCCAGTGGAAAGTCGTCAGTAATCTGTACGGAAGTGACCACTTTCCCGTAGTTTTGAGCACAACTACAGCAACTGAGTGTACACCCCGTGTTCCCAAATGGCTCATAAACAGAGCCTACTGGGAACGGTTTCACACCATCGCTCGTATAGATTGGAGTGACATATGTACTTTAAGCATTGATGTTGCTGTCGACTACTTCACAGCTTTTTTGATTGATGCTGCAACAAAATGCATCCCACAAACAAATGGGCACCTAGGAAAACGGCGTGTGCCATGGTGGAACTCTGAATGCCGAAACGCGCACAAACAGCAAAACAGAGCTTGGAGGCTGCTTCGGAACTCACCGACAGCCGAAAATCTTGACACCTTCAAGAAAATAAAGTCTCAAGGCAGGAGAACGCGTCGGCAGGCCAGAAGAGAAAGCTGGCAGAAGTTTTTGTCAGGGATCAATTCATACACACAGGAGGCTAAAGTCTGGAACATGGTCGGTAGGATAGCAGGAAAACAAGTACACACACTTCTACTCGTGGACACTCGGGGTGATACCTTGGAAGATCAGGCAAACTTCCTCGGTGCACACTTCGAACAGGTGTCCAGCTCATCCCACTATACTGACACTTTCCAAAAATACAGAACAAGAATAGAAAAGCAGAAACTTGAACACAAATGCACTAGATCCGAAGCATATAACCAAGCTTTCAGTCTAGTGGAGCTGCGAATGTCTCTAAACTCCTGCAGTACTTCTGCCCCAGGTTCTGACCGTGTGGTGTATGAAATGTTAAAAAACCTACCAATCGAAACTCGAAAAACCTTACTTTGTTTGTACAATGCTATCTGGTTTTCTGGCGCTATCCCTACTTCCTGGAAAGAGGCTATTATTATTCTCATTTTGAAAGAGGGCAAAGACCCTTATTTACCCTCGAGTTATAGGCCTATAGCACTTACAAGTTGCTTGTGCGAAGTCTTCGAAAAAATCATAAACTGCCGACTGGTACATTTTCTTGAAACAAATAATTGCTCGACCCATTTCAGTGCGGGTTTCGAGAAGGTAGATTCACCACAGACCACCTTGTTCGTATCGAGGCACAGATCAGAGACGCCTTCGTCCATAAACAATATTTTCTCTCTGTGTTCCTCAATATCGAAAAGGCTTATGATACAACATGGCGTTTCGGAATTCTAAGAGACCTTTCCCACCTTGGCGTGCACGGAAGAATGTTTCACATGATCAAAAGTTACCTGTCAAACCGGACATTCCGTGTCCGAGTGGGCACGGTTCTTTCCCAAACATTTGTTCAGGAAACAGGCGTGCCACAAGGTGGTGTACTTAGCTGCACACTTTTTCTCATAAAAATGAATTCCTTGCGCTTGACTATCCCTCGCAATATGTTTTATTGTACATATGTCGATGACGTCCAGCTTGGCTTTAGGTCTTGCAATCTGGCATTGTGTGAGCGGCAGGTTCAGCTGGGTTTAAATAATGTCTCCAAATGGGCAGAGGAAAACGGATTCCGGCTGAACCCAGGAAAAAGCACGTGTGTCTTGTTCTCCCGAAAGAGAGGCATGCACTCAGAACCCGACATTGAACTGAACGGCCAACGTCTGTCTCTGAATGCGGAGCATAAATTCCTAGGCTTAATATTGGACAACAAGTTGACCTTCGTACCACACATAAAGTATTTAAAAACAAAATGTTTAAAAGCCATGAATGTTATGAAAGTATTGTCACGTACTACTTGGGGTAGTGATAGGAAATGCCTCATGAATCTGTATCGAAGCCTCATTCGCACCCGCTTAGATTATGGGGCCGTTGTTTATCCGTCTGCGACTCAAAGTGCTTTGAAGATGCTGGACCCCGTGCACCATTTGGGCATCCGCCTTTCTACGGGTGCTTTTCGCACCAGCCCCGTAGAAAGCCTTTATGTTGAGTCAAATGAGTGGTCGCTTCATCTGCAGAGAACTTACATGTCCTTTGTTTATTACCTTAAGGTGAAAGCAGACAAGAAGCACCCCTCATACTCTACTATTAATGATTTGTCGAGCTCAATTTTGTTTCAAAACAGGCCTTCGATGAGGCAGCCCTTCTCAATTCGCCTGAAGAGTCTAGCTGAGGAAACTGGAGTCTCACTAGAACACAGTTTAATGGCTCCTGTAGCATATCCGCCACCGTGGCAATGGCAGACTATAGACTGCGATGTGTCTTTTCCAGAAGTTACAAAACATGCGCCAATTGCCCATATTCGAACATACTTCCTGGAACTTCAGCACAAATACACACGTCCTGAGTTTTTTACAGATGCCTCCAAGTCTAACTCCTTTGTGTCTTACGCTGCTGTCGGTCCATCCTTTTCGGATGGTGGTCCTCTACATCCAGGCACAAGTATCTTCACAGCAGAAGCCTATGCGATACTTGTGGCGGCTAAACACATCAAGCAATTACGAATACAAAAAGCAGTAATTTATACAGACTCCCTCAGTGTAGTAACGGCTTTGCACACTCTTAAAAAACACAAAAACCCAGTCCTTGTCTCACTTTACTCCATTTTATGCACACTCTACACACTCAAACAACATGTTGTAGTGTGCTGGGTGCCAGGGCACCGTGAGATTCAAGGCAACGTGAGGGCGGATCAGCTCGCTGCATCCATCCACAAAAGCACTGCCCCTACACCCATATCAATCCCAGCCCTTGATCTTAAGCCATCTCTCAAACGAAACCTCAGAGTATACTGGCAGAGCAAGTGGGATACACACACACATAACAAACTACACGTTATTAAGCCACACCTTGGTCATTGGCTGCCCGTATCGAAGTCGCGCCATACAGAGGTAATACTAACGAGACTCAGGATAGGACACACATACACTACACACACACACCTTTTGACCGGTGGCGATCCACCATTGTGTGACAGATGTGGTGAAGCATTGACAGTCCTTCACATTTTAATTGAGTGCAAACAATTGGACACTGTAAGAAAACAACACTTTCCATTACCCTACCGACAACATATACCTTTACACCCTGCAATGTTCGTCGGTAGGGAACCGCTTTTTAGTCACAAATCATTGTTAGCGTTTTTTAAAGAAATTCATAGTTTTCATATCATATACCCGGGCATCCCGTAGCATGACCTCTCCAGAGAGGTTTTTGCTGCGGTGGCTACACAGGAAAGCACATGCCTCACGGCCCTTGGACGCAAGGGTATGAACGAGTGAGGCACTTGTGCTAATGCCATACATATCCACCATCGTCTTTTATTATCACCAACTTTTGTCATCTATTCACACCACACACACCTTTCACGGCATGGTCATGATTTTATTTCTTGTATGTTTTTACCCGCCTTACCGCGAGGAATTTTATGGCCCGTATACAGCCGCTTATCACAATCATTGTTCATTTTTTTTAGTAAGATGAACTGGCGCTCTTTGGCCGTGAAATGGCCCTTGTGCCATAAAACATCAAACATCATCATAGATGTCAGTGTTTTGGCGTAGCAGGGTTGTCGCGTTAACCACTGATCCCCGTTGAATCTCCGTGTCTCCTGCCCATTGGTGGTGTTTTCGTTTATTTTGTTCACGTGGGGCTATGCGTCCTCGTGCAAGCGACGTCTTCACTACGATCGTCGTCGTTGTCTACGCAGCCCTGCCTGAGCACTGCGCCAATTCTACGTGACGCACACTTTTCAAACACGTGCACTACAAGCGCTTACCACATGTCACAGTACCTTATCTCAAATTGTATGAAACACTGGATGCATGTGCTGACGTCTCATTTACTGTACTGTGTGGTCAGCGTGCTGTGGCCGTTCTCTACATTGCGCCGCTGCGCATTTTGCTGTTCCGCACAGTTCCGACGAAGTTCTTCTTCACTTTTTATCCCACCTCTTCTCGTAGCTTTCTCAAGTTTAACCTTCAAAATTCAAGTTCAGTGAGGTTGGCTCATGTTGAGTAAGCCTTCCACTTTTATCTGGAAGACACAGTAAGAACGTGGTTCGAGAATAGAGAGTCTGTGCTTCAAGCGTGAGAACTTTTCTGTGGCGCATCCGTGCAAACGTTCGTGAGTGTCTCTAGCAAAGAGAAGGCCACTAGGTGGCTAGATACCTGGGCGCAGCTACTCAATAAAAATGACACCATTTTGACGGGAGAAAAAGACCGGCTCTTCTCCTACGCTGTTCTTGACAAGTCCGAGGAGAGGGTCCTTCTGCTTATGCTAGGAGTGAAGCAAGAACTCGTCGCCGAGCTGATCATAAACCCCTCAAAAACGGCCGCCGGATTCATTTCGGATGCATCTACGATAGAGAGGACGCTCGAATAGAGGACGCGGCAGTACAACCGTAGTTTCTCTTCTACAAGCTATGCCAACAATCGAGCGCATAGGAACTGCCTACGTGCATGCGATGCTCCAAGCGATCGTGCAAGAAGAGCTGCGAAAGTTGCCTCCTTTAGCGCAGCTTTGCGTGAACTCAATCGCGAACGTCGGACGCCAAAAGATCCAGCAATCACTCAATGTTCGCTCGGAGAAGATCCAGCAATCGCTCGGTGCCTTCAGAGCAGCAGCTACAAGTCATGAGCTATGCTGTTGCAGACCACCGTCACATTCTTTCTCCACACCAACGTCATGACGCCACCTCGTCGCACTCCCGTCGCCAGACGCTATTGCCGCCACCACCACCAACATCGTACCCTTCGCCAGCGGGCCAGCACAGCGCGCCGAGGAAAACCGACGTTTGGCGTGCCCCTGACAACCACCTGCTCTGCTACCACTGCGGCCAGGCCGTGCGCACCAACCACCATTGCCAGTACGGCAGATGAATCTGCGGGGCTTCGACTTCAACGCTCCGTGTTCCCAAAGTAGCGAATGACCGCATGACATTGCCGACAACCTCGCGAGAGCACAGTCGACGCGCCGAAGATCTTATTGATCGCCGTCACCACGCCGCTACGCCTCACCGCACCGCGGGCCCGCTTGGGGCTGATCTCCGAGCCCTTACCCGCAAAACTAAGGGCAGCGACCAGTGGAGGTGTGATTGCTGCTGGACCGGCACCGCAACTAAATCAAAAGCATCTGCCGCAAGACGAAAAAGGTCTTGACACCGAACCTTCGCAACAAGAAGACATAACGACGCGACGTGGAAGCATCGGAACAAACAGGCGTAGCCGTGATTCGACGCCACGACCCAACCGCCCCGAACGACGACGAACCAGCGACCTCAGCATATTATTCGAGGGCCACCTCGTCACAGCTGGAGCTGACTATTCTGTCGTCAGTGAGCCTTTCGTGACAAAGTTGAAAAAAGTAAGGACTGCATGGCAAGCCCCAGAAATACGGACCACTGGAGGTCACCTAATAACGCCGACTGGTGTCGGCCAGCAAGAGTCACCATCATGACCAATACTTATCCTGCGAGCTTTGTACTCTTACAAAATTACTCCAGAGATGTGATACCTGCGATGATTTTTCTATATCAACACGGCGCTGTCATCAACCTGAGGTCTCAGTCAATCACACCTCAGGAAACATGCTACGCACCCCAAAATGCCAATGAATCGCGCATTGAATTTTCTAGAAGAGCAGATCACCATGCCGTCTTTCTCCAGCGTCGTCATTTCTCTTGTCACTGAAAAAGCCTAAAACCGTACAGGCGTCTATGAGGGATATCAGCACTTTGTTTTCTTAACTGTCACATTTGCGTCGGAAGAGGCTTAGTTGAGCTGCGTGATGGCAAAACAAAAATGGTGCCGACAAACTTCAGTCACGAATACAGGCACCTCAACCATCGTACGAATGTCGCCTACATCAACAAATTTGCGGAGGGCAGCAATTCATTCGCCCTCTTCGGTGCTGCCGACGCTACCTCGACGAATGAAGGTCCCGAACCAAGTTTTGACGTCAACCCAAGTCTTTCGAATTGAAAGCAAGACCAGCTCAAGTTCCTGTTCTTGCCATTCAAGGACTGCTTCTCGTCATCATCGAGAATTCGACAAACCCTGTAGTCGCGAAACATCGCATCATAACAGAAGAAAGTGCCCGACCAGTTCGACAAAGCCCGTACCAGTTCTGGATGTGCAAACGTGGCCCCATAAAAAAAACACGCCGACGAAATGCTACGCGAAGACATCATTCAGCCATCCAAAATACCACGGGCGTCACCCGTAGTATTAGTGAAAAAGAAAGACGGGACCCTACGTTTTCGCGTCGTTTACCGCCCCCTGAACAAAATCACAAAAAAGGACGTGAACTCTCTTCCACGTAGAGACAATGCTCTGGACCAACTTCATAGCACGAAATACTTTTCCTTGATGATCGTCAAAACGGGCTACTCACAAATTGATATTCACGAGAGAGATCAACCGACGACCTTTATTACACCAGATGACATCTTCGAGTTCAAGGTCATGTGATTTGTTTTTGCTCAGCGCCATCGACGTTCCAGCGCGTTATGGACACTGTGCTGGCTGAATTGAAATGGCAGACTAGCGTCGCGTACTTAGGTGATATCATCGCGTTTTCCTCAAGCTTCGACGAGCATCAGCGGTGCCTTGAAGTGGTACTTCAAGCTATCGACACCTGTGGACTAACCCGGAAGCCATACACGTGCCTCTATGCATACGGGACGCTGTTGTTTTTGGGGCACGTGATTAGCAAGTCTAGAGTCTGCCCGGACCCGCGGAAAACAGCCGCCGTCGCTTATTTCCTGCAGCCCACTGACAAGACGACTGTACGCCGATTCCTCGGATTGTGCGCCTAATACAAGCAGTTGGTGAAACGTTTTTCGGAGATCGCCGAGCCGCTGACTCACCTCACAAAAAGTAACGTTGAAATCAGGTGGGAATCAGCACAAGAGGAAGCCTTTCAAGAACTTAACCGACACCTTCAGACGCTGCCAATAATGGCGAATTTCGATGAACATGCCGAAACAGAAGCACACACCGACGCAAGCAGCATAGGACTCAGCGTCATCCTTGTTAAGAGGACTGACGGCGTAGAAAGGGCTATCAGTTATGCCCGCCTGTCGCTATGCAAGGGTGAAGCGAACTACTCCAAAGCAGAAAAGGAGTGTCTTGCCATCCTCTGGGCAGCGTCAAAGTTTCGCGTCTATCTCTATTGCAGGCCTCGAAAGTTGTGAGCGTCCACCACACCTTGTGTTGGCTATCTAACTTGAAATATTGTTTGGGTCACCTCGCAGTGACTCTGACTTTAAAAATTCGACATGAACGTCGTTTACAAGTCTGGAAGAAAACACTGTGACGCCGACTGCTTGTCTCGTGCCCTCGTTGAACTACCACAGCCCGACGGCCTGGATGAGGAGAGTTTTTTCTGGAGCTTTATAGAAATCGCAGAGAAATCTTTGTCTCTGAAATCTTTCAAAAATTATATCAAAGCTTACCTTCTATCCTGTCCTCAAGATTGATAAGTTCTGCATATAGCAGTCATATGTTTCTCTGGTTTAGTTATTTGTAGTGTTATGACTCCTTCTTTATTACTGTAAAAGTTTGTACTCCATTTACTCTGTACAAAAAAAATGTAACGCATGCATTATTAGTGTGTTATCTTGCATTTCTTTGACCATGCTCTGAGTGGTGCTTTCGGGTACTTGGGTCAGGCAGAGGACATCTGCTTTTTGCCCTTGTATCCAAGACATACATTTGTCTGAAATAAAGACAACAACAACAAAACAACAACAACAACAACAACAACAACAAACAACAACACTAACTACCAATGACTTCGCCGAGCAACAACGAGCCGACCCCGAACTCAGAAGTCTTGTAGAATACCTCGAGGGTGACAGCACGACTGTTCCAAATGTTTTCAAGAGAGGACTTCAGTTGTTCTTTTTTGGAAACGGAGTTCACCCCCTCTCCAAAAAAAAGACTTCTCGCCCCTTCGAGCCAGGCACCTCCTCGCTCTTCCTTCATCAGTGAGACCAGAAATATTGGAGGCCCTACACGATGACCCGATGGCAGGACACCTTGGTGTTTCTCGCACGCTCGCGAGGATACAAGAAAGGCACTGCTGGCCACGCCTTACCGCCGATGTCGCTCGTTACGTGAGGACATGCCGAGACGGCCAGCGACGAAACACACCACCCACAAGTCCAGCACGCTCTCTTCAGACGATCAAACCACCTCGCAGAACGTTCCAACAAATCAAGATGGACCTACCGGAGCCGTTTCCGACGTTGAATTTGGTAAACAAATGAATCGTCGCAGCTACCGACTACCTTGATTGATTGATATGTGGGGTTTAACACCCAAAAATCACGATATGATTAAGAGAGACGCCGTAGTGGAGGGCTCCGGAAATTTCGACCACTTGGGGTACTTTTATTTGCACCCAAATCTTAGCACGCGGGCCTACAACATTTCCGCCTCCGTCGGAAATGCAGCCGCCGCAGCCGGGCTTCGAACCAGCAACCTGCGAGTCAGCAGCCGAGTAGATTAGCCACTAGACCACCGCGGCGGGGCCTACCGACTACCTTACCCGCTCCGCCGAGACAAAAGCCTTGCCCAAAGGTAGTGCATCTGAATTAACCAAATTCTTCATCAAAAAGAGCGTCCTGCGTCACGGCCCTCCGCAGGTCCTCATCACCGACAGATGTATGGTGGTTACTACCACCCACACACTAAAGACTTCACCGAGCGCCTAAACAAGACCGTCGCCGACATGCTGGCCATGTACGTCGACATGAAACACAAAACGTGAGATGCCATTCTTCCGTTCGTGACGTTCGCATACAACACCGCCGTAAAAGAAACGACGCAGATGACGCCGTACAAGTTGGTCTACGGAAAGACCCCGGCAACGACGCTCGAAGCCTTGTTACCCAACGTCACCGATGAAGAGAACTTCGATGTGAGCGAGTATCTTCAGAGCGCGGAAGAAGCCCGAGAACTCGCCCACCTCCCTATAAAGAACCAACAGATGACGGTTTGCTGCTGTTAAAATCTTCAACGACACTTCGTGGAATACCAGCACAGTTAACGTGTTCGGACTTGGACGCCTAAACGCCAACGTGGATTCAGGGAAAAACTATTGCGACGGTATTTTGGACCATACAGGGTAATTCCAAGACTTGGTCCACTCGACTACGAGGTTGTTCCCGACAGCGTTAATAACTTTTAACGACGCCGATCGCGACCTGAAGTTGTCCATGTCACGCGCCTCAAGTGGTTTTGTGCGCGTTAACAAACTGAAATAGTGTATTTTGTTGCTGTTCTTGATGCTGCACCGTTATTTATTTCTTGTTCTTTCTTGCATTAATTTTTTTTACACTCATATTCTGTTAAAGCCTCGCGACGATGCCTTTTTCAGAGAGCGGCAATGCTATGCTCCTTTATTCAAGTTTTGTTATCGCCCTGTTACATCATGTTCAGCGCAAACCACACCTATAGGGTATCAGAGAGGCTTCGAGGCTGTAGTAGATCGTTTTGTCAAGGTTGCGCCCGCTTCGTGAATCTTCCTGATTATTCTTAAACCTATGTCGCCACTTGCGATAACACAAGAATGTTCGATGGCAAGTGTATAATTGCCGACACACTTCGCTGCTTCTCAGTTGATCGAAGGGCGACCCTGTGTTCGCCGCCATCTGTAATATGACGTTCCTTTTACGGGGCCGCAAGTTAGGCCCGAATGAACATTTCTTATTCGGCGTAGAGTCTGCTCCCTTTGTTCACGTCACGACCCCGTCACAATATAGCCACGTTAGTATAAAATTGCGTGGCCGAAGTGTTTAATTAGACCATGCATGAAATAACCTCGGAACACGCTTCGTTTCCGATGTCAAGAGCAGTACACAATCGCATAATCTTGTCCCGCGCCTTCTCAATCGCTAGCCGAGCTTTCATTTTTTGTGTATGCCTTCCATATGTCGCAAGGGAACACACATGTGTGTGTGTTAGACAGTTTTCAGCTAGTTTATATTGTGTACTGCAAGTACACTGGTTAGGTGCCCACTACACCACCATTTGTTTTGCGAATCAGCGAAGGACCCCGTATGCGTCCGTAAAGAAACACGTGGACCTATGCAGCTGCTCACTTTTTTGACGCTTTTGCAGGTAATGCTGCTTAAGTTTGTCTGATCGCTTTCTAGTAGTTGGGCCTCTAAAACATCTATTTACTAGTTCGGCACCTGGCGTAATTTTACTCTTTTGCCTCGCAACATTACGTGCTTTAGGGTTAGTCCTCACACTTTAGGACATTCATATAACGTTTTTGCCGAAACAGTTTCAAGCTATGAGGTACCTTTGTGGTTGAAGACCTGGTTATCATGAAGCACGCTTGGGTTAAATTGCACGCAAACTGCACATTTTTAACATTTATCTTATTTTCATCTTCTTTGATTTGTCGCTAACAAACGATGACTGCGACCACGGAAGTCTGGGGAAACGGCATCTCGTTAACATCTGCATTGTGCAACTAAAGGCAGATATGACGGTCCATCCATTACAGAGCGCTCAGATATAATTTAAATCTTGTCTGAAGTTTTCAACGTAAAAACGATATCTGTAGAAACACCGTTACAAATTCTTGGATTAGATTTCACGACACCAAATTTACTATGCCTGGGGGCACAATACCCTTGGGAACAGCAACTGGAAAGTTTGCTTGGCCACGCAAGACTTTACCGAACAGTTGAATAGATTTGCTCAATAACCTCAGTACCGAAGACTCTCATATAACCAATGTTGCCAACAGGAAAGTTTCCTTTCATATCAGTTATTGCTAGTTGAGTAGGAATTTATCTACTTTTTTTCTCAATAATAATTTACAAAAAAAGAACATTTGCGCTGTGGCGAAAGAGAAATTATTCTGTCATCTAGGATTTGTTATATATATTCTCTTTTTTAAGCTACCCAACTCTTGGCCACTCTCGAAGGGTAGGCGTGAGCCAAAAAATTTAGGATGTACCTATACATCTACATCTAATTGATCAGCATCAGCATACCGGCATTGGCAAAATGTGTCAGAGCCCGTGGTGCCTTACGAATGCGTAGTGGGTGCTGAGCCATTAAGGAAGGAGAAAAACTTGTCGCAAAGTGGTGGGCGTCTTTCCAAAAAATGCTAAACTAATGTCATAAAAATTTTCAAACTGTATTTTGAACGTTTATTGGGCACATACGCCAACTAAGAAAGCCATTTTGACTGATGCTTTTTGAGGTGAGCAAAAATTTGGCATTAGTGTTTTCACTCTTACTCTAGATTGGTCTTTTTCCCTTCGCCTTCCAGATTTTGTGCCCACTTTTGTAGAAGAACATTTGGCGATCATTTCATTGCTCTGGAAATTAACAGCATTAATAAGTCCTGCAGTAACAATGACGGATTTCTTATCGGCGCATACTTGCCTTTAGGTAAATGAGCTCACATATTCTCAGTGCATTGAAATACATTTTTCGTCCTCGTATAAATTTAATCAAGTTTGTTTGGCTTGCTGGACAGGAGGGTTGATTGGTGGTTGAAATGGAGGATGTGCTAGCAAAGACACATCTGAATGGTTTGGTTACTGATGTTTTGTCATACCCATTCATAATTGGTGCATGGAATAAGGACAAAAAGATGCTAGAATAAATTTCTGCTTTATTAATAACGACTGCATTATAATTTCACCACATCACACATCGTTGGAACAGTAAAATATGTTAAACAAGAGACCTCAAACAAGTTGCAATGAATAAGCTACGTTGTCAGACTCAATATCTTAATTTTATTTTACACAGAGCTAGTTTAGCAGCTTCTTCTAACTGTTGTTTTTTCAGAGTGCATGAGACAAGAGCACCTTATGTGATTTCCTGCAACAGATACTCGACTTTGTGAAAACCTACTTTAGGAGCCGTGTGCCGAGTCCTTAGACTAGGTCTAAATGCATCAAATGTGCTTTCGTTCAGGGCTTTGCGCCTTAGCCACAGTGATGGGAAGGTTATCAATGCCTCGGAGGAGTTAATCAAAAGTTGAAAAAAGATTTATATCGTAGAACCAACTGATACTCCTGTTTTCCTATTTTGCGTTTTTTAAACTCCTGACGATCTTTTCCTGAATTACCCCCCTCACCGTTACTGTCGGTGTTTTTAATAATACATTTTTAGTGTTTTCAATTTCGCTGGAACCGAAATAATCAATAAAACGACGTTATCTATTCAAATAATTAAAACTTTATATTTTAAAATACCTGATTCTTGATGAATGCCCTGCGTTGGTGTGTGCCCCTGTATTCTACTCTACACTATGGGAAGTGCACTTCCAGTAGGTATTCGAGGATAGCTCAGTTTACATGCATAAAGCTACCTTTCCTTGTGCAATGTTTGTGACGGTGTCCACCGGAAAGCAAAACCAGGTTAGCAAAGGAGGTACCGAGGTGAACGGGGGCCAATTAAAATAACGAACGAGTGGTGCTGAAATCGGAACAAACTGGAGACGTTTTACTGGATGTGAATAATTCTAGTGTGCCTTGTTTATTTTATCCCATGTTGTGGGAGCAATCAATTTTCCTAATGAAAACAACTGTTGTGATTTGCGATTCACTTTTTGTCTCAAAGTGTTTCTTGCCAGAGTGACCAACTTTTAAGTGCTAAGCATAAAAGACGACCAAGCTGTCGTCACTTGGTGTAACGCAGGCAAACTCACGCATGAAAATGAAAGAGAGAAAGCAAGCGAGAATGAAAGAGAGTCAAATAGAAAAGAAGTATGCATGAGATCAGAAATCAATAATTAAACTAAGAAACCGGAAGCTAAAAAAAGAACAGCTCCACACTTCTTTCAGTCTTGGCACCAGTAGTCTCAATTTTCGTAATAATGCAAGCGTCTGAATTCAATAAGTGTTTATTTGTTCTGCCAGTTCGAAACCGACAGTAGGGCATCTCAACTCTTCTACCCAGGTTGAGCGCGTGGCTCAAGGTCTGCTCTCGTTGGAAGTGGAGTCGGGCTCACGAGTTGCCATTCTGTCCCCCACTTGCCACCGGTACATCGTGTGCCAGTTCGCCGCGGCCAAGGCAGGACTCACTCTGGTAAGAATTTAAGCAGCGTGGCAAAATGAAGATATCCGTGAATCATGCGCGTGCGTACAAGTCTTCCATCAAGTTCTCCAGCTTGTAAATTATTTCGTGTGTTTCCAAATGTCTCGCTATCTGTATTTATCCACAATAATGGGAAGAGTTTTATGCGACCGAAAAAGTTCCGAACAGGACGTTCTTTTCTGAAACAAAATAACAAAGGCAATGCAGTAAAGATGACAGTGAATTCGGTAGAGTGATAAAAATAAGAAATTTGTGGAAAACAAGAAGAATCAACGTGCACAAGGCAGGGTGTACTGGAGGTAACTGAGAGAGGAATCGGACGCAAACATCTTGGTACAATGACAATGATGATGAATAAAAGAAGTAGCTTGTAATGACACTTGAGGGGAACGAGACATTTATTTTCAAGGCAAGGTGTCTACAAGTGTGTTAGCAAGCACGAGTGAATTGTTTGGACTGGTGGCGTTTCGTGACGGCCACTTTAACAAAATTCTAAATCATCGTTGCAAGTGCTGGCGTACATTCTGCAACAAATTTCACTGACTCATTTAAAATTCAGTCGGAGTCACGTGCGGTGGTATTTTATGCGTTTCACTTTTACACGAGTTCTATTAGCTGACTCCATGGAGTCATAATTTAAATATAAAAGCTCTGTGTGGCTGGGTTCAAGAAGGTAACAGTAGAGCAGGTTTTGTGGCATCTAAACACCAGAACGCCTCACCCCGCCCAAGCGTCTTTCAAATATTGGGTGGTGGCGGCACATAGTTGCGTCCTCGGGAACTGTGCTAGCAGTGTTATTAGCAGTTGCTCTTTTGCATGGAATGGGGGTGTGTTGCTCGCTCAGGGAAAAATAGCGTGACAAATATGATGTCACAGCGCTGCTGCAAATAGTGCCGCTGCAGCTAGTGGCTTCGAAAAGGGTCTGAATTTTGGTGAAAAGGGTCTAAATTTTCTTGTATTTTGTTTTTCTTTGAGGTGCACAAACATGTGATGGTTGCTAACAAATATGTCACACAATACAGTTTGCGCCAGAGACGCTCATTTTACGTTTTCAATCAAGAACCGAAGTCATTCTTCGAAACGCATTGATTGGGATTACACACTTCACAAACTATATTAGCCCAATAGGTAAGCTAGAGTGTATGTTTAGCGTATAATGTGATTATATAATTCCTCATAATGCGGAAAGATTGGCACATGGCTATTAAAGGACAAGTTAGCAGATCATCTAGCTCACCTTGAGATAAGCGATATATATGCGACTGATGCTTTTTTGTCAAATAAAAGGCTAAAGTTGGCATCTTCTTTTCTTCCATTGACTGGTCATTTTTGATTGGACTCCCAGATTACAACCCTGTATTCACTACAGAATTATTGGCTACTGTTCTAGTCCTACGTAAAAAGCCCTCAAGTGAAGCAGCAGCAATGATAATTACAGACTCACTATCAGTGTGTACTGCACTCTCTGCTGCAGCAAATGTTAAACAGATGGACAGGTTTCGTCATTATTACCATAAAACGTAGAAAAACTGCATTTCATGTAGGTACCAGGCCACCGTGGCTTACATTTGAACGAAATGGTGGACTCTTTAGCGACAGTATTCCTGAGTACAAAAAGCATCCCATTTTTACCAGGTACGACGTAGGTGACAGCGTTAAGGTTCAGAAACGTTTTATAGCAATGCTTAATGGGAAACTTTTCTGGATGAGTTTATAAAAAATCCGAGCATTTAAGACGTCGCTGGCATGAACGGTTGTGTGTATAATGCCAGTTACAATTTGATTATACCAGATTGTGCTGTGTAGTTACACAGCAAAATATCACCTAATGGTGAACTCAAGGCGTCCCCGTAGTGCATTTTGTGCAGCGAAATCAAAGTAATTGAACATTTTGTTTCATTCTGTCACTGTTATTCTTATCCCAGAAAAATATTTTAAAAAGCCCCAGCAGAGAAGCTAAGAATAGTGACAAAAATATTTCAGTGCTTTTATAACTTGGCGGCACTGCATTAGGTTACTGCCCCAAGGATGTATGCTCTACTGTGTTTGACTATATTGTTACGGGAGGGCACACAAAGAAACGAGGTCATAGTTGAGATATATTCACATGGCGCCAAGCGTAGGCCAATAGGGCAAGCGATAGCACGCCCCACATCCCAGAGTCACGTCGTCTTTCTTGCTGTCTGTCTTGCTTCTTCAGCCTGAGGTAGTCTCGTAACTTAACCCCCGGGTGCAGAAGCACCGTCTTGGTGCTTTCTATGGTGTTGAGGAGTGGTGTAGCTTTAGGCGGAGGACATGTACAATGTCTGTAGACAGTGGAGCGGAGGGAGATGATGACTTCAGCGGGGCTATCTCGTAGGTAGCGTTGGTCACCTGACGCAAGACACGGAAGGGTCCTGAGTACCGAGAAAGCAGTTTCTCAGAGAGACCAACATGCCGAGTGGGGGTCCGAAACAACACAAGGGAACCCAGGGCAAATAAGGCGTCGTGATGAAGTGCGTCGTAACGTTGCTTCTCTTGCTTTTGCGATGCTAAGAGGCGCTTCCGAGCGACTTCTCGTACTTTGCGAGCTCTGGTATTAGTGTCAGGGGTGTATTCAGCAGGCGAATCGACAACAGTCAGGAAGATGGCGTCGAAAGGTAGAGTTGGGTCACGGCCAAATGAGAGATAAAATGGTGAAAACCTCGCATTATCTTGGCGTGAGGAATTGTATGCAAATGTAACAAAGGATAATTCAACGTCCCAGTTTACGTGGTCAGAGGAGACGTACATGAAGAGCATATCAGTTAAGGTCCGGTGCAGTCTTTCGGTAAGTCCATTTGTTTGTGGATAATAGGCTGTCGTAAATTTATGTTTGGTTTCGCAAGAGCGAAGCAGGTCATCAATAACTTGAAAGAGATAATAGCGTTGACGATCTGTGAGGAGTTGGCATGGAGCACCATGATGGAGGATGACATCATACAGAAGAAAATCGGCAACATCTGTGGCACAGCTGGTTGGCAAAGCCCACGTGATGGTGTACCGGGTTGTATGATCCGTAGTGACAGCTATCCGTTTGTTTCCGGAGGTTGACTGAGAGAAAGGGCCTAGGAGGTGAAGACCAACTCGAAAGCAGGGGTTAAAAGGAAGATCAAGTGGCTGGAGGAGTCCGGCAAGACTCGTGGGGTTTTTTTTTCAACGTTAGCATTCGTCACATGCGATGACGTAGTGGCGCACGGAGCGATAGAGCCTGGGCCAGTAAAATCAATGCTGAACGTGGTCGTAAGTTCAAAAGAAACCAAGGTGACCAGAGGTGGGGGTGTCACGAAGCTGAGCGATGACACTTGAGCGTAGATTGGAAGGCACCATAAGCACCAGTTCGCGCCCATTTTTGTTGACATCGTAGCGGCGAAAGGTGTTTTCTTTAAGCCCACACAGTCGAGTAGACGGATGGGGCGTCGGAGAGTTTAGCTTCTCAATAATGTCACGCAAGACGGGATCTTGGCGCTGTTCATCACAAATGTTGCACAAAGCAGAAAGAGAGCACACATGGCGGCGCTTCATCTGGAGCCTCGGGGAGTCCACTTGATGGCCCCACAAGCAGTCAACGTCATGGTGTAAACGGCCAGATTTGTAAGTCACTGAGTAGTCTTGGTCGCTGAACACTACTGCTCCAAGAATATTGATACGTGTATGGAACTGTGGCTCCGGCAAAACTGAAATAACACCCAAAAAGAGGAAGACGACAACCAGGTGGTTGTGGGTTGGACTCTCGAGCTTCCCCCGTTGGCCTGCATGACTGCACGCTAAATCTTTAAGCTGTTAGCAAGACCAGCTGTCGATAAATAAGTCTTCACCTTAACATCTTTTGGTGGAGGTGCGGGGTCAGCAGTCAGCATCGCTGTGCAGTTTTCCAGATTTGTACACAACTGAGAACGTGTACTCCTGTGATCGAAGTGCCCATCAGCTGAGTCTTTCTGTAGGGTCCTTAAGCGTAGACAGCCAGCAAAGCACATGACGGCCCGTGATGACTGCGAAAGGACGTCCGTATAAGTATGGACGGAATTTTGCAATGGCCCAAGCGAGGGCTAAGCATTCCCGTTCAGTGATGGAATAATTTGTTTCCGCTTGCGTAAGAAGGCGACTAGCGTAGGCTATCACATGGTTGGTGCCATTCTGTATCTGAGCGAGTGTAGCACCAATGCCATGGCCGCTTGCATCGGTACAAAGCTCTGTTCGAGCCACTGGATTGAAATTAGCCAACACAGGTGGTGATGTGAGGGCAGCAATCAACGACGCGAAGGAATGTTCTTGGTTCTTTCCCCAAGAGAAGGCCACATTCTTTTTGAGGCGATTCGTGAGGGGACTAGATATATCTGCGAAGGTGAAGACAAAGCGGCGGAAGTATGAGCAAAGCCAAATGAAACTGCGAACGTCTTGTGTGGATCACGGAACCGGGAAATCTCGGACTGGATGAACTTTGGCAGGGTCGGATTGAACACCAGTGGCGTCAACAAAGTGGCCGAGTAGTTTAATCCGCCGGCGTCCAAATGAACATATCGACAAAATCAGTTGAAGACCAGCGCAACGAAAAACGTCAAGAACTCGTGAGAGACGAGCCAGGTGGCTTTCGAAGGAGGGCGAGAAAACGATTACATCGTGAAGATAGCAAAGGCAGGTCCACCAGTTCAAACCGCGGAGGAGAGAGTGAATCATATGTTCAAAAGTAGCCGGGGCATTGCACAACGCAAAAGGCATGACCTTGAATCAGTAAAGGCCTTTGGGTGTGATGAATGCTGTCTTTTCGCGGTCGTGGTCGTTGACTGAATTTGGCCAGTATCCAGATGGGAGGTTAAGCGACAAGAAATAGTTTGCGCCGTGGAGGCAGTCGAGCGCATTAACGATTCGGGGTAGAGGATAGACGTCCTTCTTAGTGATCTGATTTAGGTGGCGATAGTCGACGCAAAAGTGCCAGGTGTTGTCCTGTTTTTAACTAAAAACCACAGGAGAGGCCCAAGAACTCGATGAAGGCCCAATGACATCTTTGTTTAGCATTTTCTTGACCTCCGTCTGTATAACTTGGCGCTCCGCATGTGACACGCGATTAGGGCGTTTGTGGAGTGGACTGGCATCACCGTTGTCGATGCGGTTGGTTACGGCACTTGTGCGGCCCAGGGGAGAGTCGTCAACGTCAAAGATATCAAGGTAAAAAATAGAACACCCCGGAGTGCTGCAACTTGGGAAGGTAAAAGGTCGCCGGATATCATTTTGTCGAGGAACACCATATAATGCGAGGTGATGACAGGTTTGGCCATGGTCTCAGTGTCAGGGGTAAAAGAACAAATCGAACATTCATAAAGGGTGGAAAGATCGGCTAAAGTGATAACTTGGGGAAGAACTTCGGTCCACGTAGAGAAGTTAAGAACTGGAAGCAGCGCCGTGTTGTTAGCAACAACCATTATAGTATGCGGTAGTGCGATGTGGTGCATAAGTGTCAAATCAATGAGGGGAGCCAACAGATAGCCTCCATCAAGAACGGATGGAAAAGGTGACACAGGAATGTGCATAACAGCCTGGGGCGGTAGCTGTAGACTTCATGGCACGGATCGTAGCCGAGTGCAACTTGGAGGAGTGAAATCGGTGCGCAAAGGCAATTCGAGCCGTAAGATACCAGTAGAACAATCGATGATGGTGGAGTGGGCAGTTAAGAAATCAATTCCAAAAAGGACGTTGTGTGGGCAAGCGTCGAGGACTGCGAAGAGAACGGAAGTGTGGTGGCCGGCAACAGTAACGCGGGCAGTGCACATGCCAAGCACCGATGTTCGACTTCCGTTGGCCACTCGAACAGAAGAGAACATTGCAGGCGTGAGAACCTTTTTCAGCCAAAATTGAAGTGTGGAACTCATAACAGATACTTGGGCACCAGTGTCAATTAGAGGTGTACCGGCGTGGCCATCAACGAACACTCGAAGTAAATTGCGTCTTAAATTTGTAGTCAGTTGAGAGTTTTCGCTCCGAGCCGTTGACGCAGCGCCACCTCCAGGAGCTGCACTTGTCAGTTTCCCGGGGGATGACCAGTATAAGCCGGTGACGGAAAGCGGCGGCGTTAAGGGGAGCGTGATGGCCGACCCTGAGGTGACGGCGAGCGGCTAGACCAGTTTCTTTGGACGACGACGTCAGCGTAGAACGGTTCGAAGCGCGAAGATGAATGGCGAAGTGAAGGGTCCTGAAGATAGTTATTCGGAAAAGCGGGTTTAGAATAGCATCCACGGTCCTAACGGCGGTCGACATTAGGAAAGCTTCGCCGGAAATACCACCTGTTACTGAATTGTGGGAGATGTGCTCAACTAGAGAGCAAGAAAAGGAGACGGGTCGATCATCGTGTGTGTGCCACTCAGATGGATTTCGGTAGCGTGGTGGAAACCTAGGAGTCGAAGCGGCCGCAGTGATAAGAGCAGCATGGTGGTGGTCAGGGTTGTGGACGGGAGTGCTCATGGGCAGTGGCATGAGTCTGGCAGGCTGGGGAACCTGGACGCCCAGGTTAGCAAACTCCTGACGTACGGCGGCTTCAATAAGTGATACTGTTGCCCAGTTGCTTGCGCAGGGGGCTGATTGGAAGTGGGTGCCATGGCCTCCAGCTCCTGGCGAACAATTCTTGCGATATTGGCAGGAGGCGCAAGTGAAAGGGGCACTACAGAATTCTCGCAAGCCGAAGTCGCAGTGGTGTTTGGTAGTCTCGTGAAGTGGTGGGTTATTCGCCTGCTTTTATCTTGTTCAAATTGTCGGCATTCAGATATGATGGATTCCACAGTGGTACAGTTCTTACACATTAGTATGTTGAAAGCATCATAAGCAATGCCTTTCAACACGTTGCTGATTTTTTCCACCTTAGACATGTTTTTGTCACTCTTCCGGTACAGTGCCAGCCCGTCTTGGATGTACGTGACATACGACTCCATCGATGATTGAACACGTGACGCGAGTTCCTGCCTGGCTGCCATCTGACGAAAAACTGACCGACCGATCAAGTCTCGAAGCTTTTGCTTCCATGTGTTCCAGCTGGTTAATTCTTTTTCACGCGTCTCATACCAGATGCGTGCCGTAAACCGTAGGTAGAATAGAATATTTGCCAGTGTAAGTGTCTCGTCCCACCTGTAGTGCTTGCTGACACGCTCGAATAATGCGAGCCATTCTTCGACGTCTGTGCTGTCCATCCCGGAAAACGTGCCAGGATCAAAAAGATGGGGGAGGGGGATTACAGTTGATGGAGCCGGCGCGGATGGCGAGGCCTGATTGCCAGCTTCAGGCATCGCGGCTGGACAAAGCTGGCGTCCACGGCGGAGTTCCAGAGCCGGGCTGTGTGAATACCCCGCACCTTCCAGCAAAAGATGTTACGGGGAAGATTTATTCACCGACAGCTGGTCTCGCTAACGGCCTAAAGAGCGCACAATCATGCAGGCCAATGGGGGAAGCTCGAGAGTCCAACCCAGAACAACCACGTTGTCGTCTTCTTTTTGGGTGCCATTTCAGTTGTGCCGGAGCGACAGTTCCATACACGTCTCAATATTCTTGGAGCCATAGTGTTTAGCGACCAAGACGCCCAGTGGGACCCTTTAGCGACGGGAGCCAGCAGAGGGCGTGGTGATCAGTTGTGATGGTGAAATGGCGACCATGTAAGTATGGCCGAAATTCGCCAACCGCCCAAACTAGATCAAGGCATTCCCGTTTCGTGATCGAGTAGTTCCGCTCGGCCGCAGAGAGCAGAGGGCTGGCATATGCGATAACGTGGGCGCAGCCGCTTTGATGCTGGGCCAGAACAGCACCGATTCCGGGGCCGCTAGTATCAGTGCGGACTTCTGTTAGGGCAGATATGCCAAACTGGGCCAGAATAGGTGGTGTTGTAAGCAACGCGATGAGATTAGAGAACGTCGAAGCTTGTACATCGCCCCGAGGGAATGAAACATCCTTCTTCAGCAAGTCCTTAAGAGGTCGGGCCACGTACGCAAAATTGTTTACAAAACGTCGGAAGTAATAACATAGACCTAAAAAGCTGCGGACTTAGTGCTATACGGAACGGGGAAGTTTCGCATAGCTCTAACTTTATCAGGATCAGGGTGTACGCCAGAGGAGTCGACGAGATGGCCCAATATGGTTATTTGCTGGCGTCCGAAGTGGCACTTCAATGAGTTCAGTTGCAGTCTTGCGTTACGAAAAATAGAAGGGCTGGAGAAAGGCGGTCGAGGTTCGTCTCAAAGGTCGGGTAAAATACAATGACGTCGTCAATGTAACATAGGCAAATTGACCACTTGAAGATGCGCAAGAGAGTGTCTATCATTCGTTCGAAGGTGGCTGGAGCATCGAATAGTCCGAATGGCATGGTCTTAAACTGGTAAAGACCATCAGGGGTCACAAAAGCAGTCTTTTCGCGGTCTATGCCGTCGACAGCTATTTCCCAGTACCCTGAGCGAAGGTCGATGGAGGAAAAATACTTAGCGCCATGAAGGTAATTCTGGGCTTCGTGAATGCGCGGTAGCGGGTAGACGTCTTTTTTAGTGATCTGGTTCAGATGTCGGTAGTATACACAGAATCGCCAACTGTTGTTTTTTTTCTTTACAAGAAAAACAGGGGAAGCCCTTCGACTAAAAGATGGCTCAACTATATATTTGACGAGCAACTTATCGACTTCTTTATGAATGATCTGACGCTCCACAGGAGAAACGCGCTACGGTCGTCGATGTACTGGAGATGCATCGCCGGTGGCAATGCGTGCTGCACTATGCTGGTTTGACCTAGTGCTTGGTCACAGAAGTCGAATATATCCAAGTACGATTCCAGGACGTGATGGAGCGCGTCAGTTTGATGCTGCAGAAGGTTCACTGCAATCATTTTTCCCATATTAGAAGATGGACTCTCTGTTGAAGAAAAGGCTTGCATGCAGTTGGCGCTACGCACATTATTGGGGTACAAAGCAGAAATGACGCGATCCTTAGAGGGTGGCAGTGTGGCGAGGGCTATTCCTCACGGAAGCACTTGCGGACACAGAGAAAAGTTCAGCAAAGGGATGCAAGCACGGTTTTACCATAACGTAATAATAGTGTGCGGAAAAAAAACACTGTTAGTTAGAAGGACGGTTGTAAAGGGCGTGAGCACGTAATATTCATCAGGTACAGGTGGCGACGCTGTTACGGAAACACAGGTAACTGTTTGCGGTGACAAAAGGACATGCTCAGCAGGGTAGATACGAACTTGGGGCGGACTGGGCGTATCAGTCGTACATGGTAGGTCAAGTTGCACCGTGCTAGCTGAACAGTCAATGAGAGCTGAATGGGCGGACAAAAAGTCTGGACCGAAGATAACATCAGTGGTGCAGTTGGTGAGAACAGTGAAGAGGACAGAGGTTTGATGGCTGTCTATAGTAACGCGTGCTGTGTAGACACCAACGACCAACGACAGCAGCTGCACTACCGTCAGCAACACGAGCACAGCGTGGAGGTGCTGGAGTCAAGATTTTCTTTAAGCAGTGCCGAATATGCGAGATCGTAAGAGAGACTTGGGCGCCAGTGTTGACTAAAGCTTTAACAGATATACTTACCACATTTACATCATTCAATTTCCGGGTGGTCGGGAGGGTCAAAAGATAAATTGTAGGGCAAGTCGTCGCAGCAGCGTCACCTCCAAGAGCGGCACTAGTAATTTTTCCGAAGGAAACCGTCGTGCGAAGGACGGGGATAGGGAACGGGGTGGCGGAGGAGACCACGAGAATTTTCGTCGCCGTGTAGGCGAGCGGCTGTACCGGGCATCGGTGTGGCGGTCATGTCGTAATAAGCTGAGTCATCACGGCGGGGCGGTTCTTGGCCAGAAGGGTGGGCTGATACGTCGAAGTTCGTGAAGTTTGGGCTTGTGCGTGAGGGCGAGGTCCGCGTGCTTCGGCAATGACGTGAAAGGTGTCCCACTGGTTTGCACCGAAAGCAAATTGGCCTGTCTGTCTTCAGGCGTCCTCCATGCGTTTGGATCTCGGTTACGTAGAGTAGGACGTCGGTAGTGCTAACGGGTGTTCAGAGCATGTGGACGACATCGGGTCGGTGCACGGAACAGATCACCTGAAGGCCCACGTTTGCCATTTCTTGGCACACAACGCTCTGTATAAGAGATATGGTGGGCTGAGGATCATTCGGTGTCAGTACTCTCAAGAGTGCTGGTGACATCACTTCGATTTCGCGTCGAAGGACCCTTGTAATGTAAGCAGGGGGTGGATTGGGCTGGTCCTCAAAACGAAGGTCTTCGCAAGCTGACGTTGCAGCGGGGTACGGAGTACGGGTGAAGTGGTGGGCAACGCAATGGCTTTTAGCCTCTTGAAAGCGTCGGCACTCGTTAACGACGTCTTGAACTTTCTAACAGCATTTAAATACAAGGAGGCTAAAGGCATCATCAGCGATGCCCATGAGTACGTGCGTAACCTTGTCGGCTTCGGTCATGGTGGTATCAGCCTTATGGCAGACGCTCAAGACATCTTGATTATAGACCAGGTAAGAATACGTGGATGTGTGGACATGGTTACCAAGTTATTTCTTATCAGCCTGCTTGCAACCGGCAGTTTGGCCGAACAACTCGCCCAACTTCGCCTTACACACGTCCTAGCTGGTGAGCTCTTTCACGTTGTTGTTCAACTTTGCCTTGGCCGTACCTTTCAAGTAAAATACCAAGTTTGCCAGCATGATGGTTGGGTCGCGCCTGTGGTTTTCACTCACAAGCTCGTACAGTTGAAGCCACTCATTGATGTCTTCGCCAACAGTTCCCGAAAAGTTGCCAGGATTGCGGTGTAGAATGGTCACAATGACCACAGGTGAGGTGGGCGCCCTTGATGAGCGAGACATGGCTTGGAGCAGCATCTCTGTCGGTAGACATGTTAGAAGCGGCAACTTGGTGTCCGCTGCGTAGCTACGTCGTGATGTGCTACCCCGCACATTCTACCAAAATGTTACGGGAGGGCACACAGAAAAACGAGGTGACAGTTGAGATATATTCGCACGACGCCAAGCCTAAGCCGAAATGGCTGATGCTGATGCTGATGCTGATGATCTCAGATGGATGGCGCTCACCCACAGAGGGGTTTGGGCGAAGAAACAGGTGGCAGGATACTTAAACGAAACGGAAACGAAGGTAAAGCCAATCTGAAAAATTAGTGTAGAGATAATTCTGCCAATAAACAAAAATGTTTGCTGAGCAAGCGATCAAACCATATCATGTTCCTGACAGACATCGCTATGAATAATAAACTAAAGATCTGAAAAGGTTAGGGTTCACTAGCACGATAATCTTTCAGTTGCATTTATGTAATCAAACACAGCAGAACATATATCCTTGTGGTAGTAACCAAATGAAGTACCGCGAAGTGGTAAAAGTACTGGTAGAATTACTTGTATTCCTAGCTTTTGTAATGGGTCTACTAAAAACCTTTTTCTCTGATAAGAGTAACCACGGAAGAATAAAAAGAAATGTTCAGTTGTTTCAATTTCGTGGCTGAAAATGCACTGAGGTGACGCCTTGAGTCGACCTTTGTTAAGGTAATGATTTAGTGGCGGAACTGTACAGCACAATCTGGAATAAGTGACCTCTAACTGGCGAGATACGGCACTGTTTTTTTGCAGCAATACAGTAAATGCTGGAAATCTCTAAATTTATTCAAATTACCTATTTCCCATTGCAAACAAGCATTTCGGAACCTGGGCGCTGTCACGTAAGCCGTATCTGGCAAAACTGGGATGATGGGCCTACTCAGGGATACTGCTGCAAAAGAGTCTGCCATTTTGTTCAAATATAATCCGCGGTGGCCTAGTACCCGTAGCAAATGCAGCTTTTTCCCGTTTGTTGGTACTAAATGCCGAAACGTATTCATCAGCTCTGCATTTGCTGCCGCAGAAAGTGCATTACATACTGGTAACAAATCTGTATTGATAATTGCTGATGATGAGCTTGAGGGAAATTTGCGTAGGGCAAGAACAATAGCCAATAATTCTGCAATGAATACAGGTGTATAATCTGGGAGTTGAATCGAAAAGCACCAGCCAAAAGAAGGAGAGAAGATGCCAACTCCAGCCATTGCTTTGACACAGTTGCATCAGTCGCAATGATATTGCTTATTTCTAAATGAGCTAGATAATCTGCTAACTTGTAAGTTAAGTACCTATGTGCCAATTGTTTAGAGTTATGAGAAAAAATCCTCAAATTGTAGGCTAAACATTGAGTTTAGGCTGTGTATTAGACCAACATATAATTTTTACATTCAGTTGCTGTAGCATCGCTTGTGCAAATATTTGCGGGGTGTGTAGTCGCGACCAATGTGTTTCGGAAAATCAAGTTGATTCTTGAATGAAAACGTAAAATGAGCGTCTTAGATGGGAACTGTATATCTTTAAAAATGCTTGCACAGTAAGAACTTTAAATCTGTTTAGCAGAGAAGGTAGGCGAGCTTCTATATACAACACGTTGTTTGCAACCAACTTTGGGAGACCCAGACAACAACGCAGGCGAGAGCGCGCCCCATATCTTAGAATCACGTCGTCTTTCTCGCTGTCTGTCTTGCTTCTTCAGCCTGAGGTAGTCTTGTAACAATATCAAAGAAGCAAAAAGATTACCATGTTCTCATTATTTTCAGTTATTCAGATTCTTATTCAGTAATGCGTAGTTATTTCTAGCAGGAAACCCAGATGGCTTGAGTGCTTACTGAGTAATTATTTTCACATATTCGCTGCTTTATCTCTACAGCAATTTTTATGACTGGCTTTAGTTTTATTACTTAGGCATCTTTCCGCCCGGTTCTCGGCGCGTCCCCCTTTGCAGGTATTTGGGCCATCCATATGAGGTCATCATACTGATCATTATCATCAAATAGGACAATGTCGCCAGCTTAAAGATTTTTTGTGGGTAAATAATGTATACATGCTTTAATAAAGGTGGTAATTTTTGTTGAAGAGAGGCTCTAGGAGGCTCACACGCAAACGTGTGAACTGATCTTATTATACAGGCTTGGCGCCAAGCCGTTCTCCGAACTAGGGCAGTACATGTTGTGTCTATTCCATTTCTCAACCTCTTCTTCTCCTCCTCTTCTGTAGGCAGGCTTTCTAACGCTCAAATAATTTATTTATTTATCCATTTATTTAATTGAATAATTATTTATTTATTCATACCGGGCTCTTTCTTTTCCTCTCGTAAGAACAACAGCTCTAAAATCGGACGAGGACAAGGGCAGACAACACAAGCAGTGAAATCACAAGTAAAAATCTAGCGCAAGGCACGTATATGAAGCAGCCGACTGAGTCACGTGGCACACCATAACT
This sequence comes from Rhipicephalus annulatus, assembly GCA_013436015.1. Classification (NCBI taxonomy): domain Eukaryota; kingdom Metazoa; phylum Arthropoda; class Arachnida; order Ixodida; family Ixodidae; genus Rhipicephalus; species Rhipicephalus annulatus. Next base: position 1,547,646 of record WOVY01009241.1, read on the forward strand.
CCTGCGCAGCAGTGCAATCAGGATTTACAAAAATAATTATTCATGCCGAAGTAAAACATTTTCGGTTTACCCAAAGAATTACGTGTAGTGTTTTATCATCCTTGCTTTTTTTTCCTGCACTATACAGGGTAATTGTGCAGACCAGCACATTTACAAATTTCAGAATGAGCAAACTAGTCAGCATAAAAACACTTGCAGACATCGCACTGCAGAATATTATTTGAGCCTATTTTCAAAAGAACTAGTTACCCACAAATGCACGAATTCACAAACAACACCCGACTTAGAGTCAAGCAATGCTAAATTGCTTGACTCTAAGCAATTTAGCAATGCTTTTGCTTTTGCTTGACTCTAAGCAAAAGCAATGCTAAACAGCATGCTGCGCACAGCTTTGCATAGTGCCAATTCACGGAGATTTAGATCGGCCAGAGCTTTCTCATGATATTGTTGTACCTTTTTTAGGTTCCCATCAATGACAGATGTCACATCCACGAGTTAGACTCAGCATTGAAAAGGGTGAGTGAGTTTTGATTTCCATTAAGAGTGAACAGCCGAGAAACACAGCGGGAAAAGAAGCCAACAAACGCCTTTATTTTTGACCTTACTTAAAAATGTTCTTCGTTGGGAAGTATAGGTGTAGAAATGCACAAAAATAAAAAGCTTCAGAATGAAAACAATAATATATTGGTATATCAAGAAGACGTTTGAGAACAATGTTACACGTACGCGATGCTAAACGCTTCACACAAAATACCACTTCTAAGCATGCTACGTTATGCACAAGTTTGTTTGATTGCATCTAAAGTAAATATCATGGCTTGTTCATGTAACCTATATGGTTTGCAGCTGAAATGATTTGTATGACAACAAAAAATGTCCCTGTCCTTCGCACTTTAAGATGATCTCTGCGGCTGACAATTAGCGTTGTGTTAGCACCCTGACGATAAGCCTAAAACCACTCTTGCTTGTCGCGTTGTGAAAGTATATGCAAGGTTTTGCACTTTGGTTCTTTTTTAAATGCGGAGCGATTCTTAGTCGCACGATGTCCTGCGTCGTGGGTCGGCGGCGGTGTCCACACTCAACCGCGTGCGCTAGCGTCTTGTGTCTCCTGCTGCACGCAGGCGTCTCGTGCAGGCCAAGGAAGACACGCACAAAACTGTCGCTCCCCTCTCCCTGTACCGATTCGCAAGGTCGACTCAAGCAGCGTCTTCTAGCAAAAAAAAAGCGAACTGCTCGCACTGCAGAACCTCTCACTGACCACCCCGTATATGAAGGCACTGGTTCGCGCATTTGAAATTCAGTCAAGGGCGCCTTCGCTTTCGCTTGGCGTTGGAGGCGACGCTTTTTTTGATTGAATAATTAGGAATATTAAAGACGAAATAACAATTAGGCATTATCAAAAAATACCCAATCACGCAACATTCAAAGGATAACCCCCCTCTTTATTGTGTGACGCATTTACAAGAGTTCTCCCCGTGCCAATATGCGGGTTACTCTTTTTTAGATGCTAAGCAGCTCTTTGACTAGCCTGTGTAACGCTGTCCTTTCGTCCACACCACTTGCCTTGCCGCAGGTGTTTGAGCGGTGCCAAGAAGCTCACACCCTCCAAGCGGTGCGCCATGACGACGCTCTTCCTTGCCTGCCACGCACTCGCCACTTGTCAGCTATCTCTCACTTCGCCCTTTCTACCGCTCACAACGCTCGAGCCGATTTCTCATGCCGGCATCGTCTCACCCGCGCCCCCTTTCTTCATCTGTATATTGCTCTCATTGGAGTTCTGTGCCTTTTAGTTAGTACTGAACCATTCAGTAACTTCATTTCCGGCGGAACACAGCATGCGGCGGCAAAAAGAAACGGTTTGGACAACTGCATCGCGCTATTAAAGCTCTGCCCAAGGGTCGACTTGTTGGCGAAGCTGGCCTTCATAAGTGCGGAAGGGTGCGTCGGCAGCTGGTGTTGCGCAACGAGTTGTGTCGAAGTGCCCTTTAACTGGTTATGAGAAATTTCCCATCAACCGATAAGGTGCGTGTAGATCAGTTGAATTTGTGTTCTGCTTCGTTCTGTTGATCCAGAACCATAAAGTGCCGCCATTGCTTGCGAAACAAAGCATGCTGACGCAGAAGAGAAATGGTTTAGAGAACCGCGTTGCGCTGGTGAAGCGCCAATGGCGGGGTCAACCAGACTTACCACGTCAAGCGTGGTGGTTTTGGCTAGCTGATCAGCTGCGAGCTCGTAATAAGTTCACGTGCTACGTCATGTCAAAGCAGGCTCATCAAGTGTGTGCCACCCTCATCGCCATGGCTACTGGTGGCGCTGACTGACACTCAAACAAGGCTATGGCAGTGAGGCTCAGGTCCGCCGAGAAAGCACTAGTGAAGGTTAACAAAGAAGAGGCAGATGGAGAGCACAGTAGGACACTGGCAACCAGAACGGCGTAGAAAGAAGAGAGAACAGTTTAGAAAAAAAAAGCAGGCGCAGGCGTTTCAATGGTCACAAGACGCAGCTTCAGTGAAGTAGAGGTGAAATGAGACAAAGGAGCCGGCGTCAAAGGTGCAAGTAATCTCTAGGTGCGGGACACTCTAACTGAAAAGTCACAGCGCGTGATACTCGCTGTGGACTCAAATTGAAACCGATGCACAGATGGAATCGAAGAGAGGGTAAGAGTTAACAAGAGTGTTTCGGTAGGAATGTTTCGAGGACGTAAGCTGGAAGCAGTCATGAGACAAGCGAGCTCAAAACTCACAACTAAAGCTGATGAACAAAACCTCGTAATATTTGCGGGTGGTGCAAACTATGTATTAAATGAAGCCTCGGCAGGACGAGCAACCCCACTGGCGAAAGGGGTCCATGACTTGTGTGCCATCTTCCCTCAGGTACAGGCAGTGATGTGCATCATACCAAAGTACCGGTGCGTGACGGCAAGCTGCAAAGAGTGTTTTCAACGTAAATAAAGAGATATGGCAGGTGAGCAGAGAGAGAGGCGTTGAGGCAGTTGAAATAAAGAGAGAGGTGCATTGGTGAAGTGGTTTTCAACGAGACAGAGCTCACTTCAATTAGAGGCTAGGTCATGAGGTGGGTTGATGACTTGCAGGATGCGTAGCAGCTTATTTAGAGGGTACGCGAGCCCTGCGGGCTCCAAAATAGATAGTAACGAGGAAAACAACCAGGGGAACTCTTTGAAAGGTGGTGTAGGCAGATACGATTTCAAAGTGGCACCAATATCCAAGACACGTAGAGTCCGGGGCAGAGATAGACGTAGCCACGAGGGCCGAGCCTTTTCAGACGTAGAGTATATTAACATGCAGTGTAGCAGGAATAGCTGAAACGGGGAGAGATAGAAGAACAGCTAAAGGAGGGGAAGCTGATGGTATATGAGTTTATAGAAACACATATAAGGGGCATGAAACAACCACCTAACATTCCGAATTACGCACGGGAATATTGTATTAGAACAAAAGGCAGCAGAAACACGGTGGTATTGGGGCATTGATTCATACAAGTACAGGCTGGCTAAGGGACAAGATGGAGGGCAGGGAACATTTATTGCTGAAAGGAAATGTGGCAGGGCAGGTGAAGCTTCTTGGTTTGGTATTCTTGTGGGCAGGGGCAAAAGCCAGAAAGGAAAACCAAGAAATGGTGCAGTGCATGGAACATGACATTGACAAACTAGCAGAAGAGTGCGAGGTAATTATATTTGGAGATATGAATGCACACATAGAAGATATAAATAAATACACTGACCCAACAGGCATATCGCTAATTGATATGTGTGAAAGGCATGATTTATTCATTAGCAAGAGCGCCGTGAAATGCGAAGAGCTGATAATATGGGAGGTGGGAAGGCTGCAGTCAATGATAGATTACATAATGATGTCCCATAGAATGAATGATTGGCTAAGGGCGATGAACATAGATGAACACGGGTACAGAAGCTTAGGTAGGGCTCACAAATGTATGAAGCGTAGTTTTGGAGGAGAAATGAAAAAAAGGAGGCATTATGAGCAACAACACGGTAATGTTTATTCAGAAACGCAAATAGAAGTAGCAACTCAGGAGATTGAGAAAACATACACCGAGGATACTAAAACAGACTGCCCGTACACAAATGTAACTTGATTTTTTGAGCTAGAGCTTGCTAAGGTACAAGTCAAATCAACCTGAACAAGAAGACACCAGCCTCAGAGCTGGTGGGAGGAGGAAGTCAAAAGAGCCATAGTAAGATGTGAAGAAGCCTCCAGAGAACACGGGTATGCTAAACAGAGGGGTGAACAAGAAGGTGATGTACAAAGAAATTGGTATAACTTTTTGAGCTGCAGAAGCCAAGCGTCTGCTTTGGTTAGTAAAAAGATTAGAAGAAAGAAGGCCCATTGGATGGCGGAAGTAAAAGAGGATAGAAAGGCAGCTGTGAAGTTTTCGAACCATGTAAATTGTCTGAATACTAAGACAAGCATAAAACAGATGTATATAACTACAATTCAAGGGGTCAGACTTGAGGGGATGACACGATGGAATATATGAAAACAATGATGACCGAAACATTTAGGAACCAAGAAAGCGCTGCATGCAACGTACCAGATGAAGATGGACCAATTAGCGCAGTACGCCACTGGGACAACAAGAGTGGAAAAGGGCAGAAAAGAGGGTTTCTAATAACACATCAACAGGTCCTGACGGCTTCCAATCATGCTAATAAAGAAACTAAGACCAAAGTATAAGCAAGCAATAAGAGAGGCAGCGAGCAAAGCAATAATGAAAGGTGAAGCACCCAATAGGTCGAATCTAAGCAGGGTGAGCATAATCTATGAAGGAAAGGGGGAGAAAGCCGACATATACAGCTACCATCCTACAACAGCGACATCAGTAGTTTATAGGCTGGTGATGCAGATAATTAAGGCTACAGACATGAGTGGAGAGTGAGGGTGTGCAGGGAGAACTACAAAATAGGTTCCGCAAACAAAGGAGCTTGGAGGACAATCTGTTTTGATTAATGCAGTGTATTGAAACAGCGGAAAAAGAACACAGGCTCCCGTGGCTGGCATTCATAGATATCATGGAGAGCTTACGATAGTGTGATTCAAGAGGACGTGTGGGAAATACTGCACACACCAGATGTGGAAGAAGGAATAACTAATCTTCTGAAGAATATCTATAAAAGTGACAAGGTAGTTTTTTATTGGGAAAAACAGGTATCTGAACCTACAGAAATGCAACACGGGCTTTGGCAGGAATGTCACTTGTCACCTTTGTTATTTATGCTTTCTCTACAGGAACCAGAAGCCATATTAGAGGAGAGTCAACTTGGCTTCAGCCTTTCTCTTGCCAAGCAAGGAAAACACATTGAACAGTCATTACCAACATTGATGTATGAAGATGATATAGTACTCTTAGCCGACAACAAGGGTGGTCTGCAGGAATTGATAGACATCTGTGGTAATAAGGAAGATAAGTTAATTATGAAGTTCAGTAGTGCAAAATCGGTAATCATGATTTTTATGATGACAAAGACAGTGAGCATTAGATAGAGGAAGTGACGCTAGTAATAGTGCATAAATACAAATATTTAGGCGTATGAATAAATAATGGGACTTAGTACATAAGAGAGCACGAAAGAGACGTAACAACTCAGAGTAACAGGAATGCAGCTTTAATGAAAAATAGAGCACTGTGGAACTACAATAGGATTGACGATGTGAAAGGGATTAGGAAAGGTGTCAAGGTCCCGGGTTTAACGTTCAACAATGTGGTCTTGAACATGAAAACAAAGGTTCAAGCAAGATTAAAAATTAAACAACGTGGCATAAGTAGACTTGCCTTGTGAGCACAGGGGAATACCTCAAATCATCGGGTACAGGTTGGCATGGATTGGACATTGTTTAGTGCAGGGAAGCTAGGAGCAAGATCGAATTTCAAGACCGATTGAGGATATTGGGAGAGAAACGTTGGGCTAGGAAAGTTTTCAGCTACTTGTAAAAGAAAACATTGGTTAAGAAGAAGGAGAAGGAAGCGGAGAGAGACATGTGGAAGATCGGAATGCTCACGAAATCATCACAGGAGACCACGGTGTTAGAAGTGGTTAGGTGGAGCGACGCTCAGCCTCCGCCGCGCAGCCTCCCCGCCAAACACGGAGACGCGTATCGCATTTTTTCTGACAGGCAGCGCTGGGTGTACTGAGGCTTCAGGTCAACCGCTTCAACAGGGGCCGCGTCGCTCACACAGCTGCATTTGCGACAATTCTTCAACTGCTGGCCGCTCGTTTTTTATCAGGGTAACCACACATATCACTCTGATTTGAAAGTAAATGCACAACATCAAGAAAATTCAGTGGCGGTAGCCAACAGATGGAAACACATAGGAAATGTAGCTTCTGCGAACAGTGATAATGAGTGTGCAGGTGAACACGAATTTCAAAAATATTTTAGCTCGTGCAAAATTAATTCCACCATGACAAATTGGGTGAGGCAGCCGTGACGAACTGGCTTAGTATACACTGGGTTAGCAGCCGAGCGCCTTAGCAACTGATCCACCGTGGCGGACCACCCGAACTGGGTTAGTCAAATAGAAAAAGATATTCACTGAAAAAGAAAGCGCTGTTGTTTTTGTGTGTGTGGGGGGGGAGGGCTGAAGTTTCACTGAATGATGGTTGGCAGAAGGAAGGAACACTCTTGACATTGGTAGGTTAGAAATTGCTCTCATGGGCTGTCGTTGTGCATGCCCCATATAGGATTATGCTTGGTACGTGTAAACTTAAGTTTACACGCGCTGGCTGGCGCGTGGTAATGAAGGTTGACGTACGTTTAACGACCAATCCATCATGGCTCCCCATGTGCCATTCTGATTGTGCTTTCGTTATTCGTCACAGACATGCTGTTTAGACATTTGTGCCCTGCTGTAGGTGCACAAACGTGAAATGGTCGTGGTCGTTTCCTTTTCAGCTTCCTAACCATTTGCTTCCCAGTTTCTTCTTTCGGGAATGAAAGTATAGAGTGACACCATATTCCGTGACATCACTGTCTGAGCCGTTAAAATTAACTCGCCAAACCAGACGAGGCCCCATTCGTGCACATACGTTCCCCAGTCGAAACGCCTGCCACCCAAATGCTAGCCTATTTGAAATAGCTTACCCTTGTTCATCAAGTCCTTATTTACACAACTTATATTGTCCAGATGGGCAAGAAGTGCCTTGTGCCGTGATGCAACTCGGGCTACAAATGGTGCTCGGAAAAAGTTTCCCTTTTCGCTGCTCCGAAGAATAGTGACCGCTTGAAAGTGTGGTGACATGCTATTCCACGGAAGGATCGCGAGTTGCAAACAACAGATTTTGTTTGTGAAAAACATTTTGATGCGCGAGTGGTCACCCAATCTAGGGAAGCGCTATATAAAGGAGAAGCGGGGTGTTGAACCAGCAGGAGTTGACTCGGCGAACGAAAGCTTTATTGAGCGCAAGGGCAAACTGAACGCAAGCCTGCGATCACAGCAAGTCTTCTTCCTTTTCTATATTCGAGCTCCATGCACATTGCCCTCGTTATAATCACCCCCGGGCGATGAGGGAGCCATCCTGGAGACCTAAGGACAGGTGTACGCAGAAGGGTCATGGTAAGGCTTGACCCGAGAGATGTGTACGATTTCTTGTCCCCGACGGCGCTTGTCCGGAGATGCATCCAGCGGCTCGATCAGGTAGTTGACAGGGGATGTATGGCGTACTACTCGATAAGGGCCATGGTACCTGGACGAAAGCTTGTGGGAGAGTCCTGGAGGAGAAGAAGGAATCCATAACCACACCAGTGTGTTCGGAGCAAAGCTCATAGGCGTGGTTGACGCGTCGGGGCGATGTTTTTGGCGCGTCTGTCCATGTGACGTGAACGCACGAGCAAGCTTCCGACTTTCTTCAGCGTGTGCGGCTGCTCGAGAAACAGTAGTCATCTCTGAAAGGTCCGGTCGATAAGGAAGAATAGTATCCATTGTTGATGATGGCTCGCGTCCATAAAGAAGAAAGAAAGGCGAAAATCCAGTGGTGCTTTGCGCTGCAGTGTTGTAAGCATATGTCACAAAAGGCAGTATGCTATCCCAATTTGACTGGTCAGATGAAGCGTACTTGGCCAGCATATCCCCAAGTGTACGATTAAAACGCTCTGTCATCCCATTAGTTTGCGGATGAAAGGCTGTGGTAGTGCGGTGTATGATGCGACACTCGCTTAACAACACTTTGATGGCATCGGAGAGAAAAATGCGGCCGCGGTCGCTTAGTAACTCTCGAGGTGCTCCATGCCTTAAAACAAGGTTTTGCAGTATAAAACATGCAACGTCTTTTGCGGTAGCAGAAGGTAACGCAGCTGTTTCAGCGTACAGCGTTAGGTGGTCGATAGCGACAATGACCCAGCGGTTGCTACTCGAAGTATAGAGAAGCGGACCGTAAAGGTCGATTCCGACACGATCGAAAGCTCGCGCTGGACATGGCAATGGCTGCAAGGGACCTGTGGCATGCTGAGTGGGCATTTTGCGTCGCTGGCACGTAAAGCAAGACCTTACGTAACGGCAAACGAAACGGTACATACCGCGCCAGTAGTACCGCAGCTGCAAGTGAGTGTATGGTTTTAAGACACCAGCGTGGCCACATTGCGGATCATCGTGGAACGTGGCACAGATGTCAGAGCACAGATGTCGGGGAATGACGAGCAACCACTTATGACCCATCGAGTTGTAGTTTCGGCGGTAAAGCAGGTTATCCCAAAAGGCGAAGTGTCCTGCTTGACGGCGAAGCTTCCTGGAAACTGGAGCGGGCGTCCGGTTTGAGAGCAAGTCCAAAAGAGAAGAAATCCAAGCATCTTTGCGTTGCTCAGAAAGCATGTCCAATATGCTGATGGCGAAGGCAGCACTGGTGGAGAGAGGCCAGCCGACAGGCTCTGGAGCCAATGGCGAACGTGACAGGGCATCGGCGTTGGAATGCCTACGGCCAGAACGGTAGATAACACGGATATCGAACTCCTGTAACCGCAATGCCCAACGAGCGAGCTGACCATTAGGATCTTTTAGTGAAGATAACCAGCAAAGCGCATGGTGCTCTGTTACAATATCAAACGGACGTCCATATAAATAAGGCCGAAATTTTCCGATTGCCCAAATAATGGCAAGGCAGTCCTTTTCAGTTACACTGTAATTCTTCTCGGCTCTACTGAGGGTGCGGCTGGCATAGGCAACGACGTACTCGTCAAAGCCATCCTTGCGTTGGGCCAGTATGGCCCCTAGCCCGACACCACTAGCGTCTGTATGAAGCTCCGTTGGAGCAAACGGATCGAAATGTCGGAGTATGCGAGGCTTGGTGAGGAGCCGTCGGAGTTCCTGAAATGCATCATCACACGCCTGCGACCACACTGACAATTCAGAACTTCCAGCAAGAAGATTGGACAAGGGGGCGATAATGGAGGCAAAATTGCGGACGTAGCCCCGGAAGTAAGAACATAGGCCGATGGAGCTTCGAAGCTCTTTGATGGTGGTTGGCTTTGGGAACGCCGCGACTGCATTATGCTTCGTAGGGTCCGGGAAAATGCCGTCCTTAGAAACTACATGGCCGAGAATTACAAGCTTGCGAGCGCCGAAGTGGCATTTCTTCAAATTAAGTTGTAGTCTCGCCATGGAAAGGCACGTAAGAACTTGCTCGAGGTGGCTGAGGTGGGTCGCAAAGTCGCTTGAAAATACCACAATGTCGTCCAAATAACAGAGGAACGTTTCCCATTTAAGACGTCGCAAGATGGTATCCATCATCCTTTCGAAAGTGGCAGGCGCATCGCAGAGGCCAAAGGGCATAACGGTGAATTCATATAGTCCATCCGGTGTTACAAAGGCATCCTTCGGGTGGTCACCCTCTGCATGGGCACCTGCCAGTAGCCGGAGCGTAAATCTAACGAAGAAAAGAACTCTGCACCTTGTAGGCAGTCCAGAGCATCATCGATGCGCGGCGGAGGGTATACGTCTTTGCGCGTTATCTTGTTGAGTCGGCGGTAGTCAACGCAGAACCGGATGTATGCGTATTTTTTCTTGACGAGAACTACCGGTGAAGCCGAGGGACTGTTGGAGGGCTCGATGATACCACGTTTAAACATGTCGTCCACTTGTTCGTTGATGACACGGCGTTCAGCAGATGACACACGGTACGGACGCTGTCTTAGCGGGGCTTGTTGACCGGTGTCAATACGGGGAACGACCGCAGAGGTTCGGCCCAAGCCTGACTGCTCACGATCGAATGAAGAGCGAAAGCGGAGTAGAAGATTTATAATCTCTTCGCGCTGAGTTGTTGCGAGCTCAGTGTCGATGGTATCCGAGAATACGTCGAGAACATCATTAGGCGTGTTGGTAGGAGTGACAGCACAAATTAGGAGCGAAACCGTAGAATCGGGTATAGTAGCCGGAAGAATGCACTCGTAAGGTTCGTAGCTTCACAGGCATTGTCCACGTTGTAGGGATGACGGGCTGTGTGAGGGATTGCACACATAAATGGCAGCGTGACCGTTGCGAAAAACGACGACGGTGAACGGAAGCATAATATTTCGACGGCACGCAGATTGGACCGATGGCATAAACAACACAGGCGATTTCGAGGTGGGGAGGCACACGACACCGAGACAACAACAGCTGAAAAAGGCGCAATGTCAACGTCAGAAGCAGCAAACACTCTAAACGAAGCGCCATCGTCGGGGTCATAGCACGGCACAGATAATGCGAGTTCGGAACGAGCACAGTCGACCAAAGCAGAATTTTACAAAAGAAAGTACCATCCAAGGATAACGTCATGCGAAGAACGGAATAAAACTACAAATGAGACGACGTAAATCGCACCTTGAATGACGACTCGTGCAGTGCACAAAGCTGAAGGCTGAATATGATGGGACGTAGCTGTCTGCAAAGATAGGTTGGTAAGTTGCGGGGTCACTTTCTTCAAGTTTCGGCACAGTTTCTCGCTAATTACAGATACGGCAGCTCCAGTGTCAACAAGTCCGTGCACCTTAATGCCATCAATATAGAGTTCGATTTCGTTCGGGGGACAGCAGTTAGGTCTTGAAATTTTCGCTGCCAACGCAGTTCTTGCCTCCGGAACTGCGCCCGTCAGTTTTCCCCTCGCGGTGGGCTGTTGCGACGTAACATTGGAGAAATAGATCTGCGACGAGGAGAAGGCGAATGGCTTGAGCCGAATGGGTGGCGACCGGTACGTACGTCTAGAGGTGGATCGGCAGGAACGGGATATTGCGGCTGAGTGGGCATGTAGTGTGAGGCCCCTGCAATGTCATGAGAAGGGAAGCTGCAACGGCGGCAGTGACGAGCTATGTGGCCTGGGATACCACATGAAAAACATATTGGCCGATTATCCGGAGTGCGCCTTTGGCTGACGGTAAGGGCACTTGTCGCTGACTAAGGTACCGGAAACGGTCGTGCAGGCGGCGGCTTCATATAAACGTTCCGAGTTGTTTCGTATACAGCCGGAGACGGGACAGTCAACGGGCTGGCAGGTGGCGTCGACGAATAAACGTAGCGAGTTGCTTTGTAGATAGCGGGAGACGATGGAGCGCGTGGCCGAGCAACAGCGGCTGCATATGTTAGTGATGCGGTAACAGATGGTGGAGCCTGAGCTGGTGGCAATGCTTCGGCAACTTGTGATTCAATGACGTGGCGAAGCGAAGGCGACAAGGGTGCCATCGGCTCGGCAGTTCTGGTGATTATAGATAGCTGCCGGGCGAACTCCTCGCGTATGAATTGCTTTATGAGTGGCATTGAAGCAGAGTGGTCGGCAGTGTCATGGCAATAGTCGAGGAATGGGAGGTATGCGGTGTCTTGAGCAGAGCAACGTGTGGAAGCACGTTGCCTACGCAGCTCATTATAACTGGCAGAGCTGAATCACCTCGGTGACCATCTGGGGACACTTCGCAGGAAGCATTTGGAATGCACCGTCGTCAATTCCTTTCATTATGTTTTTTATCTTGCCTGCCTCATCCAGAGTCGGGTTGACGAGCTGGCAGAGGAAGAGCACATCTTCGATGTAGCTCGTGAAAGTCTCATCTGTTCTCTGTACTCTGCCACGCAAGCGCTGTTCAGCACGAATGCGGCGGACAGCATGACGTCCAAAGACTTCCGAGAGGGTTTTTGCCAATTCCGATCAGGTACTGAAATCACTTTGAAGATTCCTGTACCATAGTTTCGCCACGTCGGTCAGGTAAGAATTCACATTTGTGAGCTTATCGGCTGCATTCCACTTACTGTACGCGCTCACGAGTTCATACTCGGCAATCCAGTTGTCCACATCTTGGTCCTCTGTGCCACCGAATATGGGTGGTTGCGCTGCCGGAGAGCGCCAGCGCAGAAGACAGGTATGGGTGCGAGACCTAGAGTGGCGGCCTGAGATGGTCCCGGATCAGTCATCGCAAAAGGTGGTTGGAGTGTGCGGCTACGAAGCTCCACGGTGCGGACCAGATGTACCCAGCACCTCCACCACTTGAAGCGGGGTGTTGAACCAGCAGCAGTTGACTCGGCGAACGAAAGCTTTATTGAGTGCAAGGGCTAACTGAACGCAAGCCTGCGATCACAGCAAGTTTTCCTCCTTTTCTATATTCGAGCTCCATGCCCATTGCCCTCATTACAAAGTAAACGTTCTTGTCAGTGAGCCGAGGATGGCGGCTTTGGCAAAAGACGCCATCCCAACAATAATTTCTGGATGCCCGAGCCACCTAACCAAGACTGTGAAGAAAAGGAAAACTCCTGCGACCCGTGTTTGCCTTCTCACCAAGAAACGCTGTGTCAGTGGAGGAGCTTCATCAAGCTCAACTCCTGCGTCATCGCTGAATAGTCGAGGCTCCGATACCACCCTCTCTGGAATTGCCGAGGCGATCTCAGTTTCCTGTGCCACCACTGCCAACTGCAGCACCGAGACCACCGTGTTCGAGCCAGATGCAGAACCAGGTACTGGTGATATCCTTAAAAACTCTGAATCGGTCACAGTGCCAACTGCAGCTTGGGCACATCATAAAATAAATATCGATGGCCAGAAAACGGTAGTGTTTTCAGAGATTAACGTGTCTAATGCTGCATTCGTGGCAGCGAATACAGCGTCTTGTGCTGTGGGAATAGCTGCGGAAGTCGAAGGATACAACTACTATGCCGCTCCTGTTAATCACATATATCCAAGAAAAGTCGTGAGCTTCGATGAGGCACTGAATGTCAAAATTGCTTTTTTTGGGCAGGGGAGCAGCAAAAGAACAACTCGGATTTCATGGAAATATCCCCAGCATAGCCGATATTGAGACGTTGATTTTCCTTGTGCATAACGTTTCCTTGTGCAGTGGAGGGCCTTACATGGAGGGCCTTACTTGATTTTCCTTGTGCAGTGGAGGGCCTTACTCTAAAAAATATCCACACGCACAGCCTTGCGGCGTTTACGTTGATGTAACAAGCTGCTGGAGACACAACCAATGTGTCCTTCTGCTGCCGTCAGACGCAGCTTCATGCCAAAAATGTCAGAGCCTTCAAACCACACTTCGTCTTCACGAGAAGCGCAGACTAGACAAGGAGAAACAAAAGCGGCCTATGCGATATTTCCGATTGTCAAATGTTCGAAAAACTGATGTGGTGACTTTCAGAAGAGTGCAGTATTCTTTAAAGAAATACATTGATCGTCTTAAGAAGAAAGTGGGTTCTTTGACATACCAACTTACGTCCTGCCAAGAAAAGCTGTCTTCACTGTCGGAAGTGTCCCTTAATGACAAGCTCAGGACTTTGATATGTGGGGTTTAACGTCCCAAAACCACTATTTGATTATGAGAGACGCCGTAGTGGAGGGCTCCGGAAATTTAGACCACCAGGGGTTCTTTAACCTGCACCCAAGCTCAGGACTTTAAACATTCCCGAAGGTGAAGCGACTGTTAATAAAGATTGTTTAGCAGCTGCAAAGTGCACCAGCAAGAAGAATCCGCGCTACAGCTAAGAGTGGCTCCTACTTTGCCTGCTCTTGCACCATTGTAGCCCGTCAGGCTATTCCTTTCTACGTCATAACAACGTATTGCCCCTTCCGTGTGTGTCGACAGTGCGGAAATACCTCTCCATAGTGCGTGTGAAATGTGGTTTTGACACTCGTTTTTTAGTGCGTTCAAAAAAAGCTCTCTACAAAAGACGCTTTTCGAAGATATGGATTTCTGGTGTCTGATGAAATTAACGTTCGCAAAGAATTGCGAGTGAACTCCAAAACAATGACTTATTCTGGACATGCAGACTTGGGAAATAAAGCTGAAGCGCCGAAGAAGCTAGCCGATCATGGACTTCCGTTCTTTTGGTGAGAGCTACTCCCAACCCAAGGCTGTTTTTGCAAGCCACGGCCCTACAAAAGGAATTGTGTTGTCCAAGCTTGTATTGAAGGCGATACTCCTTTTTGAAGATCCAGGCGCATTTGTCGATGATGCGATTGTGTTTGACGGTGCCACGACCAATCGATCCATGTAGAAGCACTTTGGTGTAACTGGTGCTTTAAATGTTGCAAAGAACTACTTTGTTAATCCTGTGTGTGAGGAACGAAATGTTTATGTTTTTTCAGATGCGCCACATCTAATCAAGTGCGTGCGAAACCAGCTTCTGAAGCAAACGCTATTCTCTCTAAACGGCAGCCGCGTGATGTTGTCACACTATGACAAACTTTACGTGGTTGACACCAAAGCTGAAGGCATGTTGAGCGTTTGTCCAAAACTTTCTTTCTCACATGTAAACCCAAGCAATACCGAAAAAAGCGCGTGAAGTTTGCAACGCAGCTGTTCAGCCTCAGTGTGGCAAAAGGTTTAGAATTTTACTCACTGAAAGGATCGCTTGGGTTATGCAATAAAAAAGGAACAGTTGATTTTATGGTAAGGATGAATAACCTGTTCGATGCCTTCAACCACAAGCACCCGAAGGAAGGCCTCAGAGAAGGAAGCTAAGATTTCAGCATCCTAGAATCAACATTGCAATGACTGAACAACTGGGAAAAAGATGTCAAGCTAGGTAAAGTAAATTCTCACAACTTCCTGTCTCAATCAACTGCTGAAGGTATGCGATTAACAATACTTTCTACAATTCAGCTTTCAAAGTATTTGTTAGAACAGTGTGGCTTCATATGTGCTAACAGCTAATTTCAACCAGGACATCCTTGAAAAATTCTTTGGCATCATACGCAAAGCAAACGGTCAGAATGACCACCTTTGCTTACCTACGTTTTTGCAGTTATATAATATGCTTTCAATATATAGCCTTCGCAATGGGCACACCGAGGAAGCTCACATGGTAAAGCGAACGAATGCGAGTGCCCTTGGAACCAAAGCAACAAGACTTTCGACCATTCATAAGTCACTTACACACCTCTCACACTTTGTCGCTTCCTGTGATGAGCGTTAGCCGAAAGGGTGACCACATGCTTTGCGGTGAAGGGGCAACAAATGAACGCAGGGAGTGTTCAAACGACCAAACTCAAAAATTATTTTCTTTTCCAAAACAAAAACTAAATTTATTAGACTTTTTCAATTACTTGGATATGAAGTGGTCTATCAGACACCACATCCGGAGAGTCTCTTTGGGACCGCTTTAGTACGAAATGTGAGGTCAAATATTCGACACGATGCATATTTCTGCCACTTCACAATTTTTCATAAAATATTCAGACTTTATTTTGTTTTTATACACTTTTGCACTATAGTAAGCTTTCTACAAATCACAATAATATTAGGAATGCTCAGAAAGAGTTCTAGCTAACATAGCAAAAATAAAAAATATACTTTGAAGATTTTTTAGACTTTGAAAAAGCCTAAGTGCTAGGTAAACGCAAAAATTTCTGAATGCTTAAGTAGCAAAACTGAACAAAACCTCTTTAGCAGCTCAAGCAGTGTTTCAAAGTTGTACAAACAAATATAAATTCTACATACATTTTTCTATTGTGCACACTTCGGCAAAAGCAAGCAAACTTTAAGGGGGCGCTATGGTCCTGAAAAAATTCTTTCAAGCTAAAATGTTTGACCCTAATACTCGATTTGGTATACAGAAGCGGTGTAAATTTTATCGGCCGAAAGTGCGATTGCCGAGCACCACGTCTGGGACACTTGCGTGGAGTGCCCCATATAAATATATATAGGTATATATGTATATACGTAGTTTACTGATCAAGACAAGGGTGCGCAGCACAGTGCTTACCATAGCTTCATAAGCGAAACCTCTCGTCGATAAAGGCTGTCACATGATCTTGGTGGCCCTTGCGTGGTATCTACAATCAGCGATAACTCTTATATTCTGATACCCGAGCGACGGCCCTGTGTAGTATTATTATGAAGCATACATGATGTCGCTCTCAGTGAACAAACATTATTGAGACATACTGCAGGCTTTTGCATTGGAAATGGAGTGCATTAAGGCGAAAGTTGCAACCTTCCCGAGTCACGCCAGCACCTACTACTCAAGAGTCGTGTTACTGTGATACAACACGGGTTACACCCTGCTGACGCCCATAACTGCAATCCGAGAACGATTGCCGCAATTTTGGTAATTTTTAGCTGCTTTGCGTTTTAGTAGATATTATGTGGGGTCGATTGACTGCCGAAGCCGCAAATCAAACAGCCGCTCTGCGGTAAATGTCTCATTTGTTGTTTGCCGATGCCAGAGTGGCAGACATCAGCGATCATCACGCATATCCTCGTGTTCACTGCCACACTCGTTGTATTTCAGAAGAAATATTCAAAGAAAAAGGGCCACCGTGTGTTTCTCTCTAGGATTATTGTAAAGCTAGCGTGCTCTTCACGGGCCGACGGAGCACACTGAGGCACGCAGCAGCAGTGCACAGCAGTTCATCACCACAGGGATGTTGTGAGGTGGGTTCACAAGTGCACGTGTTTGCAGGAGCAGAGCCGCCACGGTGATGCGATCTCCATTGATGGCTACGGCTGCGCACATCCAAACATGGCAGGCGTCGTACAGATTGTGGTCATAAGAGGGAAAAGAAGAGAAAAGTGAGCCCTGTAACTGTCTGCATCAGCTGCGACACCTCAACAGTAGCTCACAAGGAATGAGGGTGAGGAGGAATTAAAAGGATATGATAAAAGGTATAGAGAGAAAGACAGATTCGCTAGGACGACGAGCAACGACATATGAGAAATAGGGGAGATAAGAAAGATGGAAACACGGTCACAGGAGTCCGAGGGTGGGGCACCACTTGTGAGAGATCTTGTGGGCGAGAGGAGGGGGCGTAGGGCTAATCCAGTCGGCCAGAGCTGCGCTGACGTCGTCGTAGGGAACCGGCGGCAGGAGGTAGCTTAGAACCAGCCCAGGCACTGCGCCGTGTCGCCTATAGGCAGACAGAAATTGGGTGCCTTTTTCCTCTTCCTTACAACCACTACCACCACCACCAGCCCAGTCAGCCAGAGCTGCGCTGTCGTCGGAGATTGCGAGGGCACAACCGGTCGGCACGGAGTCCAGCGAGCGAAACCCGGTGTCGTACACCATCGCGCCATCGATGAGACACCGCGATGTCTCGGTAGCGGTATCTACATGCATGTAGATGCTGGAGAAAATCACGTTGATTAAAAATTCCCAACATCCGAACTAATTAACATCGCACTGTGGAGATTGCAGATGAATAAGCGAGAACACTCACACATAGTTTCAGTTTCTTGTGAGCAATGCGTTCATGAGATTGGCGAGCTCATTGGCCATCCGGGTGTTTTTTGGCCCTGTCGTTCTGGCTGCAACTAAAAAAAAACTTATGATTGCACTCGAAAACATTTGTTGCGGGCGTTAGTTGCCGCTCGCGAGGCTGTTCTTTCCACAACGTTCCCGCCAGCAGCAGACGATCCGTACTCAGAAGCAGAGGCTGCTGCGGCGTGGTTAAGAGCGGGGTGCTGAAACTGACGTCACACGCGAGAGGGCACCACTCCATGATCTCGAGGTTCATCGCCACTATGAAGTGTATCGCTTTTTAAAGACAATTGTCTTTCTTGGGAACCTTCGATGCCAAAGTTTTAGTCTGTCTGTCTGTCTGTCTGTCTGTCTTGTCTGTCTGTCTGTCTGTCTGTCTGTCTGTCTGTCTGTCTGTCTGTCTGCTTGTCTGTACATTTGTTTGTTTGTCCGCGGTAATTATACCCCAAATGGCACCAAACGATACTTCAAACGGCCAACCCCATCCGCAGCGCCCAACAATATTGCGTTAGTTTCAGCGTTCGCACATGTGCGATTGTCAATTAAAAAGAAATTATTGCACATATCTGAGGCACCATAACACGTCTATGTTTTGTAAATGTGTCTTTATACAAGAGAAGGCACAAACAAGTAATTCTAAGGATCATAGCGTCTATCACGCTACGCTGACAGTGCAAGGTTATGCTCAAAAGGCAAGTGTTTGGAACGCTTTGCTAAGACGACATCGTGGTGGCACCTGCCCATCGATTTTCGTTGTACACCATATCGCCTCGTAGACTGGCACGCATCATTCTCCGCGGGCGCACACGCCTTTTTTCGTTTTCGAAGATAACTGTCAGATGGCACTCGTGTCTAACGTGCCTCGATGCGCCTTCGCTGCACGCATCGAGACTCTTTATTGAAGCTCTTCCAGAATACAATTCACCATTTTTCTAGCGCAGAACATTAGGTTAATGTTTCGTTCACTCTCTCCACACGCAAAACTATCGTCTTTCGACGGCATGAAACATGCAGATATGGGGCCTTTTTTATCTTGTGTGTTAGAAGTTTTGATTTTGTCCGTGTTTTTTAAGTATGAGCTCGTCCCATTGTGATAGCAACTATATCGACACTTTTGGTTGGACCTTGCCGCCAGCGAGGGCGTTGCTGTCATTTTCCGCATATGTGTACGCATCTCTGTATATGAAGACACAAGAAAAAAAAATAATCAGGAAAGACACTCAAGTACGCAGAATCGAACGTTCATTTGATTTATTGATTTGTGGAGTTTAGCGTTGCAAAACCACCCTATGATTATGAGAGATGCCATAGTGGAGGGCTCCGGAAATTTCGCCCACCCGCGGTTCTTTAACGTGCGCACAAATCTGAGCACATGGGCCACAACGTTTCCACCTCTATCGGAAATACAGCCGCCGCAGCCGGGATTCGATTCCTCGACCTGCGGGTCAGCAGGCGAGTACCTTGGCCACAAGACCACCGCGGCGGGGCCGGAATCGAACATCCTACCTCTTGCTTGTGAGTGAGAGGAGTCAGCTAGTGAGCCAAGAAGGAACACCTCTTTGAACGTTAAAACGGCCAGCTATTTATATGTACCACTTACCGCTGTCAATGGCCATCTTGAGGGAACTGTAGTGTATTCAGAATAGCCTACAAGATGACACAATGAGCGCGCGTCGCCAGACCACCACGACGTGACGGCGCGCACTCTTATCTCGCACAAATACTTTCCCACGGAGAGGGTCCGTGTGGACGCTCACGCGTGTGTGTGATTATCTCGCGGTGGGGATATTCGTACGCCTTAGCTCTTCACCGCAACAATTATGTTGTGGTAAGCGGGCGCACAATGCTCACAGCAAGCGCTGGTCAGTCTTAGTTTGCTAAGAGGACGCACTTTTCAGACACAGAGAAGTAACAACTGAGACGCTTATTCGCTTATATCTGTATCTTTGAGTACGTTTCGTGTGTCATTTGTGGATGAGAAATGTGGAGCACGTTTTGATCTCTTCGCTCTTCTTTGCGTGACCTTTCATTTTTGTTGTCATGGCGTTCATCGCTTCGCCTTGGTGGCAAAGCTGTGACTTTTTCAGTTTTATTACCGCTATGAACGCGAACACTGCTTTGTAGCCGCTCTATATTTGCGTCCAAAAAACGCACTCTTTCGTTTTTTGTTCTCATGCGTGCACCTTTTGCACAGTACAATTCAAACTGCAATGCTATTTATGAGCTTACTATTTTGCAACTGTTTTTTTTTCTATTTCATCTGATTTGATATGTATATGTACATATATCTGTGTATTTCTACCACGGAGCCTGTAAGGTATCTTGAAATCAAATCAATAAATAATGTTTGACTGTTGTGCCGGGGGCACGGCCTACAAGACTATTCAATGTGTTGAAGTAGGTTGATGTTACTTTCTGTTTGGCGACACTGAGGCGATGCGCCACGTTGCTAGGACCTTTATTAGAGCTGTGTCCGGTAAGTTGAGTGGGTAATCCTTCTTTCTGTTCTACAGGCGTCATGCAGAGTACTCCTGGTTGGTCGTGGTTTCAAAAAGCAGGACTACTCACAGTGGGCTCAGGACTTGGCTGGGGAGCACAGAGCGCCTCTCTCTCTAGAAAGGTGAGAACTACGTAAATATTTTTTTATTTTTTTGTTATGTGTCCTTCATGAGCTGTATTTCATGTGGCTAAAAAGAAGGTGTGAGGAGAGAGCATGGCAGAGAGAGAAACAAGAATGAAAAATACAGGGATGCTGATCACATGAGCATCCCTTTCGCTTTACCACTAGTAGGGCGATGGAATTAGAAACGAAATTTCACACACCTTCCCGGAAAAAAAAGGCTGAGTAGTATGCAAAGCCGCTATGACGCGACTTAATGCTACATTAAGAGGAGCTGTTTATTCACTGCCGCAGATATTAATGGTTGCTCACCCATCCCCTTTGCGAGCCCTCGCTTTCGCCACACTCATCCTCATGTCTTCACTCTTGCTACTACGCTGAATTTGCGAGAAAATATTCAGACACATAACTGCGTTATTCACGGGTAATGTTGTCGAAAGACAATATAGCCTTCCGTCTGAAACGAGTAAACAAAATCTTTATTTGATACTTTACGCAAGGTATTTGATGAATGAGATTCGGGAGGTGCTACGTGAGACATGAGCGCTGTCTGGCGGCGATCTTCGAAAAGGAAAAAAAAATTACATGGCCTCCGATGTAGCAGGTGCGCCCATTCGGAGGCCATAATTAGGAGAATGCAGAGACACGGACAGGTGGCAGCACCGTATTGTGATGGCCAGCGCCTCCTCTATTTTATCAATGCAAGCTTGATGCACACGATCCAGCTGTTTACCACCCTCTTTTCTAGCCCTTTCCTGCTCTCACCCATCACCTAGCTTTCGTGTTTGCTGTGAGGTTTCGTGGAAGGGAGCCCCTCATGCAGTGCCTCATGACGGAAATAATAAAGCAATTCTTGTTCAGTTGTGTACAGATCCGTGGCGTGGCGTTTTGCTTCCCTTGTGTTCAATGTTGACAGTCACGCTGGCTCTGTAGAAGATGCAGTGTCTTAAATAGCGTGTCGCCGTTTAAGGCACTACGCAGCCAACCGACGGGGACGCGTCACGGTAACGCTGATGCATAACTGAAGCTGTGAAGCGGCAGTGACATTGCTTCGAGCCACTAAGACGGAGCATGATGGAACAAATTTTACAGACGTATGACATTGCAGAGGAAAACACGTCTTTCACATCTCCGGGACAAAGCGCACGGAAGCACATGTGATGCAAGCAGCGCTACCTCTCATGCAGCGTCGCATCACGACCACTCCCTGAACTAAGGTGGACGGGCGGCTCCAGTTGGGAAGCACGCGTTTCCACAGGCTTTGAATGAAATGAATGGCAGTGGCATTAAAATTGCATTGTGTAAAGGAGTCTCTTCGCAAAGTGTAAGAAACACCCGCTTTTTTGTGCAAATCGTAGCATTGTCAGCGCGGTGTCATAAAGACCACGGTTTCTACAATTGCGTATTTATATTTTTCAGTATAAAAACACACTGTCAAATACTGGATTGTGGATATTGCTACATGTAGGCTGCCGAAATGCATATTGTCAACAGGCGTGCCTTGACATCTTTGGGGACCCGAGCGGTTTCCACCCAGTTGCACGACAGGAGCTCCCTACCCGTTTTCAGTCGCCAACTGAATCGTACGTCTGCTACATAAAAGGAATGGTCACTATTTGCCAGAAAGTGGACGAGGCAACGCCTGAAGCTCACAAAGTTGGTCACTTTTGAAAGGGATAGCAGACCGCACTTTCAATTTGCTGATACACAACATAGTCTCGACTATCGACCCCATCATTAAAGAATGTCGTCATTTCGAAACAGCGAAGAGCTATCGCGTGCGCCCTCAATTTTCTCGGTTGCCAAACATGGCGACTACGTTCAACTGCTCGAAATGCACTGCCACACCGCTCTTTTAGCAGAGTATAACATGAATCGCTCGGCGGCAACTTGAAGCGGCAAATCCAGCGCCGCTTTAGCCCTCTTCATTCAATCATGGCACTATACCAACAACCCCCGCGGTCTCCGTTATTCAGGTCGTTGTACAAGAATTCACCAACCTCGGGTTCCCTGTCTTCTGTTTCACCTCTCGTTCATCCTCCAGACTAAGGCTCATAAATGCATCTCGAAGTGACCCGATGGTTTTCCCACGACCTTGCAACCCCATGGAATGGCTAACTCACGACGACAAACCGATCTGCTTATGCTGCCAGCGCGTAGGACATGCCTCCCGATACTGCCGTGCCACCAGGACGCCACCATACAGGAACCAATTTTTCTCCCCTTCTCGCCCATAAAATTTTCGCCGGTATTCTCCCAGACGTACGGACCCTGCTTTTGAGACACCTAACAGCCGCCTTCTTGAGCTTTCACCGTCCTCTCGACACCATCATTCCCCGTCGCCCCAACCGCACCGGTATCCCTCGTCCCAACTTTGCTTCGTACCCAATAAAAACCTACATGGTGCAGCTCCTAGAGGTAGTGCTGCGTCACCTGCGTCTGAACAAAATCCTGTGTTGACGCTTCCCGTGAACACGACTCTTATAGATGTGCACTTGGACAGTATTTATTTGACGGTCCCAGTCGATACTGGCGCTCACGTGTCCATAATCAGTGCTCATATTTGTCATCCCCTAAAACTGTACTCACGTCTTCCACTACAGAAGCTGTACGTGTCACCGATAGTGGAACTGTTTCTCTAATATGAATGTGTACAGCTCGCATAAACGTAGATAAACATCGCCGTCCGCTATGTTCCTCTTGTATTAATTGTGCTCCATGACTGCCCTCATGACCTCATCTTAGGAATGGACTTCCTATCGACTCATTCTGCCCTTACAGACTGTTCCGCTTATACTTGTTGCTTGGACCTTCCTCTTCAGCCAAATACTCACCCAGAACTTTAACGTGGCCTCAGTGCCAAAGACTCCATACGCTTACCGCCTAATGCCGCAACATTCGCTGAATTTGCCACAACTCCGTCCATGTTAGATGAAGATTACATATTCACTCCGATTCCTGATGTCCTTCTGGCACACGACATTACTGTCTCTCGCTGCGTCACAACTGTAGCCGCTAACCGGGTATATCTCCCCGTTATATATTTCAGCTTCATGAAGCAAGTCTTCCCTCAAAGCATCTTAATCGCCACGCGATGGTGCTTAGCTAATGACCCCGTCACAACTTTTGCATAAGACGCATACTCCAATTTTCCTTTTGGCCCACCTGATGCCACACGCATCGACATAGCACTCCATCCCATTACCACCCCAGACCTCCCCCTAGCGCAATGAGCAGTTCGTTCTCATACGCCTTTTGGCTTCCTATCTTCGACCCTTGACGATTGACCACTCAGCCAAAAGTTCTTTTGTACAGCACTGCATCAACACAGGTTATGCTGTTCCCCTTTATCGTCCACTGTATCGGGCATCCCCTACGGAGCGCAAGATTATTCAAACAGAAGTGCACACAATGTTAAGTAGAGATATTATTGAGCTCCCATCAGGCCCTTGGGTGTTACCCGGCGTCCTGTTTGAAAAAAAGAACAACACATGGCGTTTCTGCATCAGTTACCGGCATTTATTTCAATTACAAAACACTGTGCTTTGTCCTGCATTTATGACGTTCTCGATTGTCTTCTTGGCGCACGCTACTTTTCATCTACTGATCTACGTTCCAGTCGTGGGCAGATTGGCGTGGACGAGAAAGACTAATAAAAGACTGCCTTCGTAACGGTCGATGGTCTGCAGCAATTAGAGGTTATGCCCACTAGTCTATGAGCGCCCCAGTCACGTTAGAGCGAACGATGGACTCTGCTAAGAGAGCTGAACTAGTCCTTTGCTACCTAGACCTTGCCTTTGCTACTTAGACGACGCCTTTGTATTTTCACTTATATTTGAGACCCACCTTGAGCGTCTATCGGCCATTCTCGACGTCTTTCACAATGCCGGCCTCCTGTTGAACTCATCGGAGTGTCAGTCTGGCCACCGAGAGATTACAGTGTTGGGTTACCTTGTTGATGCTTCTAGTGTGTGGCCGGAGCACGAAAAATATTGTTTCATCAAAAGTTTCCCAGTACATCAATCCGCAAAAGATCTCCAGAGTTCTGTGGGACTCTGTTTCAACTTCAGGTGGTTCGTGAAACACTTGGTGGCAATCGCTCGACGACTTACCAATATTCCGATAAAAGGCGTTCCGTTTTCGTGGGGGCCATTCAAGCTGCCGCCTTCTCTAGACTCATCACAATTTTTGAGATCGCACCTACATTGGTCCACATCGAGCAATCCACCAAGATTAAAGTCTGAACTGGGGCTGGTGGGGACGGGATCGAAGCCGTTCTCGCCCACCGCCAATACTGATTCAACTGCGTTATTGCCTACGCTAGCCGTCTCCTTACACCTGTTGAGCGCACCTATTCAGTCACGGAGCGAGAACCCCTTGCTGTTGTTTGGGCGGTTACCTATTTCCGTCGAGATTTATATGACACTCACTTCATTGTCATGGATCACCACGTGCTCTGCTGGCTTTCATCATTAAGAAATTCCACAGGTCGACATCGTCGCTGGACTCTGCGACTGGAAGAGTGCACCTTTCAGTAACATGCAAGTCTCGATGCCTGCATCAGGATGCCCATTGCTACTCTCACTATCCGGTCGGCAAGTCGCACACCATGCCCGAAAACGGCGCTTCGTGTGCTCCATTTTTCAAAGGACCCACATAGCCGAATAGCAACGTCGTGATGCATCCTCATGCGGCAACATCGAGCGCCTTGGGTCCTCACACACGCACTGGTATCACTGCTTGCTTGTACTTCAGAATGGCACACAATACCACCGCAACATCCACCCAGACGGCACATATCTGCTGCTTGCTATACCCGAATGCTTTACTCGATTGTACACCATGAACTTCACGTCGTTCCAACTGCCGGTCACCTCAGCGTGGCCCACACGTACGATGGCATTCGCCACCGCTTTTATTGCCCAGGTCTCGGACGTTCTATCTATAGATACGTCGTGGTGCGTAAGGAATGTCAGCGTCGCAAAACATTGTCCACGCTTCCGGCTGGTCGCCTTCAACCACTCGACATTTCTTCTGAACCTTTCTTTGGCGTCGGCTTTGATCTAATCGGCCGTTCTCCCCTGTTTTTGTTGGCTGCAGGTGCATAGCTGTGGCAACAGACTACGCCACACGTTACACCATCACACGCGCTCTTCCAACAAGCTGCGCCACAGATGTCGTCAATGAAACATGATGCTCCACGCCAGCTGCTCATCAACCGATGCTGCACATTCCTATTAAGAGTTATAGCGGACACCCTGCGCTCATGAGAAACACAGCACAAGCTCACTACCTCATTACCGGACTCTACACAACTGCACTTGTAGCTTCTCTTTTTTTACGCTACTAAAGTTCTACAATGACTGAAAAGCTTGTAAACGAATAGCGTGTTGAGATACTTGATGAGCTGAAAAAAAATCAAAGAAAAAATATTGGAACTGAAAAAGCTTAAACAGAAAATAAAGACCTTGTGGCTTTGAAAGTAATGATCGAGGCCGTTGTAACGGCAAACAAGCAAACTAAAGTGCGAACTGCCAAGGTGGCGCGAAAACTTGAGGAACATGAAGCGTATCAATGCTCCAATAACTTGGAAATTGAGGGTGTTCCTGTTGACGCCGAGCCAACTGCCATCATTAAATGGATTGGTTAATTAAGATGTCACAAAAGAAATGCAAGAGTTGGACGTTGATGTGTGCCACAAAGTGCTCACAGCCAAGTGTAGTGAGCATAACATAATTGTTTGAATTGTGTGCCGCGTAAAGAATAATGGTTTTCTTAATAAAGAGCGAAGAGAATATGTTACCAGAATGCTTGGTTTTGATTAAAATGATCCAATGATCACCAATGAGCACTTGAATAGGCAGAGCAAGTAGATCTTTAGTGCTACGAAACAAAAGAAAAGTGAGGTTCGATGGAAATATGTGTGGACCAATAACTAAAAAGTAAAGGCAAGAAGTATTATAACATCTCCAACTCTGAATATTTTCAACATTGCTGACGTAAGCAAGATGATGACCTAACCCTATTTCTCTCAAGAAAGTTTTGTGTTAAGCAAAGTCGTAGCTTTATATGACCAATGTGTCTATTAAAGGCGATAGCCTTTCTTGGGGACCTTCGACGGAAGGTTTTGGTCCGTCTCTCTATACGTTTGTCTGTTTGTCCGCCCTTATTGATACATCAAACGGCATTAAATGGCCAAACACATACGCATCGCCCACCAATATTGCTAAGGGTTTAGCGTTCACAGTTGTGCGACTGTCAATTAAGAAGCAAGTATTGAACATATCTAAGGCACCATAACAACACGTTGATGTTTTGTATGACTGTCTTTATACTAAAAGAGGCACACAGAAGTAACTCTCAGGACTGTAGCGTTTATAGCGCTGCGCTGACAGTGCAACTCGATGCTCAAAAAAATTGGCAGATCCCACGTACAGTGGGAATCGATGATATCCGAAGCACGAATGACAAATACTGATATGTCACTTTGAAATCAACACAACGTTACGAGGTGAAGGTAAATGATGCCGTACATGACTTCCGTGTCATGATTATCATGTTTGGATGTGTTGTTTACCTTCATCATCTATTCTCGTCACGTGCTACCAAATTTATTATATGTGAAGCTAGCGAAACGCCCGTAAACGCGTTATGGGCGTGGTATGTTGTCATGTTCTTACATGACACGCGTGTCAGGATTATCATGTTTGCACCAGTCATATATTTTGTCATCCATTGACGTCACGTAACACCAAATTTGGTACATGAGGAGCTAGCGAAACGGCCGCAAGCGCATCATGAAAGGCGTAATTCACTCCAATGTAGCGTTGACGCGCACGCATGCTGGGCACAGCGATGCTACGTGAGAAACGCTAGCGCTCTATAATGTGACCCTAAATGCGACCAGTGCGACCAGCGTCCGTCGGCGCGGCCTGACGGCAACTGGCACGAAATGTGACGTGCTACAATTCATGCCGATGCGTTATCCTGACAACGCTGCGTCACCCTCTTTTGGTGACGGAGGGACGCCAGACGCGCTGGAACGCGCTGGCGTTAAAGCAACGCAGCGCGGCGCACACCTGCGAATATATGGCAGGACCGGCGCCTGGCATGACGTGACGAAATGAGCGCCGGTGAGCACGCACGCCATGTCACGTGGAAATGTATTCGTGCCTTGACTGTGGCATGTAGTCATGTTCTCACATAACACGCATCTCCTGATTAACATGTTTGCACCAGTGTCATACCTTTCTTATCTATTGGCGTCACGTAGTACCAAATTTGGTGTATGTGAAGCTAGCGAAACGACGTAAGCATATAATGAGTATGGCATGTAGTCATGTTGTTACATGACACGCACGTCGTGATTATCATATTAGAATATTTCACTTAGCTACGTCATCCTTTCGCGTCGCATAATACCGAGTTTGGTACATGTGAAGCTAGCGAAACGGCCGCGAGCGCATCATGAGCGTAGCATGTAGTCATGTTATTACATGACACGCATCTTACGTTTATCGTGCTTGCACCAGTTTTATACCTTCGTAATCCCTTCACGTCCCGTAATGCACAATTTGATATATTTGAAGCTAGCGAAACGGCCATGAGCGCATTATGAGCGTGGTATGTAGTCATGTTGTTACATGACAAGCATGTCGTTATTTTCGTGTTGGTGTCTGTCACTTGTGTTCGCCATGCAATCATGTTCGACCATACCAGTTTTTCAACATGCCATACGAACGAAACCACTGCAAGAACTTCAAGACCATGAATTGTAAATCATGACATTCATGACATTCTTGTCATGATCTTCAAGTTATGATTAGTCAAATATGTTCTTTATACAGTCAAGTTATGTCATTTCAAGTTTAATATCGATACCATTATCGAAAAGGCCAAGAGAACTGAAAGTCCTAGGTGGCTAGATAGATAGATAGATAGATAGATAGATAGATAGATAGATAGATAGATAGATAGATTAATTGATTTATATGTGGGGTTTAACGTCCCAAAACCACTATATGATTACGAGAGACGCCGTAGTGAAGGGCTCCGGAAATTTAGACCACCTGGGGTTCTTTAACGTGCACCCAAATCTGAGCACACGGGCCTACAACATTTCCGCCTCCATCGGAAATGCAGCCGCCGCAGCCGGGAATCGAACCCGCGACCTTCGGGTCAGCAGCCGAGTACCTTAGCCACTAGACCACCGCGGCGGGGCAATGGAGGACAGGTGAGGTTCTGGCCACTGAATATGTGGAAAATTGAAATCACCCGCAAGAAAGACAGGCAAAGCAGGAAACTTGACAGTGATTTCATTCACCGAGTCGTGAAACGCCTCTAGACCACCTCGGCGGGGCAGATAGATAGATAGATAGATAGATAGATAGATAGATAGATAGATAGACAGATAGATAGATAGATACGCTCAAAGTCGCCTAAGATCGCCAAAAGAATGTTTCGCATTTCAAAGGTAACTGTTTCGAACGCTTTGCTATGACGACACGGTGGTGGCAACAGCCTGTCGCTTTGCGTTCTACACGTTATCACCTTCAAGACTGACGCGCACGTTTTTCCGCGGGCGCGCATGCCATCATTTTCGAAGATGACTGCTAAATGGCGCTCGTGGTTAACTTGCCAGAAAATGTTTTATTCAGAAAGGCAAATTGATATAGCCACTAAAGAAATTGAGGAAGTAGTCACTGAGGATAATAAAACAGTGTGGACATACACGAATCTAATTAGACTGTTTGAGCTAGAGCTTGCTAAACACGTGACAAGTCCCCCCGGAAAACAAGACACAACCCAAAAGTTGGTGGGATGAGCAAGTTAAGAGAGCCATAGCAAAACGTCAGGAAGCCTCTAGGGAATACAGCCATGCTAAGAAGCGAGGTGAACCGACAGATGATGTTGAAAGAAAATGGGAAATTTTTCTACGCTGTAGAAGGAATGCATTCCTTCTGATCAATGAAAAGATTAGAAGAAAGGGAGCTCAGCTGCGGGCAGAAGTACATAAAGAAGATAGAAAGGCAGGTGCGAAATTTAGGAACCATCTAAACTCTATATGACATGAGATGAGCCTAGAGCAGAGATTTATAACTATAGCTCAAGGTGCTAGGCTAGAAGGGGACGAAGCTATTGAATATATAAAAACAAGGGTGACAGAAAAATTTCAACAAAGAAGTGCTTTATGCACCACAATAGGCAAGGATGAATCAAGTGGCACAATGGCTCCATTTCCACAAAGAGAGTGGGAAAGGGCTGAGAAAAGGGTTCCTAGTAGTACATCAGCAGGCCCAGATGGCATTCCAAATATGCTGATTAGGTCCGAAGTCTAAGCAGGCTTTTAGAGAGGCAGTGAACAAAATAATAATAAATGGACAAGTTCCTGATGAATGGAAACTTAGCAGGATGAGCAAGATCTATAAAGGAAAGGGGGACAAAGCTGACATAAACAACTACCGTCCTATAACAGTGACATCAGTGGTGTACAGGTTGGCGATGCCCATTATAAAGGAAAGACTGCAGGCATGAATAGAGGGTGAGGGGGTGCGGGGGGAACTGCAGAATGGGTTTCGGAAACACAGGAGGTTGGAAGACAATCTGTTCTCACTGACACAGTGCATCGAAATTGCAGAAAAGGAACACAGGCCCCTGTGGCTAGCATTTTTGGATATCAAAGTAGCGTACGATAGCTTGGTTCAAGGGGAATTGAGGGGAATACTGGACACACTAGGCGTGGAAGATGTAGTCACTAATCTTTTAAAGGATATCTATAAAGGTAACAAGGTAATTATAAAGTGGAAGAAACAGGTATCCAAGCCTGCAGAGGTAAAACGGGGGCTTAGGCAGGGGTGTCTCCTGTCACCCTTTCTATTCATAATGTACCTACAAGGATTAGAGGCCAAATTAGAGGGAAGTGGACTGGGCTTCAAGCTCTCTTTCGTCAAACAAGGAAAACTTATTGAACAGGGACTACCAGAATTGATGTACGCAGATTATATAGTGCTAATGGCTGACAACAAAGAAGATTTTGTAGAGATTGGTGGACATCTGCGGTTATGAGGAAGATAGGTTAGATTTGGGATTCGGTAAGGAAAAATCAGGAGTCATGATTTTTAATGAAAATGAAGGTAGTGAGCTTAGAATACAAGAGGTCACGCTAAAGATAACAGATAAATACAAATATCTGGGCGTATGGATAAGCAATAAAGCCGAGTAACTAAGGGATTACGAAACATACGTGACGACTAGAGGTAACAGGAAAGCAGCGGTAATGAAAAACAGGGCACTGTGGAATTACAATAGGTATGATGTTGTGAAAGGAATATGGAAAGGAGCATGGTTCCTGGTCTGACGTTCGGCAATGCGGTCTTGTGCATGAGACCAGAAGTTCAAGCAATATTAGAAATTAAGCAACGTGGAATAGGTAAGCTTGCCTTAGGAGCTCATTGGAGTACACCAAACCAGGGAGTACAAGGTGATATGGGATGGACATCATTTTGGGGCAGGGAAGCTAGCAGCAAAATAAATTTTGAGAAGTGATTGAGAGAAATGGGGGGGGAGCGTTGGGCTAAGAGGGTATTCAGCTACTTGTACATGAAGAATGTTGATACAAAATGAAGGATGCGAACCAGAAAATGGACTGGTAAATACTTAGAAAACAGCAGAGGGCCAAACCAAAAAGAATTATTGGTTAAGAAGAAGGTGAAGGAAGCTTAGACTAATATGTGAAAAATTGGCATGATTAAGAAGTCCGCACTAGAGATCTATCAATCCTTTAAGCAGGAAATTGCCAAGGAAAGGATCTATGATAATACTCGGGGTAGTTCTCCGCTGTTTGAGGCCAGGACGGGAGTATTGCGAAACAAGACATATCGGACCAAATACGAAGGTGTAGACACGGTATGCAGTGCGTGTGGAGATGAAGAAGAAACTGCCGAACACTTGATAATGTTTTGTAAAGGGCTTCACCCTAAAGTTCAGGATGATGGCGCGGAGTTTTTCAAAGCACTGGGGTTTAGGGACACGGAGGGCAAAATAGACTTTAAGCGGGTAGAATTAACTAGAAGGAGGTTATCTGATTGGTGGCTAAAGTCAAGGCACGAGTGAAAATTAAACCCTTCACGGCGAAGTACGAATTGTCAACCTCACTATTTAAAGGAAAAAAAATTAATCTAGTTTTTGGTTTATTCAGTATTACGGCTTGGTGGCGCTAGCCACCGCTCGATCTAAAGGGTACAGCCATATCCATCCACCCATCCATCCATCCTCGATGCGCTCGTTCACATCTGCTACATGCTCGAGGCACTCTAACGCAGCGCTTCCAGAATACGATTCAATGGGTTTTCTTGCACAGAACATCAAATAAACGTTTTTTTCACTCTATTCGGACGCCAGAATATCGTTTTTCGGCGACAATAGCAGTGTAACATGCAAATTCGGGCCAATTTTATGATTATGTTTCGCTTAAACTTACATCTTTTGAGCTTGAAAAACACACATCAATATTTCATCTAAATGCTCAAAGTTTTAGAAATAAGCAAGATATACTTGAAGAGTTGCTTCAAAAGACCGAAGCCAAAGTTGACGTGCTTGTTTTATTCAAACGTGGCTTTCTGATAACGATTTTCTCCTCCTGCTTGATATACGAATATCACAGACTAAAGCGCACTTACGCTAGGGGTAGTTGCTTAGCTGCCCATGTAAGAATTAATCTTAACTCGCAAATACTTTCAGGTTTCCCGCAACGCGATGAACACACTGATCGCTTCACCTATAGTCTAAAAACGGTAATGCTTTCATTAGTGTACAGACTACTCTGCGGAAATAAAACAATTTTTTATATGGATGAATTATCTTCTTATTTCACTGAAATGTGCAAATGTTTTGCCACTCCAGGCGATACAAACATTGATATGGTGCCAGGCATTGAATCTATTAGAGAATATAACCAATAATCTACTCTTACGCACGTCCAATTATTAACACCATGCCAACACGATTCGCCTCCTCTGATGATACCTCATGAGACGTTTGTATCGCCAATGCTGATGTACCTTATGTGACAGCCTGTATCCTGTCTGTTGAAATAAGTGATCATCTCCCAATTTCTTGTCTTTGTTTTTTTTCCTGCTCCAAGAAATTCACGCCAAAAATTTTCGTATCACCTGATAGATACAATTAGGCAAGCCCATTTTGGCTCTCCTAATAATGAAATAAATTATAAATAGCAAATTCTTGAATGTAATCGAAGTAAAGCATAACTTATTGTTACTTACTATAAGGCCTTCCCAATACATAGCGTTAAAAACGCCTTAAAAATAGGAAGCCATGAATAATGCTATGCTTTTTTTCAAAAATTAAAAACAAATAGAATGTTCCACTTCTTTATAGGCGCGAGACAATAGTCAGTTAGCTGAATTTGAGACTTATCGTCGTAACCAAGTACACTCAGAGCTAAGAAAAGCAAAGGAAAAGTAGTATTGAAAAGTTTTTTTCGGGTATATATATACACGCACGAAATGATTGGCCAGATATTAAAAAGTGGTCGGGAAGAAATGCTACTTTTGAAGACGTACGAATATCTTTGGTAAATGACACCCTTACAGATGACGAAGCAGTCCTTGCCCTAAATGCCCACTTCCTTCAATGCTGTTATAGCACTACCTCTCAAAATACTAACGATCTAAGACTCCTTGTAGTGATACAATCTGTGACCGATTTTCTTTTGTTATTTGCTGAGATTACGAGTGATGTTTAAAAGGTTATTGGTAGTCTTTAGTGCAATGCAGCTGCAGGATTAGATGGTATAGCGGCCTCCCCCGTGAACTTTGCATCAGATATCATTTCTACGTACATAGCCCACATTAAAAGTAGAATGTTCGAGTACGGAATCACGTCCGGACGTGAGGCTTGTACCCACACATATAACTGAATGGTTATCACCGTATTGATTCAGAACATGTCCCATCGTTTACTTTACCCCCCATAGCATGTATACTGTTATTTTTCTTTATTGAATCTTCTTTTAAAGTACGCGTTTTAAGTAAACCCGATCTCCATTCGAACAAGAAAGCGCTTCCCCTTGAATGGTCCCAAAGCTTGTCCCGTCTTATTTCATTCTTGCAATTTCAGTAGTTACTGAAAGCGGGCTTCCTTTCCAACGCTGCCATCTAATAAATCCTCACCATCTCTCTGACTTTATGCTTATTGCTTCTTATTATCGTGTCACCCGCACAGCAAGCCACAGACTTACTGGTGAGCCTCCTATTTCTTTTTCTCCACTTTGTGTCCCTGCTCTTCCTATACAAATACGTGAACGTTTTTGCTGTCCATCTACTCTCCTTCCTTTTCCTAAATCTCCTATCGCAATCTCCTTTTGCTCTGAGCTTCCCTCACTTTAAAGCCTCTCCATTCTGTATACCTCTTTACAGCCGCATTCATCGTCTTCCCATGAGCGCCAAGGCGATACGTTCCACAGTTCTTTGATTTACATTCATTGCTGATTGCACCTTTGACTTCATGCCCGGTACTGAATTCCCAAATGTAAGCGTTGGAACTATTACACCTTTCCATAAACATAGAAGCAGTTCGTACCAATTGTGTCCCCATAACGCCCTGGGCTTCATTATTGCATCATTCCTCTTTTCCTTTGCTGCTGAGGTTTTTTTCCCTGTACCTTCATATATACATATTTCTCTTATTCGCCCATGATGCGAGATACTTGTACTCGCTTCATCATCATCATCAGCCTGACTACGCCCACTGCAGGGCAAAGGCCTCTTCCATGATTCGCCAATTAACCCAATCTTGTGCTTCTCATTGCCATGTTATACCTGCAAACTTTTTAATCTTATTGACCCACTTAACTTTCTGTCTGCCCTTCATGCATTTTCATACTCGTTTGCCCTTGGTACTTCTTGTCCCTGTATTGAGACCACCTGGATTTTGTGATTATCGCATACCATCACTCTAAACTTTATTTGCCTTAAATCTTAGACCTAGAGCCTCGCCTTCCCTTTCACATATATCTATCAGCCGCTGTATATCGTCTTGACTGTCCACAAATAAACCGTTATCATCTGTGTAAAACAGCCCTGGAAGCTTCTGCTCAACCATCGCGCCAGCCAGTTAGTGTGGCAGATTAAACCAAATGTTGCTACTATCCAGCGCTTTTTGCATCATCAGCGTGTACAGCATAAATAAGAGTGGGCGAAAAAGGACACCCTGTCTCAGGCCCTTGGTAATTTCAACGCTGTAATTGCTACTTGATCCTTCCTACTTTATGCAAGCTGTGTTTTCTCGGTATATTTTTCTCAAAAGCGGTATACTGTCGTCACTCATTCCCACTTCCTTCAATGTGTCCCACAAAATTTGCTCATTAACGTTTTCGTACGCCCCAGTGTTGTCAAGATAAGCTATGCAAAAGGGCCACTTATTTATTCTAGATATTTTTATACACTGAGTGTCATCAAACAGGTTTTTGTCTTACCTCCTGTCGATTTAGTGATATAATCATGGTTAACAGTGGAAGTGCGTCAGACTGGCTGGCTGACGTTTCGATAAAAGGATCTATCTTTTTTAAAGACACCATGTCATCCTTGGTGTGTTAGTTTTAAAGGGGTTCGTTACATTATCTCCTGGTGGTAGCGCGTGTCGCTGTTGATAATCACCGTTTGAAAAACAAAAAAAAAAAAAAAAATAAAGCAGAGGAGTGCTGTCCTCGCTTCCCTGCAAGTCAGGTTGTAGTGATTTGAAATTGTTCTCGGAAAGTGGAAAAAGAAGAAAAGAAAAAAAGAAAGAGAAAAACGCGAAGTTGAAGCGGTGTCCTGCACAAGTGGTGGCTGCGTCGGACGCGAAGAAACGAAAAAGCTTAAAGCTTCGGAGCCGGCAGATGGTCGCCGCGTCCAGCTGCCACAAAAGGTTGCCGACGATAGTGGCGACGTCTGTTACCGGACACCTATGGATGCGACGCACAACAAGAGAGCAGTTACAAACAGGGGAGAAGCAGGCGGCGTAGTTTTAAACGCCAAAATGTCGAAGATAACCGATACCAAATGGAGTCTGAAGAGTGCGTGTTCAATGGGAAGGTCATTGCCAAAAATATGCTTTCAGTATCCCTGTTGGTGGCCCGCTAAACAGAATTGATTCAACAATTTGCCAGCATATCGGCTGATGAAAAGGGAAACGCGGCCACCAATTTTGCAGCACACCGCTCCAACTTTGCGTTTTTATTTCTTCTTTTTTCTGTTCTTTTTTCCACCATCTGAGAACAATTTTGAATCACTACCACCTGAAATGAAGGGAAGCGAGGACAGCACTCCTCTGCTTTATAGGTTTTTTTTTTGCTCTTCAGATGGTGAATATCAACAGTGACACGCGCCACAACCAGGAGTTGACGTCACCACTAAATCCTTTGAAACTAACGTGCCAAGTATGAAACGACGCTTTTGAAAAAGATAGGTCCTCCTATCCAAACGTCGACCAGCCATTCCGAGGCACTTCCATTGTTAATCTTGATTATCCCGCTACGTTGTTTCTATGTTTCAGCTCCCAGCTAGATTTTGGATTCGCCTGTCGATTGGGAATCCATTATGATGTTCTCCCAAAATATTTTTTTGCTCTTCCTACGCTTCTATTTTTAATTTTACTGCCTGCATCGCCAACCTGTATACCACTGATGTTATGGTTAGCGGTCTATACGGGTAACTGTTGACCTTTTCTCCCTTGCCTTTATGCAGTACGTTCATTCTGTTTTTCCGGCAAGCGTCTGGTATTTCTTTTTGCGGTAAGCATTTTTCTACAAATTTCAGCAGTGCTTCTTCAGTGCTATGTCCTAGTTCATTATTTAGGTGAACGGGAACCCTATCCAAGCCCAGTGTAGTGCGGCCAGGAATTTTTCCTTTGGCTTTCTTCGAATAGAAATTTTCAAGTACTACCTCTTCCTGGGTTGCACTCTTTTTTATACTTTTATGTCCCGGCGAAGTCCTCTGGGCGACCATCTTAAACGAAATGGCTGCTAATTTTCGGACATAACCTAGAGCTTCGTGCCCTTCTAATTTATTTCCCGCTTCATCTACCATATGTTGTTGCATTGAGACAAACTTCCTACCTAGCGCTTTTAGTTGGCTCCAAAATATTACAAGTGCGGCCTTCTTTTCGCGAATATTTGTCATCCACCGTTGGCTTCCACCTTTATTTCGGCATCGACCAATTTCTGTACAACAATTTTTTCTTCTCTAAATATATTTCCCATAATTTGTTGACTTCATAATGTGGCCGCTCACCCTTTTTGCATGTCTGTGCTCCCGTGATTCCTCGATTCGCATCTCAATTGCTTCCCGGATTTATCTGTTCAACCAGCTGTTTGTCTTTCTGTTTCTTCTACAGCAAATAGTTTACTTCTGTTTTTCCATCTCCTTTGTCATTTCATGTAACAGCTCACTAAATTCACAGCCTTTCCCGCTAGTTTTCATGCTTCGTCATCTGCCCTTGCACCTTCATTTGTTATTTGTGTGTCATTCAAATACAAGTTTCCAAAGTTTGTTTCTGTGTTCTGATTTTCAATTTCATATTCTATTTGTAAGTTTATGCATTTATTATCATTACCAAAGCTGTTAATGCATTCCTCTTATATTCTCACCTTTATAAGCTTGTCATAGATTTCATCTGTCATAAGACAATAATCAATGGTCGATTGACTGTGTCATACTTCCGATGTGGTCTGCCCCTCACAAGTAGGCCCCGCGTTAACTATCTCAAAACTATGTTGCTCGCAGAGATCACGACGTAACCTGCATTGCTGTCTAAATATCAGTCAAGGCCCTGTGTGTGAGCATTCATGTCCTTTAGAAGGCTAATATCGGCCCCAGGGCTACACGGTTCTGCTGATACTGACTCTACCAGGTGATTATACAGTGACCAGTCCACACATGCTGCTTCCAGCCCGTGGCAAGGTCCCGACCACTTCCCCTGCGCAGACGGTCGACGCCGCTCATCGTCATCATTGTAGCGGTGCTTCTGTCCCCTACACGAGCGCTCTTAAGCATCTTGCCTACAAAAGGCCGCGTTAGCTTTCAGCCAGTGGGATTTGCGGCCAGGCTTTTGATACTAATGAAGTCTGCTCGCTTCTTTTAGGTGAGTTTGAGTCTCGTAACCAACTTAGCCTTATGCTTTTTGGTCGCAAATCCCACCGAGTGATTACTGTGTAAATAGACATAGGTATTGATATTTGCACATACCGTGTTCGAATTGGTTGTTTTGTCGAATTCTGTAGACACGTCCAAACACATTCACCTGTGTGGTTCCGGCCGAGAACAATTTGCCATTCTTTGGGTGTTGTTAGTAGGCTTTATGTTGTACTGTTCTGCCTGTCGCATCTCATTGTTCGCGCTGGAGATGTTGAGACTAATCCAGGACCGGACAAGATAGATCAGCTACTAACGGTCGTGAAGGAGTTGGCGTCTTCAAACGAAAAATTTCAGAGGGGTGTAACAGGTAGGCTGAAGGATATGCAAGCAGGCATGAGAAATGTAAAAAGACAAATATCCAGTCTAGAAAGAATACCCAGAGATATAGACATCCTTCGGGAAGGTGTTGCTGCTCTAACCTCAGCGCTAAATGATGTAAAAGCTGACCTCAAGAGCTCCGACGTGCCGGCACTTCGCCCCATCCTTGAAGAAGTCAAAACTCATCTCCAAAATGCTGGCTCAAGACAGTTTAATCAAGCTATTATTGTAGTTGACAATATAAGTAACTGGCTGAGACGAAATAATCTGATATTCAAAGGAGTGCCTGAACAAGGAGGTGAAAAATGGAACGATACGGAAAAACTTATAAGCGAGTTTGTTTTGCGTAGCCTTGGCCTTAACATTGGTGAAATTGAACGTGCACACAGAATAGGTCAACAAAAACCCGGTAAGAATCGCCCAATCATTGGGAAATTCTTGAATTTTAAAGACAAGAGCACCATCTTGCAAAGTGCGTCAAAACTCAAAAATCTTGCATCTCCGTCCGTTTAGATAGAAGAAGAGTTCTCACCACGAATTCAACTGATTAGGAAAAGGCTTCAGGACTTCGCACGCGCTGAACGTAAAACTAACGAAAAGTACAGAGTGCAGTTCGATAAACTGTTTTTGGGTAACAAACTCTATACCTATAATATCTCGAGCGATGCGGTAGTGCGACTTTCGAGGCGGGACGCGTCTGCGCCTACTACGTGACCCAAACAGCATTCCAGAAGTAGAACCTTATCTTTGATTGTGTCGAACTTCAGAAGCATTTTTCATAAACAGGACCACCTGTGTTCTTTTATCGAGGGCTGCTGATCCGACATCGTACTTGGTACAGAGACATGGCTGTCCCCAGATGTGGCTAACTTTGAGCTAGTACTGTCGAATAATTTCCTCGTCTTTAGAAAAAATAGAACGGCCTCTCGGGGCGGTGGTGTGTTAGTTGCTGTAAAAAACAGCTTCAACGCTCACATAGTTTAAACAGAGGCTAGCATTGAAATTTTATGGGTCGCACTACAGTTATCATCATTTGTAACCTGTACTGTCGGAGTACGTTACCGTTCGCCAAACTCGCCAGCCGACTTCAATAAAAAACAATGATTCGCTCAGCCTCATACAATGCCGTTATCCCTGGTCCCCTATATTTTTGGCAGATGATTTTAATCACCCAGGCATAAACTGGCGGACGTGAACACCCGAAGGCAGCGCAGGAAGGTCTGACCGTCAGGAATTTCTTGATGTACTAGCCCTGTTCAATTTGACACAAATGGTTGTACTGCCGACTCGCGGTGATGTTATTTTAGACCTTGTATTGACTACCGAGCCCGATCATGTACTTGTGAATATTTTAGACAATATTAGTGATCACAATGTGCTTCATTGTGAATATACTTTAGAGAACAAAAAACCAGAAAAGCCAAAGAAAACAATCTACAGCTGCACGCGTAGTAATGTTGATATGATTATAATTCAACTGTCGTCTTTTTCTTTGGAATTTTTGCGCACCTTGTCGCTGCGCACAACTAATGAGAACTGGCATCTCATACAGACGCAGCTAAATGAACTAATAGAAAAGTATATTCCTAGAAATGAAGTGACAACGTCAACCCAGAGCGCCTGGTTTAACTTACATGTCAAGCGCATCATAAATAAAAAAAACGACTTTACTCGAAAGCCAAACAGTCGGGATCCGATAGTGATTGGTAGCGTTACCGTGAACAATCCAAGCAATGTAAGACAGAAATCGAAGCAGCCAAAGACAAGTTCTTCAACAATAATATAACAGCGCTCTTAAGAGAAAACACAAAAATTTTGGAAGGTAATTAACCCTAAACCATCTTCTTCATCGCAAGTGTCAATTTCCAAGGATGGTGTACTTCTTTCACCATCATGTGTTGCAAAGGAGCCAAATAATTTTTTTGGTTCAGTATTCACAAAGGAAATTTTCATTCCATCTTACCTTAAGTTCACGACTCTAGATTCGGTCATGAACGATTTTATTATTTCACACCAAGGTATTGAACGAGCTATTGAAAGGCTCCCAAACAATTCGGCACCCGGCCCGGATGGCATCTGCCCTAAAATGCTAAAAATAACAAAGCCTGTTATTTCTCACATTCTAGCTTCTTTTTTTCAGCAATCCATTGATAGTGGTAGCGTACCAGACGCCAGAAAAACTGCCCACATCACCCCTATCTTTAAATCAGGTGACCCCTCTATGCTCAGTAACTATAGACCAATTTCACTAACGAGCATACCATGTAAACTGTTAGAGCACATTATATCATCTGCAGTTATGACATATCTAACTACGAGCAAGTTCTTACCAAGTCAGCATGGTTTCCAGCGTGGCCTTTTATGCGAAACTGAACTATTCGAACTAATAACCGACATTCACGAAGTGATATATAATAAAACAGACGTCGATGCTCTCTTTATAGATTTTGCCAAAGCCTTCGACAAGGTCCCCCATAACCGCCTAAATATGAAACTAAGCGCCCTGAACATCAACCCTAATATCTGTGAATGGGTTGCTAATTTCCTGTCCGATCGCTATCAGTCTGTTTTTGTTAATAATACCTTGTCTCCATTAGTAAAGGTAAAATCACGTGTTCCCAAAGGTACCGTGCTAGGGCCAATCCTATTCTTCATTTACGTTAATAATATAAGTAACGAATTGTCATCCCCAATCAGACTTTTTTGCAGACGATTGTGTAATTTACAGACAAATTACTAGTCATATTGATACGAGTGAGCTGCAGTCTGACATTACCCAAATCACCCGATGGTGCTGCCAATGGCAAATGAAAATTAATGTTTCAAAGACAAAGTATATTCAATTTACAAAAACTACGAAACCTGAGCTGCATTCTTACATGATAAACAAAAGGCTAGTGGAAAATGTGAACACAATAAAATACTTAGGAGTTCATCTTGCACACAACCTCTCATAGAATGCTCACGTTGAGGCCATAGCCAGTAAGGCATTAAGAGCTCTAGGATTTATTAAACGAAATTTGCACTCTGCTAACCAATCCAACAAACTTCTCGCATACACAACCTTAGTTCGCTCAAAAATGGAATACGCCGCCCTTATTTGGAATCCAAACCAGCAATACTTTATTCATAAACTTGAGGCCATTCGAAAAAAAGCAGCCCGCTTTATCACAGGAAAATATTCTCGGCTATATAGCATAACAGCTATTAAAATGTCATTGAAATTAGCGACTCTCGAAATACGTAGGCTTATCGCACTGCTGTCTCATTTCCACAAGCCTTGTTTCAGTGAGTCATCTTTATTACATTCACTGATTACACCAGCTCATCGCATTTTTCAACGTGTGGATCATGCTTACAAAATACAGCCCATGTTTGCCCGTACTAACTTCCTCTGTGACTAACCATTGTTTCTTGCGATTTATCATTGGAATAAACTACCAAGTGATGTTGTAACTGTGCGTGATGACGACACGTTTGTCCGCAGATTAATAGAGATGTGGAAGGTAGAACGGTAACATTTTGTGGTTTTCTTTTGTTTATTCTAGTGCCAATATTACATCAGTTATTGCACACATCGTTTCATGCCATACTGAGTGCTACATTACTATGTTTTCTTTGGTGCGAAATTTGTTTCTGCATTTACCTTTTTATTACTATTTTTCCTTGTTCTGTGTAAATATTTCTGTTTTGCACATAACCCTGTTGTGTTGAAACTACCCCCCCCCCCTTTGTAATGCCCAAATGCGCCTTTAGGGTATATGACTAAATAAATATGTCCAAATTCTTTTCTTTGCAGTTATTCCCTGTTCACAAGTAAGCTACACCTTGCCACATTTTCTTCCCCCTATGTGCCCGAAAACCTAGAGGTGCTCTGAACACGTTTGCTTTTTTTTCTTTGCTATGAATAAGCGCCCCGCCGTGGTGGTCTAGTGGCTAAGGTACTCGGCTGCTGACCCGCAGGTCGCAGGTTCGATTCCCGGCTGCAGCGGCTGCGTTTCCGATGGAAGCGGAAATGTTGTAGGCACGTGTGCTTGGGTTTAGGTGCACGTTAAAGAACTCCAGGTGGTCGAAATTTTCGGAGCCCTCCACTACGGCGTCTCTCATAATCATATGGTGGTTTTGGGACGTTAAACCCCACATATCATCAATGCTATGGATAAGCATTCCAACAACCGGCCTTTTTTTCTGATATGATCCTGTTGCATCCTTCCCAAGTTTAAATCAGAATCTGTGGTGGCTCTTCCAAGTCTCTAGGGTGTGTTTCCGTAACCGCATAAACACCTATCTGTTCCTTGTTTAACTGCTCCTAAATGTCTATATTGCCTTTTTTTTGCAACTCTCCTTGTTCATGAAACTAATTTCAGCAAGTGCCTTTTGCTTTCTTTTATGTTTTCTTTGATTTTTTGCAATACCACCTGTCAAAGAGTTCCCCTGGTTGTTTTCCGCATCCTGCACTCTGAGGGAACCACGTGCCTCCCAAAAAGCTGCTGCACCTCGTGGAAGTCGGCAACCAACATCATGACCTAGCCTTCTATGGAAGTGGATTCTGTCTCGTTGAAAACCACCCCACCTATGCACCTCTCTGTTTATTTCAACTACCTCAGAACCTATATCTCGTCTCATATGCCATATCTTTTTGATTACGTCGACAACCGCTCTTTGCAGGTTGCCGTCACGCACAGTTGCATCGTGCATATAAGTACTTGCACCTGAGGGGAAACAGTGCGCATGTCATTGACCCCTTCCGCCAATGTGGTCGCTAGTCTTTTCGAGCCTTCATTTAGGACATTGTTCAAAACTAACAAAAATAAACCCCTTCCACAGCGCTTACCAATATTGCGCTCGTTTCAGTGTTCATACTTGAACGATTGTCAATTAAAAACAATTATTGCGCATATTTGAGGCACAATACCCACTCGTCAATACTCTGTGGTGTGTCTCTTTATACTAAAGAAGGCATACATAAGTGATTCCAAGAACCGTAGCGTTTATCACGCTGCGCTGGCAATGAAATGCTATTCACAAAAAGGCATGTGTTCACAACGCTTTGCTAAGAGGACACGGTGGTGGCACCTACCCGTTGTTTTGCGTTCAAAAATCTCCTCTGAGACGGGCGCGCACGCCGCGCGCTTGCTCTATCAGAGGCCATCCTTCGTTTTCTAAGATAACTGCCAGTTAGAACGTTTGTCTCACGTGCCTTAGGGAGCCTTCATGTTCGCGCGTCTCCGTGTTTTAGTGTGGGGAGAACTTTGATCATGGTTGCTTACAACTGTATAAAACGGCCGCCATATTTGACGGTCTGCATTGTTGGCGCTAAGCCCTCGCTCATTTACATCGAAGGCAGCATGGCTTTCAACGAGAAGGGGGTGGTTCATTTATATAGCAAGTTCTGAAGGCTGAATGGTTCTTTGATGAAGTAAGCCACGGTCTTGTAGAACAGGAAAGACATGTTGACTCGAATTTTATATAAAATACTGTAAAAATAGTACGTTTTTCTCTCCAGGTAGACCCACCGCATTGGTGGAGTGAAGATATTTAGGGAGCCTATATTCGGGTGGGGGCGAACCTCGATGTCACTGTGAACGGACTTCAATGGGCATACCTGAAGCAAATTCACCTTGTCACTGCAAACACCTCAAAAGCCTTTTAGGGCATGGCTCGAGACCGTGCTGTTTGTATGTTGATACCCATAACGTCAGGGAAGGCAGATCAAGCAACGGGGTAGCTCGCGATGTTCCCGGTAAACCGTATAACTCCGCTAGCCTGTTTCTCGTGCCCTAAATATTGCTTTTGTCCGTAATATAATTTCCTGTAGCAAGTTTATTTCCTGCGAACGTATATGTACAATGTACTGCTTAAAAAACTTTACAAGTTGTAAGCATTGCCCGAAAATAGTAGGACACTCTATCATATTACAACAACCCTGCCCCTTCTCTCACAAGTCTGTATACTATACCGGTGTCACACGATCACTTTTTATCGCGATCAAGCCTGATCCGGATGGAATTTTCGCGATCACGATTGACTCCTTTAAGCTAGTTGCAGGAGGTATAGCATCTCACACTTGAGAAATTCAATCCCGATGAAGCCTGATTGCGATCAGTAATTCAACGTGTGACACAGGTATAAGGCTAGAACAAAAGCAAAGGGTAGCAAGAAGAGACAAACTAAGTTTTTCCAGGTCACACTTTATTGCAAACAGCATTAAAACGGCATCTGGTCTTAATTTCTTCAAACCGTCCTGCCTCCTTTGCTGGAAGCTTGTGTCGTCGCAGTGGGCCTACAATAAAGAAATAAGGTGAAAATTCATACACGGCGCTGACCACCTATACGGTGTCGATACATATTTTCTGTACATGCACTTAACAAAAACTCAGTTCACAATAATAAATCATCTGTGTGGCTGGTTATAAAGCAAAAGGACGACAAAAATAACAATGCAGCACATACGACATACTTGAGTTATGGGCCATCTACCGACTTGCTTTGTCCAAATACACTGCACCATTGAGGACCAACAGACAAACAGAAGAACGGACGGACACGAACAGCAAATCTGTCACATTCTATATTATTACAGCGAAATCCTTTTTGGAAATATTGAGCAAGTATTAGAGTGGTTGCGCGTTTCATTGAAGGGAAGAATGAATGCACCATGGCAAGCCACACAAAATTTAGTTGTGTTGCAACTGTGCAAGACTAAAAGAGTCTACAGGGAACGCGTTTTCCGGCTGGTCTGTCTACCTCTCAAAATAACGGAGATCGCTAGGTGGCGTCGA
Source organism: Rhipicephalus annulatus (assembly GCA_013436015.1). NCBI lineage: Eukaryota > Metazoa > Arthropoda > Arachnida > Ixodida > Ixodidae > Rhipicephalus > Rhipicephalus annulatus. The sequence continues at coordinate 1,592,237 of WOVY01009241.1, forward strand.
AGAACGCGGTCGTGAAAACGTTGGCTCCCGCTTTTCTAGATGTTTTCGGTCGTTTGTTTGCTCCAAGATCACTTGGCTTTGTGCTTATTCGAACAAGCAAGCTCTGTGGTTTCAGTGGAGACGCCATTTTTGGTGGTGAGTGAACTCTTAAACATATTTTTGGACTTTAAACTTGCGATGCGGCGAGCGTCCCCGCTAACCCTAACCACACCTAGGGTTGGTGAGGAGTACGGCCGTTACACGTAGCCAAGGGCTCGGCCAGACGCGGCAGCTACTGGATCAACCTCCGTACATCGCAGCCGACAACCAGGCACTGAAAATGCCTTCCACCATAACCGTGGAGGGAATGGAAGTAAGCGCGGAGATCTTCGACGAACCAGGATGGGCCACCGCCATGGGACGCCGAAGACAGACGACTCCGCCGAACGAGGAGCTGGCCGCTGGGACGGTCGAGCACAGCAACCAGCCGAAGCACCCCAGGGGCTTTAAAAAAAGTCAATCGGCACTACACCGTGTGGTATCCGCTTCCAGGCTACCCCGCCTACTCAAGGACCAGATCAGGGTAATTATGAGACCCAGAGCAGGATTGGACGTAGCCCGAGTCGACCTCGTTCTGCTGGCGAGAGCCGTCATCATGGCCGCCCAGATCACCGACGAACAAGCACGGGAGGACACGATATGCCCCAACAATATGCAAAACATCATTGTTATTTCTACGCCGTACCAAAATAATGCTACATCATACGTGAACGTGCAGCAACTGCACACAAACCAAGGCTCGTTCGAAGTTGCCGCATACGTGGCCGCACCCGATAATACATGCAACGGCGTCATCAAGAACGTTGACCTCTTCCTTGACGACGCAACGCTCAAACGCCTGATTGTGCACGACCGAAATCCCTCTGCCATAGAGGCAAGACACATTAAAAAAATTGCCCGCAGCTTCCCTCGGGGGAACACTGAGGAGGATGCGGAGCATATAATTGGTTAACAGGGTGTTAAAGTGCGACTTACTTGGGTCGATGGCTAAATTGGTTAACGTGGTTGTAGGAGAGGGTGTTAAATGAGTGAACACGTACACACGTATGCGAAAGGGCGGCGCTGGTCGAAGGGACGTCGATCATTGTGTTTGTGGATTCGTTGGCATTCATTTCACGGCGACTTCGGACGTCGACGTGCCGTACAAACCAACGTACGAGTGGCAACTGAGCGAGCGAGCGCCGACCTTGAGTATGTATACAGCGCGACGGCGCATGCGCTGTCAGCTGTCGAATGTTCTCGAAGGAGAAGCGCGCGCGCGGCACAGATGGCGACGGCGCGACGGCGCATGCGCTGTCAGCTGTCGAATGTTCTCGAAGGAGAAGCGCGCGCGGCACAGATGGTGGGTGACGGCGCGACGGCGCATGCGCGCGCGTCAGCTGTCGAATGTTCGAGAAGCGTTGTGGACGGCGCGGACGGCGCACTACAAGGCGCGAGTATAAGATGCTTCCGCATCTAAAATACCAAAGTAGTCGCAATCCTCTTTGAAGGGTTGCGCGTTCCGAGCACAGTGATATGTGGAACCGCCGTGGTTCCATGCTCGCTCTACAAGCAAAATGTCGATGTTTGCAGAACGTGCGGAGGGGTCGGCCATCGCGCCGATGTTTGCCGGCACACAAACGCAACGGGCAAGAAATGTCACAACTGCGGTGAAACGCTACCAGAAGACGGCGTGCATCACTGCGAGCCAAAATGCAAGCTTTGCGATGGAAATCACCCCACCGGACATCGCGAATGCAAAAGACGCTTCCACATTCCATACATAGTGAGAAGGAGAAGACGCAGAAAGCAAGAGTGGCAAGCGCAACAACGTCAAGACACACCAACATCTGTCACGTTTAAGGAACCCTGCCACAATCAGGTGCCGGGACGGGAGAACGCCTCGAGCGTCCATCACCGTTCTCCATCCAGGGGGAGATCTCGATCCAGAGGGCGTTCCCGATCCAGAAGGCGTTTTCGATCCAGAGGCCGTTCTCGTTCCGGAGGGCGCCCCTCGACCTTGTCGAGATCCTACAACCACCTGTCATCTCGGGAGTGCTCAAGATCCCGATCGACAACGAGACCAACAGCCACGCAGCAGCAGCAGCCGAACAATGGCTCCTGGGCCAGCAGGGTTGCAGGTGAATCACGAAGCACAAGTAGCCAGCCCAAAGGTAAGGCACAGCCAGAGCATGCTCCCGATTCTCGTATTGTAGCGCTTGAACAAGAAAACAGGGCCCTCAAGAAGGAGCTTGAAGAGCTCCGGGCCTCAATAGCTAGAATAGAGAGCTGCCATGGAATTAATCTGTTCAGCTCACCGGCACCACCGACAACACACAAACGCAAAGCCGTAGACAGTGACAGCGACATGATGGAGGAGATCGAGATGGTCTCGATAGAAAAAGAAGCCCCACTGAGAAATGTCGAGTCCGCGACAACTAAGCTCAACGACAAAATTGATACGTTGGCGAACACGCTTGCCAAGTTTATGGAAACTTTGAAGACTTACACTGACAAAGCTGACCAGAGGCTCGTGAGCCTGGAGAAGATGGCAGCCAACCCACCTGTGGCAGGTGCTCCTCAGAAGCTAAGCGCGGGCAAACCAGCGGTTACGGCAAGCGTGCCGAGCATAACTTCTAGAGCTAATGTCCGACCAGTCAAAGCACGCAGTCTTGCGGAAATAACGAGCCGCGGCGCACACAAGCTACCAAGCCAAAATGGCTGCTGACCGTAACTACATTAAGATCTGGCAGTGGAACTGTAACTCACTTCAGAAACGCAAAGCAGCACTAACACAACTATTGCTAGCCTGTAAAAAAGCCGCATATAATATTGCTACAGGAATGTGGAGAAAGCAAAACTGCTAAAAGCATCGGCATACAGGGGTACAGGGTAGCCAGGCCGACCCTGCACCCCGAGCAGAACAAGACGCGAGGAGTGGCTATCATCATCCGGAAGGACATCATGTTCGCCGAAAGGGACGCCCCCGTATACAAAAAAGGCCTGGAAACGGTCCTGGTGGAAATCTTACCACACAGGGCTGTTAAAAGAAGCATCTTTGTGCTCAATGTTTACAGTCCTCCATCAGATAAGAAAAGAGACTTCAACAGACTGCTTACCTCGGCGGTAAAAGTGGCGGGTGACAATCTGCTCAGAGTAGCGGGTGATTTTAACGCCAGGAGTACCGAGTGGGGATACTTAAAAAGCGAAGGCGAAGGCACCAAGTTAGCAGATAGCGCGAATGCGCTGGACCTGCAGCTGAAAACAACCTTGGCCTCCCTCCAAGAAGAGGTAATTCGGTACAGCGAGACACAATGCCGGAATTAACCTTCACCAAGAGCGTCAGAGCTACCTGGGATAACCTCGCCGAAGACCTAGGTAGCGACCACTGCATCCTGGAAATTACCGTTGAGAACGAGGCGAAAGCGTCAAGAAAATTCAAAATCACAGACTGGGACCAGTTCCGTAAAATGCGGGAAGGGCCATGCAGAACTATCATATGAAGCCCTGTTAAATTAATTAAAAATGGCAGCGAATGAGGCCACCAAAGAAGTCGAGACTGATGAATCCATCCAGGTAATGGACTCTCACCTGGCCAGTTTGCTGCAGAAAAAGCATGACCTAAAAGAAGCGTGGCGTAAAAGCAAGCTCAACAGACACTTACGCACAAAAATCACGGACCTTGGCCACGAAATCGAATCTCACGCCAAAACACTCTGCGCGCAGCAGTGGAACAACACATGTGACGAAGCATATGGCAAAATGAGGAAGGGAAGCAAATGGGGGCTGCTCAAACAGCTTATGGCGGTCAGCGACAAACCCACCAGAGGCGGCACCCAGCTGCAAATTGAACGATTGGTGCACAAGCACGCTCAGGATAGTGGTGGTTCCGAAGCACTCCTCAAAACGCTAGGCCAAAAATATCTCCCACTGGAAAGCAAATCAGTAGCCTGGGAAAACAAAAATCCCTCATATGGAGGTCGACTGCAAGAAAAGCTAGACGAAGGATTCAGCGAAGCTGAAATACGGTACGCTCTACAACAACTCAATGGCAGATCGGCGCCAGGGCCAGATGGAATTGACAATAAACTGCTACGGAATCTAGATGATAAAGCAATTGTAATCATTACTAAGAAGATAAATGAGGCATGGGAAACGGGTACCATGCCCAAAGAATGGCGTAGTGCCAAGGTTTCGCTCATCCCGAAACATGGAATTCCGCTGAGCATCGATAACTTCAGGCCCATATCACTCACATCTTGCGTTGGAAAAGTAGCCGAGCATGCAATACTCAACCGTATCACGGACCACATTGAGAGCAATGGGCTCTTTCGACACAACATTATTGGCTTCCAAAGGGCACTGTCCACACAGGACGCCATGTTGATGTTAAGAGAACACATATCGTACGGCCTCCTTCACACGCCCAAAGCCATATTAGCCCTGGGCCTCGCCAAGGCTTTGACACCGTAAAACATGAACACATACTGGGTGAAATATAGGACATAAACCTAGGCGAGAAATTCTACAACTACATTAAAGGCTTTCTGGCGAACCGAACCACCACCATACGCATAGGAGAGCAATGCGGCAAACCCGAACGACTCGGAAATATCGGCACCCCACAAGGGTCAGTGCTCTCGCCATTGATCTTTAATGTGGCGATGCCACAGGTTGTCGGAGAAGCTCGCTCAAATCCCATCCGTGCACCATGCCATATACGCGGATGATATTACCATATGGGTCCCATGTGGCCACTTATATGGTGCCTTGGAAGGAATTCTTCAAGAAGCACTGACTTCAACTGAAGAATTTCTTAAGCCAACTGGACTCGCACTGTCCCCCACTAAATCTACTCTAACGCTCTTTCACCCTCGACGAAATTCGGGCGGAGAGGAGAAGCAAGTAGTGCTCAAAGCTGAGAACAACCAAACGATACCGCAAGTATATACGGTCAAAGCACTAGGACTAACGTTAAGCGCCAAGAAGGGCCACAACAGAGAAGCACTCAAGCGCCTTGAAAAAAGCACGAACAATTTTTCAACAGGCATTGCTAGAATCGCCAACAAGAGAGCAGGCCTCCTAGAAGACAACATCATGAAGGCGTATCACGCCTTTCTCGTAAGTCACGTAGCGTACGCGTTCCCGTTTCTGAAACTTACGAAGGCTGAAATCAAAAAGGTCGACTCCTTGCTCCGCAAGGGACTGAAAACGGCACTCGGCTTGCCCAATAGCACGAGCAACGAGAAACTCGAGCAACTTGGTCTGCACAACACAGCCGAAGAAATTTTTGAGGCTCAGAGAGTGGCACAGATCACACGCCTGTCGTTGACACAGGCAGGCAATCTCATCCTACGAGACGTAGGGATTTCCCAATTTTCCAACCAGAGAAAAGAACACGACTTGGTATTGACGTGAGGAAACACATTAGGGTGGAGCCAATCCCCCGCAACATTCAACCTACGTTCAACAAAGGGCGAGGGAAAGACAGAGCGAGGGCGCTCATAAACAAGGCAAACACAACACGCACGCGCTATTCGTAGATGCCGCCCGCTGCTATGGCAGGGAGGCGTTTGCCATAGCGGTCGTTGATATAGACGGAAACATCATAAACGCGGCGACCGTCCCAACAAGCCATGTCCACGAAGCAGAGGAAATGGCGATCGCGCTAGCCTTGCAAAGCTGCCAAGCCTACTCCACAGTATACACTGACTCTAAGACGGTGGCACGAACGTTCGCGGCTGGCCTAGTAGCTAGAAGCACTGGAAAACTCACCGTCAACGCAATAAGAGAGTACGAGAGCAAAGCAACCCTTGTTAAGGAACAGAAAGCTCAAATCTACGTATCCTGGTTCCCACCCCACATGGGACAGTTACCGGGACTCGACCACTGCAATCCCAACGAAGAGGTCAACCGCTTGGCGCGTGAGCTCACATGCCGCGCCGCGGACAACGACCCCTCGATGAGTGAGCGGTACGAGAATCTCTGCAGCCACGACAAAGCACTCACCTACCACGAGATCACTTCACATTACCGGGGACAAAGACGTGCCTTCCCAGCACCGGACCCAAAACTTAACAAAGCACAAGCTCTAACTCTCAGAAGATTGCAAACACGTACGTACATAACATCACCCACCTTACACAGAGTCGACCCCGACACACCACCCACATGCTCCCTTTGCAACCATCCCTATTGCAATTTCGAACACATGCTCTGGCTGTGCCCTACCCATAGCGCAGCACAACTGAATACCCAAGAGGCTTGGCAGGAAGGCCTCAAGTGCAATCAATACAAGCTGCAACTACAGGCGGTCCAGAGGGCCCGGGACATCGCTACAAGCCTTCGGCTGCCAGCGCCTTCCTGGGCGAAGCCTCCAGGTTAAGTTAAGGGTCAGAATGGCCCTTTTTCAACCTCCTTAAGATATTTAAATAAAGTGAATCTCTTTCTCTCTCTCTCTCTCGAAATAACGTTCCACAGCGACGGAGGTGGAATCGCTGGAACGCGAAAATCTGTCAGCAAAAGTAGACGCGAACGCGAGCGTCTGTAGGTGGTTTGCAGGCCTGGCGTTTTCGGCGAAGAATGCGGCGACTGCTTCGGTCACAGATAAAGCGCAGATAGTGAATGCATGTAGGACCAGAAGTTCGACTAGTCATATCATTCGATTGGTGAACTGCGTTTCGACTACGGGGATAAACAAGCATACTCAAGTTTACAAGCTTTCGCTCGCATAGCCCAGCGTAGCCGAACGAAGCCTGATTCGTTTTTATATTGTGCATGTTGTCGTGTTTACTTTGCTCAAACTGCTTTACGTCGCATAGCTAAGTCAGTAATTTCACGAAATATGCGGCGATGTACTCAAACTACACGCAATACAACGGATACTCGCCTCAAAAACACGGGGAGACGTAGTCGGCTCGAGGCAATCTCGCTTCACTTGTGTACTCCTGCGTTCTCATTGGCTAGAGCAAGTCATCAAGCAGGAAAGTCTTGTGGTGATTTTGAATTGCGACACATAGCACTCTGGCATTTACACTTCAAAGTTCTTGTAGGTGCACTTAGTGCGAGGATGATGCCGTAGGGGATGCTACGTCTACAATGTAGTCAAACGCAGGTCATACCGCAGCTTGCACACCCGCGCCAACATGCAGCTGGTGCTGTGCGGTGAAGAAGGAACGCCTGGCCGCGAGAACCTACATGGCGCTTGTTGCCATGGAAACCAAGACTGGCAACTTTGTGTTTTAGCGGGCGCCGGCAAGTTATGGGTCAAGGCTTATATCACTTAAAACGTGGAAACGCGTGCAAATGAGGGCTCCTAAACGTGCCTCGATGCACTCGTTCACCTCCACTGATCGATCAAGGCAGTCTTACGCAGTGCCTTCAGAATACCATTCGCCAATTCTCTCGCGCAGAACATCAAATTAATGTTTCGTTGACTATCTACATACGCAATACTATTGCATTTAGACGACATTTGCAGTGAAACATGCAGATACGGGGCCAATTTTTTTGCCCAATCTGTTTCCCCTTTCTTTTCCGCCATTCTGGGTGCCGGTAGCACACTGTTTTCACCATCGACTGCTCCTTTGCTCATTTCGCCACCTTCACTAGTGTCTCTTCGGCTGACCTAAGCTTTTTTCTCGTAGCATTCGTTTTTTCTTGCTCTGTCGCCTACGCAGTCTACAGATCGGCGATTCTCATCGTCAGATCACTATGGCCAACCATCATTTTTTCCATCTTTTTCTCGGCCTCACATTATCTACAATTGGCGTCAGCTTCGTCGTCGTTCACATGAGCTCTACCCCCTATGGTATACCCACTTCTCATCCTGAACATTTACAGTGTTTTCACTATGTTTTTAACTGCCTTTTTGACATGAATTCGCCAGTGTTCACGAGTAGCAGAATTGTTCCGCTCAATAATTACAGGACGCGGCGTAGGACGAACGCTGCCATAAGTAAAAAAAAAAGTCTAGGTTCTACTTCAAAAATTTTGCGTAGTCGGTGTGCGTTCACTCCCACCCCGTGGGGACAGAGAAAAAACGCACAAACAAAATACCAAGTGACTGACCCCCCCTCCTCCGAGAGCTTTACGATGTTATAAATCCAATAAAAATTACACTACTGCTTTATCAATCAAGAAAACAAGCTCGAAACTTGCAAAAAAATATCTTTGCTGTCGATCCGGAGCCCTTGCCGAGCAGCACTGCTAGAGATCTCAACTCATACCAGAGCGTGAGCTGGTGTAGAGCGAGCGCTGTGCCACCGCGCCATATAGTGTGCTCTCTGAGTAACAGTGCGCTTGGAGCTCTTTAACGCTTCGGCAGTAATAGACGATTTTCCGCAGTCCTAAGCAAAACTAGATGGCGCCACCACACCGAAACACCACGGCCTTTTCTTCGGTGGTGCGGCCTTGATATGGCGTGTGGCGGACGTTGCCCTGCAGCCTACGGCGAGAAAGGGGTGGCTGGAAGTATGCGGGCGCGGGTGAGCGTAGTAATATATATATATATATATATATATATATATATATATATATATATATATATATATATATATATATATATATATATATATATATATATATATATATATATATACTATATATATATATATATATATATATATCTATATATATATATATATATATATATATATATATATATATATATGTCTCCTAAGCAGTTTGCCGAGCCCAGTGCGCTGCCGGGCGACGATGTGAGGATATGTGGAACACCAGGGCTCACCACAGAGTCTGCTATGTCAACACCTTACCGCTGCCCTCGGTTTTCTGGCTCGGTTTCCTGGTAAACGGTGTTTCCCGTAATTGTACTGACATATTTACAGTATTGTTTACTTTCCACTGAGTAAAATTCTCGACAGTATTCACCACGATATGGCTCTGGTTAGGATATTTTTATAGTGCTCCTAAATTAATAAGAAGGATGACTCATGCAACATTTTTTTTTCACTTTGGGGTGCGCTTTGTTAGGTTAGAGGAGTCATTTTAAAACCACCAATGAGTTTTTTTTTCTGGAAAGGGTGCATCATAGGTTGATATTTTGCAGCATTGAAAGAAAATAGGGTGGATATGCACGCCACTGCTCTTGCCCGTTATCGCGCTGCAGCATTCTGAGTCGTGCTTGAAGCGATACAACCGGCACGGGGTCCGCAGCAAACCGAGGAGCCGCGGCTTTTTGCATTAGCTCCACAGTGCTTCATAATTTGTGATCACCATACACGGTGAAAACAACATCGTTGCTGATAACCAATAGGCTGACGTTGCGCACAGGTTCTCCAACTCAAAGCAAGTTTAAGAGCGCTGGAGTACAATGAGTGTTTCACGTGCTAGAACCTATAAGACCGTGCAAGTAAAACATTACACGAACGTGGATGACACTTCAATTCTCGACATGCTGGGGTATTCATTTGGTCATTTTGAGCACGCAGCCGAGCGCCATACAGTTGAAGAATAGTGGCAACGTTTGAAAGATATTAATTAATATTGCATCGACAAATTCGTTCCTATAGTAGAGTAAAACAGACTAAAAAGCGCAATCCGTGGATAACACTAGATATTATTCACAAAAAGTTAAAGTTAAAAAGGCTGCGGAGGAAAAGCAACCATGGCTCCGAGGATATAGCACGTGTACGAAAAGAATTGAAGAAGAATTTGTTGGAATCTAAGCGCGCTTTTTGTTTGGTCAAAAGTTGAGTTCATTTATCAAACATTCACCTCGCAAGTTCTGGCTTTATATGTCCGATCGGCGCGATAAAATCGACCAGATAAAAAAGGGAAATGAAATCGTGACGAAGAATGTTGATATTGCAGGTAGGTCTTAACATTTTTTTTTCAGTGAGTTTTTGCAAGGCGCAGATGTGACACTGAACAGAGGATGAAATATGCCACTTATCTGAGCCGATGCGTGAGATTACTATCAGTCGAAAAGGAGTATTGAATAGTCTATGGTCTCTTGATTCCAAAAATACATGCGGGCCTGATAAAATACCCACCCCTTTTTTTGCAGCGTTATGCGGAGTTGATATCTTACTACTTAGAAGTTATTTTTCAAAAGTCTATATGTACTAGTTCAGTGCCATCGGACTGGCGCACAGCTGTGGTTGTCCCTGTGTTTAAGAGTGGTGGTCGGTTATCCGAAAATAATTACCGTCCCGTATCGCTCACATTTATCTGCTGCAAAATATTGGAACATGTCATTGTCAAGCAAGTCATCTCATTCTTAGAAAATAAAAATTACTTTTATCCTTATCAGCATGGCTTTAGGAGTAAAGTCTCGACCACAACACAGCTTATCGAATCTATTCATGACTTTGCGACAGCTTTAGATATGAATGAACAAATTGATGTCATCTGCATAGATTTCGCTAAAGCCTTCGATAAGGTTCCTCACGACAGATTACTCTATAAGCTTCATTGCGCTGTACTAAGTCAACTTTCACCTAATTGGACTAAAGCCTACCTAAATGAGAGGAAGCAATTCGTGAAAATTGATAACTCTATGTCTAGCCCACTAGTAGTGTTTTCTAGGGTTCCACAAGGCTCGGTTCTTGGGTCCTTATTGTTTCTGATATATGTCAGTGATATCGCAGATATAGCAAAACCCCATGTTAAGTTCAAACTGTTTGCTGATGATTGTTTTTTTACGCGCGAGTGACTGGTAGGACCAATTGAACATCGTCGATTGTCTAAAGGAATTACACTCATGGTTTGAAGCTTCAAAAAGGAAATCAATTATTCGAAATCTACCGTCACCCACATTTCTAGGAAAAAACTATAATTCCATTTAAATACTGTACCGGGAATCATACCTTGTTGACAGTTAATGCGTTTAAGTACCTAGGTCTCACAATAACGCATAACCTAAAGTGGCACATACATATTGATAATGTTTGCTCTAGGGCCTCACAAAGATTGTACATATTAAGAAAAAACTGCAGGGAGCTAATATGGACGTAAACCTTCTTGCTTTTAAAACTTTCTTACGGCCGATGCTGGAATATGCCAGTATTGTCTGGAGTCCCCACCAAAAAGTCATTGTAAATAAACTTTAACGCATACAACTGCTTGCAGCTCGCTTTATATGCTCGAGATATAAGCATAACGACTCAGTCACAGAAATGTTACAACTATGTGATAAGGAGACACAAAAATAGATTGAAGTTTCTTTTTCAATTATTACAAGGTGAGTTTAAAATTGACAGAAATGACTACATAGAACAACCTTTGAAATGAAGAGAGAGGGCAAACCATACACGCGTACTGCAACCTTATTTTGCACGAATGAAGGCGTACCGTCATACTTTCTTCTCCGATGTCTTTGAAGATTGGAATAGGTTACCGAGTAACATAATCAATGCGGGTGATGTTAATGAATTCGTGCCTTTACTTGATTTACATTTATGTGATTTATTGTAAATGTTATTGCGATTATTATTCGTTGCATTTCAAATCAGGGTGTGTGTTTTTCGTTTGGAATCCTAAGCTTTCACGGATTTGTATATATGTATACCTGGTTTATCATTGGGAGATGTATAGTTACATCCCCAATTTGTTCGTACAGTGTGTCGTACCTTTCCTGTAATGACCCTCAATAGAGGGTTGACAGTACTTCTAGACAAACAAACAAATAAATAAATATATAAGTAAATAAGGTCTGAGTGCACTCACGTGATATTGTCACGGGGTCATGAGGTAAATGAGAGTAGCAGACAGTAGGTCGAAGATGAAACTGTTTATTCAGTGAAAATGTGACCTTTCAACGATTTTTTGAAGTACAACGATACACACCAGCACGGATAGTGGCGAACTGTGCGTCGGCCATCGATCACGACAAGAGATATCGCATCGGAATTTATACACGTGCTATCGAATGTTTTAGCGTTATTTCTAGTGGCCGCATAAGTTCCAGAATAATCTGTAATGTTCGCGAAGTGGGCATATCTTAGAGAAATGATTTACTACAGTGCCGAAGCTTCTCGAACACTGCCGGCGCGGTTTGCGCGGAGAATTACGTACAGTAACGTGGCAATATAAATGCTTCAGAAAGCAGTGTGGCATTGCCCCCCTCTGAAAACGGGGGGAAATGCCCCAACGCTTTAACAAAATATGAAAGTACAATAGTAACGCAAGAAAGTGAAAATGATAAATTACAATAAAGCAATAACAACAACAAAATACACTCTTTGAGTTCGTTCACACGCATCACAAGGCTTGATGCGCACGACATGGACGACTTTAGGTCTCGATCGTGGTGCCGTCGGTGACAACGACACAGTCAAGTGGGCCGAGATGTTGAACTACCCTGTATGGCCCGAAGTACAGTTAAATATGTTTTTCATTAAGTCCATGTCAGCGCATCAGCGTCTATACCGAAACACGTTAACCCCGCTGGTATTCGATGGGGTGTACTCGAAGATTTTAACGGTGGCTGTTGGTTGTCTGTTCGTTCTTAATGCGGAGGCAAACAAGATGTCGGGCTTCTTCAACGCGCTGAAGGTACTTCCTCACATCGAGTTTTTTTTTCGTCGGTGACGTTGAGTTACATGGCGTTGAGCGTCGTGGCTAGGGTGCTTTCGTGGACCAACCTGTACGGCGTCATCTGCGTCGTTTCGTGTACCGCGGTGGTGTTTGCGAAGGTCAAGTACAGAATAACGTCATCCCATGTTCTACGTCGACGTACATGGCCAGAAAGTAGGTGATGGTCTTGTTTGGGCACTCTGTAAGGCTATTGATTTGTGGGTGGTACGCTGTTGTACAGCGGTGGCTTGTTTTGCTGTATACCAAAATCACCTTGGAGGTCTGCAATAAATGCCATACGTCTATCGGAGGTGAGAACCTTCGGGGCGCAGTGGCGCAGGACGCGATGTTTTCGGCGACGAATTTAGCTTAGATGCACTTCCTTTGGGCAGGGCTTTAGCCTCGGCGTAGAGGGTAAGCTAGTCGACAGGTATACGATGATCCATTTGTTACCGACAGGCGACGTCGGAAACAGCCCGTGTGAGTTCATACCAATTTGCTGGAATGGTCAGCGAGGTGGTTCGATAAACTGCAGAAGTCCTGCAGTCCTTCTCGGCGGTGTCATGCGTCACTGACAGTTTCACCATGTCCTCACGTAATGAGTGACGTCAGCGGTAAGGCGTGGCCAGTAGCACCTATTTTGTATCCTCGCGACTGTGCAAAAAACAGCGAGGTTTCCTGCAGTGGGATCACCGACATTGTCTTCGAAGAAGTTAGTCAGTCACTTGGAACCCCTGAAAAACCACAGCCTCAACCAGAGGCTATGAGCTAGGCCAATGCAGTGCATTGCAAAGGTCTTTCACGGCCCCGTCAGAACAGTGCCTCACCGGAGGTCCTCCACCAAATACTGCCCTCACACCCCCCCCCCCCCCCTGACGCCATACCGCCCACCTGCCAGCCACAAATACGCTTCTAGGAAGGCTGACGTCTGGCACGCCCCTGACCACCGCCCACAGTGCTGGAGTGGCGGGCTTCGGAAATTTCGACCACCTGGGGTTCTTTACCGCGCACCCAAATCTGAGCACACGGGCCCACAACATTTTCGTCTCCATCGGAAATTCAGCTGCCGCAGCCGGGATACGATCCCGCGACCGGCGGACCAGCAGCCGAGTACCTTAGCCACTAGATCACCACGGCGGCGCCATTATCATTTTTTTTCGTATCGTCCACTTTCTTCGAAAGCTAGAAAACGTCCACCCTGCAGAAAGTACGTCGATAACAAGTGAATCGTTCAGTTGTTTTGAAGTTTGCTGTAAAATTTAATGAAGCGCGCTTGGAGCTGAAATGAATAATAAAAATGCTGCATATTTGCTCTTACCTAATTACCAATTATTCGCAAGATGAAGTTACTATAACGAGTATAGGAGGTGGTAAACCCTATTTTCTTTTTTTTCTTCCAGTCATGGTGAAACGCTTTCTTTATTATACTTGGTTCTGCTTGCGAACACCCTGCACACTTATTATCGGTCATTGTCTAATACGGAACCGCCTTGCTGTTTGACTCAAATATATCGTTTTCCTTTTTTACGTTATCGCATTTTTTAAAATTACAAGTAAGCGCGTCAGCAGAACTGGGTGTTGCAATTATGTGAATAGCAATCCTGTTGTGCAATAACCTTTTTTTCCCTCTTACAATAAATCTGGGCAGTTTGGTGGCAAGAGTTCGTTCTCTCGGAGTGTAAAAGGCAAATTATTGTACGTTTGTGCTTAAGTTGCTAAGGAACTCTTGACTCAGGTCGATAAGCAAAATAGAAAAATCCCGTTATTTTTATGTCCTCTTCATATTGTTAGTGCTTAAATGATCATGGTGTTCTCATAATGCTTCACGATAAAACAATCACAGAATATCCATGGCGTGAATGATGATTAATCATAATGAAATAATTGGAAGCGCAAACCAACAATACACAAGAGAAGAGACAAACAAGCGCAGATTTGATCCGCGAACTGCGCTTGTTTGTGTCTTCTCTTGTGTCCGGTTGGTTCGCACTTCCAATTATTCCATTATGAACTTGTACCAACTAGCCAGCCTATCAACCCTACTGGAAATACCATAAATGGGGCGAAGCGTCCGTCTCTGCTTCTATCCGTCCATGCGTCCGTCCGTGCTTGCGTCCACCCGTGCATCCTTCCATCCATCCATTTGTCCATTCACTCGTCTGCCTGTTTCTCTCTCAGTCCATTCGTTCGTCTCTATGCCTGTCAGTCGGTCTTTCTGTCCGTCCGTCCGTCCATGTGTTTGTAGCTTACACTAGCACCATAATTGATTGATTGATTTGTGGGGTGTAACGTCCCAAAAGCACCATAAAATTATGAGAGACGCCGTTGTGAAGGGCTCCGAAAATTTTGACTTCCTGGGGTTCTTAACGTGCACCCAAATCTGAGTACCTGGGCCTATAACATTTTCGCCTCTATTGGAAATGCAGCCGCCACAGCCGGGATTTGATCCCGCAAGCTGCGGGTCAGCCGCCGAGTGTCTTAACCACTACACCACCATGGCGGGGCTTACACTAGCACCACCTGATGAGTGAGTCATACAAATACGTGGTTAAGAACTGGTCACAGATATGCATGGACAGGCCCCTGGCTTAAAGCATTTCACCCTTCTTATCGCAACTAGCGTTGTTGCTGCTGTACTTCTCTCAGGTGATGCTGTATTACGAATACCGGAATATGCTTATGGATAAGGCAAGGCGGTGTCCTGGTGTTTGTGCCATTATGCACAGGCTTTTTATTAAAGCTCTCGCAATTAGACGGCAACCCGCTAGCTGGTCGCCAAGCAGAGCAGCGACAACCATCAGTTACAAAAGCGTGAAAAAAAACAACAACGATAGCGCACCTTAAAAAAAAACGGTAGAATAAAAAAACCCTCTAAAACTAGATTTGGTATCTGACTACATACATTGAGTAGAAAAGACAAAACTTTCAGGATTGAGACAGATATTTCATCCAACGCACACAATACTGGTCGTAATTGAGAGATATTCAGGAAATACTTTCGGGAGATATGCATTCACTGCTTTCTTTTATACTTCTATGGGTTGGACAGGGCGGTTGATCAAGAACTAGTGAGCACTGCCATGAAGTAAGTGTGTAGGTTTGCTGATGAATTTTTAGTTATAACAAAGTGTGATCGGCAAGGTTTTGTGTTGCAGGTCACTAATTTGCTCTGGATCTTTTGAAATGCCTTGATCCGCTTATATTGACGAAAGAAATGCCAGAAAGCTCATCCATCTAGCTTCTTGATCTTATATTCACCTTAGTGAGTAACATACCTGCTGAATGCATGAGCCACGCGCTGGAAAACAGCTGTTGCCATACACGTCTGCTAATGCGTACTAGTCAAAAAAATAATTGTTAGTACGTGTTTCACTAATGCAAATAACCGTTCTTGTGTTCGTTTAATGAAAGCCAGCTTCCACAATCAGGTCACAAGGCTTCATTCAGCTAAATATCCTGAGTCACTCTTGGTTTTCGTGGCCGAAAGTATACGTAGCAAATGCAAGTCCAAAGATGGCGAAAGAATTGGTGCAGCAGGGCGATGTAAGAGCAACAAAAAAGAAGAAAAACATCAGTTGTCCCTTACATGCACAAGTTCACCCACCGCCTGAAAAAAGTGAATGAAAGCAGGGGAGTGTGCATAGTTTCCTTTGCACCACACAAGTTATGACAGCTCGATAGGCAGGCATGTTCCGCTAGGCAGAAGAAACAGCTGTGCAAAACAAAGCACAGAACACGTTTTGCCGAATGCATTGGCAACGTTGCTTACAGGATCCCACTTTCGTGCGGTGCCTGTTATATTGGACAAACTGGAAGTTGCCTTAACGACAGATTGCGTGAGCATGCGTGCGACGTGCGCAGCGGCTACAATGCTTTTCTGGCCCAACATGCCACTAGATGTGGCTGTTAAGTTCAGTTGGACAACACAGTCGTAGTTTTTTAAATACAAGAAAGAGCGCACAAGAGTTATGATTGAGGTTTCAAACGTAGCACGTGAATACTTGACTTGCGTGAGCGAACCATCCGAAGCCCTGTCTGATAAAAAGCTAGCGTTTTTGGACAGTCTGATTGATTGATTGATTTGTGGGGTTTAACGTCCCAAAACCACCATTTGATTATGAGAGACGCCGTAGTGGAGGGCTCCGGAAATTTCGACCACCTGGGGTTCTTTAACGTGCACCCAAATCTGAGTACACGGGCCTACAACATTTCCGCCTCCATCGGAAATGCAGCCGCCGCAGCCGGGAATCGAACCCGCGCCCTGCGGGTCAGCAGCCGAGTACCTTAACCACTAGACCCCCGCGGCGGGGCGTGGACAGTCTGAGATGCCATAGAAGTTAAGTATGCGCTGTAAGGCAAAGTACGAGTTGGTAAAGTGGGCAGATAGATACATATATATTTTATCGGTTTCCTTATTTCGATTTGTGATTCGGTCCTATCATATATGCTTACTGAATGTTTTATCTGTCAGTATATACTTCACAGCTCTCCGATTAATTGGTAGTAAATGCTTGTCCCTGTCTATCCTGTCCGCGTCTATGTATAGCCCTATTATTTAAAAAAATCTTGAAAGGAGATATGTTGCCAGGTCGCACGCGTTGAAAGGCGGCTGCATAGTTGCTTTATTTTGCCAAAAAAGAAAGCAATGTCCAAACACAATTGAAAGTGTGCCACAATGTATGACGTGACGGCGGAAAGGTGTCAACGTATCGTTCCATTGCTTCACGAAGGACGTAGACGATGCGCAAAAGAGGACGGCGCGTATCAGGAACGTATACACATGGAAAACAAGGTGGACACTAGTATGTTCTTATCGATTCGCCCTCGACGACTCAGTGCCCCTCAGAGAGTACATCATTATTTAGCTTGTGTGCAGTTTTATCAATATTTGAGCTTGGCTAGGGGTGGAGTTTAGTTTCGTTAAAGTAATCAAGCGCGTTAGAAAAATTGTTGCGTTATGTGCGTGATTGTATTTTTTCGCACATGCTTGTTTTCTGTGCAAGTCGTAGTGATACCAATTCTTTGAAATGAAATGCTGTTATTTTTCGCCCCGAACATTTTTTATTTCGCCCGTATACACGCAAACGAACGCACGTTTGCGTTCGTTTGCGAACGTACATACACGCAACGTACATACACGAACGTGTATGCGAACGCACATACACGTTCATACGAACGTACATACACGCAAACGAACGCGCGCGCGATGGTCACACGTGCATAGCGCGTGTATGTATTTTCGTGGGTATATACCTATATCGTGTCTGTGCATTCGTATCGTGAATGCATACATGTGCTTTCAATATTAACTACTGCCAACATGAACAAGCGAGTGTTTAGAAGCACTATACTTCATTAGAAACCTAATAACATGCATCTGCGATCAAAACGAAAGGAGCGCTCATTTTACTATCAAAACTACAATTTGCCTTATCTCAAGATACACTCGCCTAAGCAGAGCTCCGTTGTGTAATCAAATTAACAGCGTGTGTATACAGCTTTTCACAAGATGACAGAACTTATGATGAGACACATGCAATGGGCAGGACATGTCGTAGGGTGGTTACCTCAAAAACTGTTAGGACGTTGGCCATAGCAGTGTAGCAACGCAGTCCAAAAGAACTAGCATCTTTTATACAGGCTGCCGATAAACACGCGCACTTGCTTTCCTCAATAGCGGGGTGGTTAAATAGGTTCTTCAACTTTAACAAATTTGATGCAGTTCACCAAAAAGGCTGAATTTGTGCGCGCACAGCGCAACTATTTCCCCTATTGCGCCAGTCAAATAGTTTATGTCGAAGAGAATGAGTCGATTCACGGCCAACATCCTTTCGCATTCAACGAAGCAATGCAAATATGCATGACCATAACGTAAATGCGCATGATTAGAAGATGATTATGCAGTATTTTTGATAAAATTCCAGGTGTTCGCAATGTCACAGGTAATGACCTTACTTCGTACACGTATTCATGAAATAATAAAAGAAGGGTTTTGACGCGTAGGCTGCTCAAAAGGAGAAGTGATAAGCTCTCTTCGATTCGTGTTATGCTTGTTCTATGATCGTAGTTTTGTGATATGATTCTAGCAGCTCTATTTTAAATTGACCACGCTTTGTTACTTAGATAAGTGTAATGAGGTGCGCCAACCGAAGAAGAGAATTTGAGCTGAGGGCAAAATAATGATTTGTAAGCGACAGCACATAGACGTGGGTGTCTTGCGTTGATTGCGGCGAAAGTAGCCCAAGGATTGTGAGTCGTTTTTACTGATGTTTGTGATGAGGGCAGTCTAGGAAAAGTTAGGTGTTGACGTTAGATGCCTAAATATTGAAAAAAAATTAACGCTAGGTGCGTGATTGTCATTACTAAATTACGAAAAGTCTGACTTGGATGTTTGAGAGAGAAGGACAATAAGTTTACTCGGATTGAAGGAAATAAGCCTACAATGACACCAATTTCTTATAAGGTTAAGGTCGTTTTGAAATAATACGTAATCACTAATACTAGGCATTTCTCGGCAAATTTTATAGTGGTCAGCGAAAATCGCTCCTTCGAGGATTTTCCCTGGTATGTTGGTAATATAAATGAGAAAAAGTAGAGGACCAACAACACTGTCCCGCAGCACACCTGAAGAAACGGATGAAATGGGAGAGGAAAAATTATTTACAATTAGATTTGTGGGGTTTAACGTCCCAAAACCACCATATGATTATGAGAGACGCCGTAGTGGAGGGCTCCGGAAATTTTGACCACCTGGGGTTCTTTAACGTGCACCCAAATCTGAGTACACGGGCCTACAACATTTCCGCCTCCATCGGAAATGCAGCCGCCGCAGCCGGGATTTGAACCCGCGACCTGCGGGTCAGCAGCCGAGTACCTTAGCCACTAGACCACCGCGGCGGGGCAAATAATTTACAATTGTGGATTGCTGGTGGTTATTGGGAACTTAGTTCCGTACCCTTGACAGAGTTAAAGAATTCAGACACAAGGAATATAGTTCAGAGATTGGTTGACAGTGAGCAATGAGGTCGAAGGCTTTGAAAAAATCCGGTGACAGACGGTCAATTTGCAGGTTGATATATGAGTTAAGACGCGATTCAGTGGGGAGTTAAAAAATCTGTGTTTCATAAAATAGCGCCCCTCTAAATCCACGTTGTTTCGCAAGGAAAAAGTTATTTTCCGCGTAGGGATTGTCGATATGGGAGGCGATTATATGCTCGAGCATCTTACAGCATTTCTATGTAATAGAAATCGGCCTGTAAATCTTAGAGGTCGTTTCAGGCGATGATAAAGCCACTCAGAAGCTTCGTGATGAATACAGGAAGCCACCAGCTCCACTAAAACAAAAATGTTACGTGAAAATGACACGAAGCATAGCTGTTCACTATCTGTACTTACGCTGATGCGTATAACATCGACAAAGATTGAAGACAGCACACACAGCGAATAGACAGCAGTCGTCTTAGTAGTCTTCTTTGTGCAGAGTGCCTGATCATATATAACTGTCAGCTACGTGGCCAAATTATCCTTCATTTATCTATGAACCTTATCTTTATCAGAAGAAAAACGCGCAAAAAACGAGTAACCAGACAAAGCAGGAAACTTACAGAGCACTCAATATGTCTTTCTTTGTCTGGATTTACGTTTTTCGCACTGTTTTCTTCCAATCTGTCACAGCAACATCCCCAAGCACTCATTTCAGCTTATCTATGTAAATGAATTGTTTCAATTATTTAGCAATACTTATAGTATCATTGTATTGTAAGGCACCAAAATTATCATAAGTAATTTTTCTCTCTTATACACTATTTGTCAGCATAGCCTTCCCTCCTTTTTGTTTTCTTTTTAAAATGCTTTTTTTGTTTAACAAGTTCTGCTGCCACACGTTTTTGGCTGATCTCTGTGGTGGCTTGTGCACTTCTTCAAAGAGTCATCATGCTCAGCATCCTCCTCCGAAATTCACATTACCGCAACCAGTGAACAGTGCGTATAAATTCCTTGCCATTGTGACGCGTGGAATCATGACTCCGTTGCCGGACGTAGCGCAGCTTAGCGAAGGATTACTTGTTAAAATCCACGTTCGGGTGTATTAGATTTTCTATTCTGATTCAATTTAGTTGGGTCTTTCCTATGTAGGTGCGTGTATGTGTACGCGGCATAACGGCACGGAGAAAACTCGGTGACATTATAGATATATTTGCTATCGCAATAACTTAAAAAAGAAAGAGGATGAGCGCGGGCGATCCATTTTGATTCTCTTTTTGAAACGGTGCTTTCTAACAATAGGCATGGAAATTTAAGTAGTCAGGTATCCCTGAAAACTTGTAGAATAGTTAAAGCCTCAGAACAGCACGTCATAAACAATACCAAAGTTCAAGTTTGGGAAAGCTCAAATTTGGCTCACACGAATGACTTTTGTGTGCAACATGGTGGCAATAAAAACATTTTAAAAGACCAGCAACGTCTCAGTGTATTGTGAGCTTCACAGCTTCCGGAGGAATACTTGAGTACATAAACGAGTTGATAAACTTAATGAGTCTTATTCACTCTATAAATGTTCATAGTATATAAATGTTCCTATTGATTTGCCTGATTGGATCGAAGCCTTTCAAACATGAGTACACAGAAGAAATTCGCCTTTTTTAGTTCAGACCGCGTACTTCTAGCTGTTGTATGCAATTAACTTTCTAAAAATAACGATGATGGCGTAAAAAGCTCGAGCTTTTTTTCCCTTAAGCTCACCGTAACAACATTACAAAATGATGCTCAAGGGGCTTCCTGTGAGCTTCACTTACGTAAACGCCATTTCACCGTGTAAAATTTCTGCGACACTCAGTTTATGTGAATGTGCTCTCCCTCTAAAAGAAAACTGTTGACAGTCAGTGCTAGGTCTATGCATACATGACTACGTTTCATTTGCGCTGTGTAATCGATTGACGTGAAAGGATCGCAGAATTAAGATAAGTGACATCAACATTTTGTACGTATTTAAAAGACGACACAAAGAACTTCAATTCGAAAAAGGGTTGAAAAAGATGGTTGCTTTGATTATAGAACTTTTCAATAGCTATATTTCGGGTGGTCTTACGAGGATTCGTAATATCTTGAACTTGTAACTTAAGGTGTCCCTTCGATAGTTGGCAAATATTTAGCACAACAATTTCGGAGCATGAAATAAGCCTTTAATTTGTTAAATAAGACATATTTACAAAATACGGGGGAATATACTTGTAGCGTTATAGATATACCCAATCAAGTGTCCTTCATAAGGGCTGTTTGCGGGCTACTCGGTACATGGTCAGATGTACTAGTGAGGCTGAGGAGCGCAAGAAATCTAGACGAAGCGTTTCAAACACACTGCTCTAGCCTAGGTCATTTTTGTGTCTTCTATTTGGTTCCTTCATTTTTTTGTGCTGTATATACTCAGTTTATATCAAGGTACCCTAAAGTGTGATTCTTTCACAGCGAACAATTTTTTTGAAGTAATTTCTGTAAAGAAATGTTACATGTGTTTATTATGCGTAAAGGGGTCCCAAAGTTGAACACTGTAGTGCGAGCTCCTCTTTAAGTCATATAATGGTTAAATATAGTGTTTGTAGCTACCTAAGCACTAATCGTAGGTATGAATTAGACACTACACGTTTGCTGCTGAACTGCAATTAGGTACACAAAATGAAAATAAATATACACATAAAACAAAATAATTAATGTGAAATGCTAAGCAGTAGAACTAGAAAAAATACAAAATGCCATACTACAAAAATGAAGAAAATGAAACAAAATTATGCTATAAAGGGGCAGTATCACTAAGCATTTTTAATGTGTGATTTTGGTTCTCCGCTAAAGCGGTGTGAGTGTCTTGCATTTTTATAGAAGCCGGTAGTGTATTCTATGGTGATGTTGATGAGAATTTCGCAGCATGTTTACAATAATTAGTACCTACTTTAGGCAAGAAACATTATTGTTACGCAGAAATCCAATACTATCTTGGGCAATTAAAGCAGTAAATAAAAAGCAAATTGGAGGTAGTGCCTTGGCTATGTTTTCATAGATACATTTAGTCGATAGTTTAGTCGCAACATTTTAGTCGCAATTTAGTCGCACGACATTCAGTCGCAATCGGGAAGCTTCGAGGTGGTTAGAATGTTTCTTATTGGAGCCTAAAGTCCGTAAGCCACAATATTATTATTAGAGACCACGTAGTAGAATGCTGCAGAAATTTGGAACACCTGGGCTCCTTTGTGTGCACCTAAATCAAGGTTCAAGAGCCTTAAACATTTCCTCCTTCATCAGAAATGCGGCCGTCACGTCCGGCATTCAATACCGCCACCTGTCAGTCAGCAGCCCAGTGCCTTAGCCACAAGACCTCAAGGGCCGGTGATGTTATCATGAAGTAGGCATTTACTTCTAGAAGAATGGAAAATGTTCGTAATAAATCCATAAATTGGTGTTGTAATACTTGCACAGAAACCAACTGAAAGGTATAGGTGTTACCCAAGCACATTATGTCATAACTATTATGAGAATGAGCCAATAAGTAATACAGTGACCGCAATGTGGCACGTATGAAGTGGGGACAGGGTTTAATGTGAGCGCACATACTCTATGTAGTTTTCTTATTGTTGTGAGAAATGTGGTCTATGTATTTAAAGTTAAAGTCAAGAAAAATTTGAAGAAAAAGTGAGCATCAACTGAGATAAATGTAGACCGACCGAAACTTTTAAGGAGGCAAGGATTCCTAATATTTTCATGCCATGAACGTGAATCAAATTTTGTCCGTTGTGTGAAGCGTTAGCGAGTTAGAATAAGACCAACTTGATACGTTTTTGATGTCGGGACTTGGCTTGTCTATGAAAAGTGAAATGCTTTTGTCCCACGTAGATATGGTAGCGCCATCACTTTACAGAATGTAATTACTAGAGAAGAGGCATGAATATCAATTATATAAATAAAAAAAAGTGATCCAAAATCAATCCTTGCCTATTACCATTATTAGCAGTTATATCTTCAGGATATACATTAGATGTAAACAGAACTTGAACGCGGTTATGTAAATACACTATTAGTAGCGCTAAGGCAGGTCCACACAGACGGCTTCAAGACTAGTAAAGAGAGTACTATGACTTAAGCTGTTGAATGTTTTATCTATGAATGCTGATCCTGGAAATAAACCTTCGTCAATGATTTTCAAGTTGATTTGTTGGATGAATGAGTGTCAGATAAGTAGAGAAATCATTGTGAAAGCGGAAACTTGTTGTTTCAGGTACCCCTCCCTCAAGTACATTATCTCGTTGGACAACACCGCGGACAGCAGGTGAGAAGTTTTTGATAGAAATGCATGCTGAAGTCAAATCGTAAAAACAAAAACAGCATATCTAAGAAGGGAATGATGGTGAGTGGGCGTTGTGCTGTTACCGCTTTCTCGTTTTGGCGTGTGACGTCAGAACCAATGGGTGGGGAACACACGCGTTAGTCAGGCTACCTTCACCCCGTGATATTCCCCGGATTGTATGTTACCGACGCCGTAGGCCACCAAAAACACCCGCAACACAATAGGAGATGGCGTTTACACTACGTCAGTGACCTGTACCTGAGGTTGATGTGCACAGGCCAAGGTTTCAAGTGCCACAACGATGGTAACAAAGGATATTAGCAAGAACGTACATCAAGAAAGCTTGGTAAGCAGAAAGAAAGGTACACATCTCGGCTATTAATTGTGATACCAAAGAAACCTTTATCCGCACGATTGACACGACGGAGACGTGCACTCTCTGCGTGTTCTGATAAATTTTGTGCCTCTCCTTGCTAAATTTGATTCGGGTGTAGACGTGTGAGTCTACCTTCTACATTTCCAGGATTAGTCAGTCACCTGGGTAATGCAGACCAAGTGCTACAAGGGGCAGATGGCAAAAAAGGTCAATGTTGTAGGCAAAGTTCTCGCTGAAATTGCGTGGAAGAGAAAGACTGTTCGTCAAACATGCTATGACGTTGGCCCTCTTCACGACGCATTCAAGAGCTGGTAGCTTTAAAGGCTTTGGATGTTTTTAAGTTTGTCGACTCGCATAGTGCAGACAAGCATTGCTAAAAAACATTTATTCCGCACATGAGGTACCGTCTAGGCCTTATCCCAGGAGGATATACTATTGGACTACAACCAGGCGCGAATCCGGATGTCATAACCGTTACTTGACGACAGCCAATTCCGCTCCCGGGAAAGTTACAACACGAAATTCAGAGACTCGTGGGCACGGGATCAATTAGAAAGTGGGCGGCCCTATTGATTGGGTTTCAGGAATAGTCGTGGTAACGAAACAGTTGGGAGAACTGAGACTATTAATTGGCCTCAGAACAATAAATATAAGGACGTTATCTGTGAGCGTTCACGCTACCTACAGTTGAACAAGCATTAGGCTCTCTGGCCGGTTCGAAATAGGTTTCCATCAAGTCTGACAATTGTGGACTGTGAAGAACTAACTGCGTTCTTGACACCAGGCAGGGGGAGGCTGTTTTACGAGACTGCCATTTCAAATTATGTCCTCCCTGGAGTATTTCCAGAAAAGAATGTCTGAGTGCGTGTGTGGCCTCGAATGCGTTTTCAACGACATGAATGGTATTTTAGTGTTTGGGGATACGAAAGACCAGTATGACGAACGTTGAGCAGGCGTGATATCAAGCCTAGCTAGGACCAACGTGACAGTGAACAGGAATAGGTGCCAGTTTGGTGTTAATGAAGACAAATTTACGGACCATATTCTGAATGAGAAGAGAATTGAGCCTGATCCAGCGAGGGTTATTGCAATCATTAATCTAAACACGCCAAAATTGTCACCGAACGGAGTAGCTTGCTCGGCATGACCTATCACCTAGGTCACTTTTCGCCTGACCTGCTGTAAAATACTACTCCAGTGCATGCTCTACTGAACGAAGATAGATAATGGGTCTTGGGGTGGGACCAAATCAAAGCGCTGAATCAGATGAATGAGATGAAATGACTGATTTATTTTGCGCAGTGTATAGCCAAGTATGGTGCAACACTTCCTACCATCCTTTCAGTGATCGCATCCTCTTTCGGACTTGGAGCTGTCCTTTATCAAACGCAAACCGATGGTCACGGTTAGCTTCGAGAACGTACACTGATATCACAGCATTCTTCGCAATGTGACGTCATGACAAGGACTCGCGTGCTCGACCACCATAATTGGCCCTTTTCGGCGCCCATTTTGTGTGCGCTCTTTAGTGATACGGTGGTAATTATTCCTGGGTTTTGCGATTAAAATCTTTGAAGTTACAAGGTAGAAGCTGTCATACCTAGTGAGAGTTATTTAAGCTGAAGAAAAATTTGATAATATAGCTTAGAATAGGCGAAATTCCACCCAAATGGGAAATTTATTTCACCGTGAAAATCATGACGCAGTACAGCAAAATATGAGTTTGTTTTCTCTGTCTACTTCAACAAATCTGGTCTCTGACATTATGCTCAGTGGTTTAAGTTAAACAGAAGTAGGCAAAGACTTTGGAATTTTAAAATGTGTGCCGAAGTATTAAGAATGAAATTAGGAAATTTAAATTCATTACCTGTGTTGTAGTTTACCATAAATATTACGACTTTCTTTACCGAAAAATCCAGTTATTTAAGCAACTGGCACCTTCTCCAATAGGATACTTCACATAAATCTGTCTGTGATAAACAATTACTTAACGTACTGAGAAAATGACACAAAGGAACGTGATGGCACCCACAACAATTTCGAAACAGCTGTGATCTCCATTTAGTTGCATCATACGCATGAATTTGTTAACGGTTACCGGAGAGTCGTGAATCCTAATTTACGTCAAATGCTGGTCCGGGGTATTACTACTGACAATATCTGTGGTTTAACGTTCCAAAACCAAGATATGACTATGAGAAACACCACCATAGGGGAGAGCTCCGTAAATTTCTACCACTTCGGGATCTTTAACGTGCGCCTAAATCTAAGTTCATGGGCCTCAAACTGTTTGCTCTCCATCGCAATTGCAGCCATTACTGTCATGCCACGAAGGGTAATGTTAAATTTAGGTGTGAACATTGCAGATATCAACTTTGGGATAACAAATGCGGAGGTCGAAATGTGCTTCTTCAATGACGCCAACAGCTAGCGATATAGCCCGCGTAATATTTAAACATCCTTCGCCTTACTGAGACGACGACTGGCCTCACAAGTCATGTCCTCCTACAGGCTCATGCTCAAGGACGATAACCTCAAAGTAAAAACTATGTAGGAGATGCCTACTTAAAGTGGTACTTAAGAGCGTATTCGTACGGGAGCTACGGTGCCGCACGATGACACAACCTTATAGCAACAAAAGTTTTCACGTTTGGCTTGAAGCACACCTAACCATCATAATTTCGGTGAAATGAATCACCAAAAGAATTGGGATAAAACATGACATTAAAGAACTTCAGCACTCAGCAAATATGCGCGACGAAAACTTGCACAAAACGATAGTTATAGACCAAAACGACAACATAGAGACAAGAAGGATACGATGGACACGAGCGCTCGCGTCCTTTTTGTCCTTCTTGTCTCTGTGTCGTCGTTTTGGTCTCGCGCTATAACTATTGTCATGCCATACCAACTAGCCCAAGCTGCCACACTTCTAACTTACACAAAAGCTGTGGGGGCTTTCTAGGGTGAGCGCAGTCGAGATGTTTTGTGAGAACCGATACTCCAAGTGCAAGGTGCTTGGCACACCGGCGAAAACGATGCCCGTATATCCGCGGATGTGTTCAATGCAGGTAACCGTGCAGGTCAAACCTTCAGATGTGTTAAATTATTGGTAAACAACCTAACCTGATGATGCAAAGATGGTGCTTTGCGGGTGCAAATCACAAAATGCTTATGCGGTAATAGTTTCGCTCTATACCCACAGAAATGTATTCTTGCTCCGAGCCCCGTCGGAGGCCGAGACCGGGATTGAAATCCATCCCGAGCAGCGAGACACAAACCTGATTCCAATTTTCGTACGAACGTACGCGGGCACCAATAACAAAAGGAAAGAATTCTTAACACATAATTGGGTGATTCCACGTATTATCGAACAAAACACGGCTGGTCAATCTCGTATTCTTTTTCAAAATTTTATATTTTTAAAAATTGATATTTTATATTTTTATTTTATATTTCTATATTTTATTTTTTATATTTATAATTTACAATTTTATATTTTTTCAAAGTTTTATATATTTTGTTGTCTCATTCATGAAAAGAAGAGGTGTGGAATCGGTTTTCCTGTTGTTTTTTTCAAAGCACAGTACTTCAATAAGGATGAAGAGGTGAAGCGCCACGCTTACCTGCGTATCTGTTTTTTTTTAATTTGGAGATTAAGTACATTAATTATAATCAAGGTACGAACCTAAAATTTTTTGAGATAAATATAGACTTACTAGCCCTTACGATCAATTAAATTACGAGTGTTTGCTTAGTGTATGTTTTTAAACGAAAATTCTGAAATGGGACCTCGAGAACATTTTTTTTCTTAGTTTGGAGGCCTTTATTACAAAAAGTGCGTATGACAGGGCGGTCCGAATTCCTAATTATTTTCCAAGCATGCCTATTTACACCAATGCTAAAGCTTATAATAATACCTCTTTTTAATCCAAATATATATTCACTCGAACTGTACATAAAGAGCCTGCAAAGAAAACTGCTTACAACAATTAAAACACATTTTTAATATTTCTTATACTATACTTTTCTTACTTATTCTCTTACACATCAGCTTTCATAATCAATAAAACATTTTGCATTATATGGTTTCACTTGCACTTAGGTCCCGTCAAAAATGCGCTTGTGCAAGGATAGGCAGCGGTACATTGAACTTTCAGCCCGTTATTACCAGTACGGAATGCAGGCGCATACCTCAATTGCTTAGATGGCAAGCAGCACTCAAATAGCTGTAAACTGCTCTGAGGACGTCAATTTCGAGATGATTAGGGGACGGGAGCGGCCATGAGTGCGGGATTACCGAGCAAGCAAGTGCACACAATGCATGTTCCGGTGTGAAGAGTGCCCGCCACCTTCGTGCCTTTGTGCAAGACTGAGAATATGTGGGTTTGAATATTGAACGACATTTGTAATCACGTACAACTTTTCAAATTGGCGTGACATTATTTTGAGCAATTAGTTCGTTCCCTTGCAAATTAGCAGTGATGAAAACGGTAGTGTATGATTAGAAATTTATGTTCCACGCGTAGGGTTAATTGAAGCACTGCGGCATGAAGCTGTGGTGCAGAGGCCATTAGTTCTGCGAAACGTTTGTGTCATTGAAATAAGCTTCTTTTGCTTCGAACGACAGGGTACACAAAAATTTTGCTAGCAGCTATACTTTGCCGCCGTAATACGTAAAGCAGCAGAGCAATGCGCGAGCCCTATCGGAGGCATATGAAGTGTAAGCAGCGCACTGTGCGCAGGGCCAGTACAAGTCGTCTGCTGCCGCCATATGAGATGGGTGGGCACACCCAGTTGTCTATAGTTCGGCATTTTAATTTTTTTGTTTGGCTCCTGGAGCACGAGCTTTATGGTTTTCACTGAGATCAATCACAGTGCCGTTTTTCTAGCTAAGACCGCTGTTACCCGCGTGTGGTAAGCGAGCGCTCGCAGCATCCCCACAAGAGTTTTCAAGGGCTTCCCGCCGAGGAAATGCAGTCAAACTGAATGTGGTCAGGGAATGTGGGAGCTGAATGTGGTCGGGGAACTTGATCTACAGACAACGAACCTGTGACTTTGGCCGATTGCCCCTGATTACGCATCAGGAACGTGCGTTAGAATCCTACCGTGCCCAAGTCATATCTGTCACTTGGGACGCTTTTCTTTAAATATACAAGTTCGACATACATAAAGCGTAAACAATGTCTGCTACTTGTTTATTGTTAATAGCGCATGGCTGCTATGCAAAAAAGGGCGGGTAAAATGGTAATTCTTCAATTACCATGCGTGGAAATTACCCCCGACTGTATCGCAGCCTATCCGTGTGAGGACAGGAAAACGAGCCCTCTTTGCTCCCAAACACGCCGGACTGTGCGCGCTTGCTCGCTCGTTAATCCCGCACTCATGACCAATCCTGTTGCCTAATCATTCCGAAATTGGCGTCCTCAGTGCAGTCGAGACCTGTTTCAGTGCTGCCAGCCTTTTGAGAAACTGAAGTATAAGCCTGCATTTCACACTAAGAGGACAGAAAAACCCATCTACCGTTGCATATATCCTCGTGCAAGAGCATTTTCTGATGGGCCGTAACTACAAAAGTAACTATATAATACAGGATGTTTTGTTGACTGTGAAAGGTAACGTGCAGTACATTAAGTAGAAAAAGTATAAAAATATCAAAAATGTTTTTCTTTTGTCGTAAGAAGTGTCTACTGCATCTTCCTAAAGTTAGCGCGATGATATCTACTGATTGAAAATGTTAATAGTATAAGCCTTGGCAGATTTATAAATAAGCATGCTGAGAAAGTATCGTGGAATTTCGGCCGCCCTATCATAGGCACTTTTCGTAATGAAAGCCTGTGAACTAAGCAGAAAAATGCTTTTGAGGTGTGCTTTCAGAATTATTGTTAGAAATTCTACATTATGCTTGGATTCAAAATTTAAATGAATGTAAGTGCAAGTACGTCAGTACTTAGAAAAGAAGTTTAAGGTACGTACGCTGATATATTTAGTGTAATTCATCGTCAAGCTTTAAAAAAGAAAAAAACGACAGCAGGGCAGGTAAGCGTTGCACTCCATGTCTTCGCAATTGATTTATTTGCTTGGAAAAAAATTTGCAGCAATACAAAATGCAGGTCTCTTCTTTCAACTGATGTGACAAGAATATGTAAACTTTTGAAAGAAATTGAGGAGGTCGACCAACCATACTTTCTTCAATCCTAAATACAATCACCCAAGTGTTTTATGCCAGAGTCCACCAAGATTTCAGTGATGTATTTCTGTCACAGATACTACGCGGTTAAAATAATGCTGCCAAATGAGGAAGCAAAAATATGCAAGGAGAAATTGCCCCGCCAAGTGTCGACCCTCTGACTCTTAGAGAAATGACGGAGAGCACTCATAACTCTACCGACTCAGCTAATGAGGCTTTTTTTCTCTATTACCCTTTCACTACATTTTGAATATATATATATATATATATATATATATATATATATATATATATATGTATATACAGATATATGACACATCACCTACAAGAGGCGTAAGGCTGGCTGTATTCACTTATGCATCTTTAACACTTTAAACGCTTCTAATAAACTAAGCGTTTCATTGCTTGCCCCTCAGTGTTCGAGCACTTTTCTCACCTCCGTTACCAGTTCAACAAAAAGGGCGTTAATGCGCGGTGCGCTTGCAACTTCCGGTCAAATCCGCTGATTTTTACAGAGTAGAAGAAGTTACTCCGTGGAGTTGATTTCGCGATGGAGCTGCCCCACATCTGCGAACGAAACATACAGGGAGCACTATCCATCGGCCAATGGAAGATACTTGCTCCACATGGAGAAGAAGCTAGGAAGTGCTTCGAATCTTCATTAGAAGCACGGTGGGCACAATGACGCTACGACAGCAAAACTTGAGCTCCGACACGAGACGCAATCGATGCGACCGGCGTCCGTTGGCGCGCGCAATGTTGGCACCGTTTTCAGGCACGGGGCGTTTGCAACTTCCGGTCAAATCCACCGATTTGTGTAGAGTAGAAAAAGTTGCTCCGTTAAGTGGATCTCGTTATGAAGCTGCTCCAGATCCGCTAAAGGAGCATACAGGGAGCACCCTCAATCTGCCAATTGGTGAGACTTGCTCTGCATGGAGCAGAAGGAAGTATTCCCGGAAGTGCTTCGAATCTGCCAATGGATGACACCATCAGTCAAGTGATGGACGAAATTGGAGTTGAGGATCGTTTCTGAACACGGGATACGTCCAGCGTTGCTGAAGTGCAGTATGCGTGAGTGTTGGCGTAAAATTCAAGAGTGCACACAGTAAAATCAAGGTTTTTGCGATGTTGTAGAAACGAACTCTCATCAATTGGCGCCCAAGACGCACCATTCGAGTATAGCAAAGTGGGAGAGGAAACGTTGTGCTGCTATGAAAAGAGTGGCAATTGACATGCTGGTCGCTGGAAGATGAAGCAGAAGAAACGCTGGAAAAATTCTCGTCCAGCTGACAAAAACTTGTATTTACAGGCTTTACAGAAGTTACATAAGAACAGACATCAAAGTTACAAAAAAAGCAACAATTTGGAAATCGACCGACTTCCGCAGGGCAACCCTATGGGATTCGGCATAGCCGATGGTGCCTAACGCCTTAAGCCCAGTTCAGAACGCTTGGCAGAACTTCGGGGCCTCTTATACCCTGAGTGCTCCGTATCACGCAACTCTCTGCGAAGTGTCGCCTGTTTGTCCTTTTATAGGACAGTACATTTGGTCAATCAAAACCCGCGATGAGGACGCAACTTTCGTGCGTGTGCGAGGGCTCACACCCTCACTCGAAATACCAAAGCGTAAATGAAACAAAAATGGTAAAATTGACAGAGGCACGGGAAAGCTCCACGGTGCGCGATTATCTAGACTTAGAGCTACACGTACTGGGCTTCGGTGGTCATAGAACAGCTTCCCCATAGCACGTCAACTTCTTGACGATGGGGCATAATCCGCTTGGCCTCTGTACGACGTAAGAGGAACCGCTCGCCGACCGCACGTGGCTCACCTTACGAGCTCATTTGCAAGAATCAACGCGGGAGCAGTAGAAGACATTTCACTGCGACAATACGCACCAAATCGCCGACCGGGCGCCCGAATGCCGCGACCTAAGCCACACTTTCACGTGTCGCCAGCCAGCCCGCTTCCGAGAGCTACCAGAGCTAAGCCGGACCGGAACGAAAGGTTGTTGGCTAACTCCGCGTTTTTGCGGCACGCGCTGCCTTGAAACGGTGTGTGTGAAACCATCATGTGGCTGGGCCGCAGCTCCATTGCTCTGAGGAGTCACCACACCGCACTGGGTCTCGCAAAACGACCATTAAAACCGCCGTCAGGCAATCAGGAGGTCGCCACAACGAAGTTTTTTATACCTATTAACCACATTTGGTTTTTTTTCCTGTGTTACCAGGAACTAGAAATGCTCGACCGTTTCTGTAGCTGCTGAACGACGCGGGGTTCCATGCTGGCGCCTATTGTCTGTGCGGTCACCGTAAGTCCGGTCGGACACGCTTCTACTGAGTGCCTTTCAAGCAATGCTGCCGGCCATTGACTCGGCTCCCCAAGATAACGACACAAAATGAATAAAAGCAAACTGAAACTGCCGCACGACCAACTCTTAAGGCTCATTCACATCGAAGGCGGCGCGGCAAAGCGGGATTTCTGAAGTGGCGAGGCGGCGAGTGCGTGAACCAGTTCAGACCGCATGGCTCCTTCGTCTGGCTGCGCGGCAAAAGATGCGGGCATCTCGCAATTTTGCGCACGTGTCACTATGAAGTGTCCGTGCTTCTCCCAAACGTACACCCGCGCCACCCCTGCGCCTCTGCTGCGTGGCGTTCTGATTGACTGCGGCAAAGCGGCGAGCGTCGGCAGGCGGCAAAACATTGCTCCGAGAGCGATCGGCCTTGCAACCTGGTTTTTTTTTTTCCCGCTTTCGCCGCCTGGAGAGGATATTTTTCCCGCTTCCTGCGTTGCCGCCTCGCCGCTTTGACGACCCCAATTTTGGTGTGAACGAACCCTTAGGCCGCGTTCACACTGAGCATTCCGGCTGCCTAAAGTGCTCCGAATCCGGTTCGGCGGCGGCGAGTTCCGCCGAATGGGCCCTTTCCACGCCGATCGCTCTCGGACCGATTTTCGCGGCGTCTGCCGCCGAATCGGTCACCGCGGACCAATAGGAGCGCTAGTCAAGGAATTTCACAAAATGGCGGCCAAGCCCTACTCACTTGTTATGCCGCAGTGCACGTAACTGAATGTTGAAACCAACGGGAGTTTAACCTACTCTGTGCCTACTTCGCCTCCGTATTTCGTGAAAGAGGTGACCGAGCTTGCTGTTGGCGTGACCGAGCTTGTTGCGGTCCTGCAAAGCAAAACAAACCCACCAACGCCGCTGGAGTTGGTGGTTTTTCTGTTCTTCGTGCATTACAAGACATCTACTTGCCAGCAAAGTAAGCAGTACTGTCTTATCTTGCTTCTTTCATACGAAAATTGTCGAAGTATACACCCCCGGATAGCGTAGTGGCGTTTGCAAGCCGCGAAAACAACCAGGTGACAGCGCATCCATCCCGCGTTCGCCCCGTAGTAGATAGCATATTCGGTGGCGCGGGGCGCGTCCAGTGCGAACGACGCTGCGTTTCGGCGGCAGGAGAATTTCGGTCGCTGTAGAAAGCGGATGTTTCAGTGTGAACTAGGCATTAGTGCGGTCATACACACACCGTGCTGTTTTAGATGCGGAGCATCTAATACTCGAGGCTTGTAGTGCGGCGCCGTCCGCAAGCTTCCTGCTCCTTCTTCCACCATCTGTGCATCCCTTCCTCCTCTACACACCGCGCGCGCTTCACTCCTCCACCATCTGTGCACCCTTCCTCCTCTACACACCGCGTTCGACAGCTGACGCGCGCATGCACCGTCACCCACCATCTGTGCCGCGCGCACTTCTCCCCTTCGAGAACATTCTACAATTCTCTTGATTCTCCAGTGGACGCGCATGCGCCGTCGCGCTTCGAGAACATTCAACAGCTGACAGTCCATGCGCCGTCGCGCTGTATATATACTCAAGGTCGGCGCTCGCTCGCTCAGTTGCCACTCGTCGGTTGGTTTGTACGGCGCGTCGACGTCCAAGGTCGCGGTGAAATGAATTCCAACGAATCCACAAACACAATGATCGACGTCCCTTCGACCAGCGCCGCCCTTTCGCATACGTGTGTACGTGTTCACTCATTTAACACCCCCTCCTACAACCACGTTAACCAATTTAGCCATGGACCCAAGTAAGTCGCAATTTAACACCCCATTTCACAACCACGTTAACCAATTTAGCCATCGACCCAAGTAAGTCGCACTTTAACACCCCGTTAACCAATTATATGCTCCGCATCCTCCTCAGTGTTCCCCCGAGGGAAGCTGCGGGCAATTTTTTTCCCCATAACCGATGATATTAGAAGAAGCGCATGTCGAGTAGCAGTGTTTAGCGTGTACTTGTTGATGTCGTCTTTGTGCGAGTATAACTATAGCTCTTATAGGCAAATGTTAGGTCACTTGATTTACTACAACGGTTAAAATATGATCGTCGGTGTTGGCCATCGCGTGCCATGGTGTCTACGTGGCTGCGTTTACGTCAAACCACGCTGTAGATGCGAAACGCATTTAAATTATATGAGCTCTCCTATATTACTATACAATAAGCAGTACATCAATGAAGATACGTATAAATTTTGTGTTTGACCGTTTCCTATGACAGCAGGGATCTGCGATGCTTATACAGTGAAAGCTGTTAGAGATGGAAACGAGGGCCGGGTGCAGCGCCGTTGTTGTCACTGGTTTTCGTAACCACTTTCACATAAAATGAAAAAAAAACACTTACTAATTATTAACAACGAGGAGAGAGTGGGATTCTAACCTACGTCTCTTGCGTATATTAGCAACGGTGTCAGAATAACTTAGGCGATGACACTGCGCCCAGCAGCGCGTCCAGATTGTGTTCGCCACCTGGCTTGTTTCCGTTTGATGCGACAGGTTGCGCTCAAGGTGGGTGGGTGATGGAGTAACGGCATATGGTCCCTACATGTCCATATACAGTTACTCTAGTGGGTGAAGGCACTCACACGGGAGTGACTCCGATCCACGTTTGTAAGGTTAGTGCTGTGGAGCCTCACTCGTTTGTTAGGTTCGATATACACATATACAATGATGTCAATAATTGATTACACTGTGACGCTGCTCTAACAATATGAATTTCCTGGTTTTATGTGCGATTCATTTGCTAGCAGTGTTTTCGTCATATATCTCCACCAGCAACAAGCGTTGGCTTGGAGAGCAGTTGCATTTTGAAAGGACAGCACTCAAAAGATCCTTTCGATGAAATTTTGATGTCGGTGTCAGCAACAAAAAAGCAGCATTGTATATGAGAGAAAACGGAGGCGTTTGCATTAGGGATACCACCCTGAGGGCGAAGGCACGCTAGCTATCAGTAATGTGATAGTCTGCGTGCGTTTGTGCGTCTATTCGAGTGCACGTGTGCCTGCGTGTGTGTTTGCACGTGCAGGGATATCGCTCTCACATTCTGTTTGCTTAGCAAAATGACAAAAAACATTGTCAGAAAACTTTAAAATATTGTATGACGGCACTTACACACGTTCTATTAGGAACTTGAATCGACACACTACCCTTGCCAGTCTAGCAGCTGTTCGCGCCTTGCAGACCCCTACATTTCGGCGTCTGGCATTGTAACCAGCATTTTATAGTGGGAAGAACTTCATTAAGTCTCGAAGGTCGACCCTGGGTTAACTCGTAACACACCCATGTCGGTATTGTCGGGCCTGTGCCATTACTCATACTTTGCGATATTTAATGAAGCCGCGAAGACTTCAACTTGATGAAGTTGCCGGAGATAGCAGACGACGAAGAAGGCGTGATCGTGGGCTGCTGTCTCAACAGTGAGTGCTGAGAAGAGCATGCCGCACTGTAATCATCAAAGATAGATCAGTGTTTGTTTGTCGTGAATAAAGACATTCTGTTGCTTATCTGGCGGCGCCGTCTTTCAAGTGGCGCTTCACTTATTGAAGGCCGGTGCTCCGCGACTTATGACGCCAAAATCAAACCCCAGGGACAACGAGCGGCTCCGAACGACGTAGACAACGAGTGGCGGCTACTAGGAGGTTTTACTAGAAACCACCGCTGGAGCAACCTGATCCTCATCGCAACCACACCAGGGAAGCAACGAGCTGAACCAGCTACCTTTTGACCAAGTAAGCCGTAATATTAACGACATCGACTGCCTAAAAGCCAAACACGCTGCTTGACGAACGCATAGAATGAAGGTCATGAATGGGGTGACGACGATGTTAGAAAGCGACAACAACGAACGAACGGCTTTAGGCAAGGTTATAGACTTGTTCATTCCAAGCTGTGACGCGCTTCCGAAGATCAATACTGAAATTGAGGACGCAATTCCAGTAGACCACCTAAAAGAAAGAATACGAGTCTGCGAAGCATTACGATGACCAGGTATTTTAGATCCTAATGGACCTATGGAGCCGTCTTAAAGAGCTAAGCCCCAGTATCGCGCGGCAGACCTTGACATCGACGACGATCAACACGTTGCCTGCCCAACCACAGCTGTGTTCCAGCATTTTGGGCCATGTCTCCCGAGCAACGCTGACGATCAAGC
Source organism: Rhipicephalus annulatus (assembly GCA_013436015.1). Lineage (NCBI taxonomy): Eukaryota > Metazoa > Arthropoda > Arachnida > Ixodida > Ixodidae > Rhipicephalus > Rhipicephalus annulatus. The sequence goes on from WOVY01009241.1 coordinate 1,629,172, forward strand.
CATTTTATGGGGATGTGTGTCAGTAGACACCATTTTGGGAGCGTTTCAACGAAGCTGTGCACACGAACTCGACTCTAACTGCGACAGATAAATTTCATTACCTGCGCAACTACCTGGTATGTGAAGCCGAAGCTGCAATTTCCGCGCTACCAACGACGAAAGCATGCTATGAGAGTGCCATCCAGCTGTTAAAGCAGAGGTTCGCGAACAATACAAGCAGGATTATACAGCAGCACTTCAGAGATCTTCGCGAACTGCCACCAGTGACGTCTTCATCAGATACGAGGGGGCTGCGCAAGTTTTACGACGCAGTTCAGATTAATTACTGCGGTCTCAACGTCCTAAACATCACAACCAGCAGTTTGTCAGCAATGCTCAACGACATTCTGCTTTAATCGTTGCCTCAAGATACTGTCGTCGCGTTCCACCACCATAGACGTCTCCAAGATGACGCACAGGGCTTGGGAACATCTGGTTCATTGGAGGCAACTGCGACGTAATATAGGAAATCTGAACAGCTACTACAATACACACAGATAGAGCTCGAAGCAAGAGAGCAATGTGCTCCATCGATGTCCTCTATCAAACGCATCGTGAACCAGAAAAAAACACGTGCCATCAGCATTAATCATAAAAGCATCGGGAGAAGTTAAGCAAGCACGCCACGAATGCTGCTTTTGCAAGTCTGCAGATCACGAAACTGAAGCATGCAGCGCTACCTTGACCAAAGGAGAGAAGAAGAACCACCTGGCTAAATTTATGCGGTGCTATAAGTGCACTAATAAGGCCCACTTCGCGAACGAGTGGCGGCGGAGGTCGGTATGCACGACATGCAAAGGCAGGCATGCTTCAACAATGTGCGAATCCGATTGCCACGCGAGAAGTGAGAGGTCACTCAACAAAGTCTTTGAAGTTGCTAAGCTTCAGGAAGCAGAGTGTCTGCAGTTGACTGCCATAACAAGTTGTCAACTGGATGAAGCCACCAGTTTGCAGACCTTCTGCTCTTGGATTGTCGGTTCCCACGATACATCCTACATCAGAGGCATCATCGACAAAGGCAGTCAACGTACGTTTATTGAAGATGATCTCGTAAGGCGCAAGGGGCTAAAATTAATAGACGACTCTGGCATATCGTGTCTATAACGTGTCTATTGGTGAATTCGTCTGCGGAAGATGCCCCTTGTCGTGTGAGAACATGAAAAGTTGTCGAGGTTCGCCTGTGGAGCTAGTTCAACAACAACGAGCACGTCATCAAACTCAATGTAGAAAGAGTTGTTTGAAGGGGCCCTGAAACACGTCAAGAACAATAGAATGAACCCTCTGGAAGAGCTTATTGTCTCACAAATTCAACGGCACAAAAATTTTTAAAATCTCTCCAGTATGAGTGGAGTTATAATTATTCATTGCATGCTGTGATCGAATTCTCTCTTCTCTCGTTCCGACAAAAGTGCTGGAAGCTAAGCAGGAAGGGATGGCAGGCGCAAAAAAAAGTCACGCGAGCCTCTTGACCTTGAGCACGTTTTCTCTTTTTTTCGAATGTGCGTATTTTTCAGAGTGATCATGCGCGCACGCGTGGGCAAGTCGCGGCCTTTCGTGGCGATCTCGGTAACGACCGAGTGCGCCATGTTCAATTCAGTCAATTGCTAATAGGTGGGCTTACTACGAGTGTCTATTGAGTTTATTCCGTGATTCGTAGAGAGAAGAAAATACGATTTTATGCTGACTGATAATATTTTGCGAATTGCAGGCCACGTGCAGCGCTATAGTACTTGGCTCGCGTGTTGTCGAAAGCCTCTACTACCGATCAGCAGCGCTTTCTGACCATGCTTGAAAAGTGTTGCAGGGTCCTTTAATAAAGAATAGGCGCTCAAAAAGAAGAGAAGACGAGGATAAAGTGCGAATGGGTCTTCGGTCTCTGAGTCAGTTTCTCGCGTTCTTGACATAATTTTTGGTGCAGAAAACACCGTGCGGACACGTCGCACTCTCGCTGCATGCATCGAGGGGCTCTCTATTCAGCCGCTATTGGTGAGGAACGATGAACGCCGAGGCGGAAGTAGATTGCAAGCCACTGGCGCGATCGCACCTAACTTCGACGAATGGAGTGACTGAAGGCCAAGCGAGTGTCCCGGCGAGCGCCAAACACCAAGGCCATTCCAGAAGCCAGATCTCTTCTTATCACGCCCGATTCGTCGATTCCCAAGTTCAAAGATATGCGTGATCGTCTTCCTGCGAGTAACAACAGGCTATCGATGGTAGATGCAGAAATCAAAGGATGCATACAGGAGGATAAGTTCGAAGCCAAATTGGCGACTGCCGCAGCGTACAACGACGAGGCAGTCAGCATGCTTGCCGAATTGAATCATCGCATAGGGGCACTGGAACGAGCCAAGAGAGATAGTAGTACTATTACGCAAACGCCACATGTGCAACCTAACGTTAGGGAAAACGCTTCTGTACTGCACACTTTTTCGAAAGCTACGCTGCCCGAGCTCGAAAGGCCTACGTTTAAGGATGACAGAAATCAATGAGCTGGATTCTTGAAACATTTCGAACAGGCATTTCACCTAAATAACGCTCTTTCGTCTGCAAAGAAGTTTTTTTTTACCTGCGGCGGTGTCTCGCCGGAGAAGCTGCAGTGGCCTTAGCAGGACGTCTAAAATCTGAGTCTTGTTATAACGATGCTATCTATACTCTCAAAGAGCACTTTGGTGACAGAAAGCGAATTGAGCAGCATCACCTAAGCGCTCTAAAGAACCTTACCCATGTTAAGCAAGGCACAGACGCGTGAGGTTTGAGATGTTCGTACGATGCTACACAGCTGCATATCCGTGGCCTTAATTTTCTCAACGGGCCCACTCTAAGCTTTTCCACCATGCTTACTGACACACTGCGAAATGCTTTGCCCCATGAGATCGTCCTTGCGTATTTCGAGAGAGCGACGAACTAAAACACTGGGGAGTGATAAATCAGACGGCACTCAAATATTACCTAAGTCAGCTTCAGCAGCGGCATCCCCTGTTGCAAAGTTAAAACAGCTACTATCCTTCACTCGTGTCAAGTTAGAAAGTCGCGAAAAATGCATGATACCGAGCGAAAAGCATGGTGAACGACCTGAAACGACAGTAAGCGGTGCCACAGCTATGGTTTTGCACAATTCGTTTGTGATGAAAGTGGACTTCTTCTTCTGCCACTCGAAGAACCATGACACGCATGCTTGTGACAGCGAGATGTCCCTTGCTTCAAAGAAAAGAAACTCTCCAATTTCAAGAGAAGTGTCCCAGCATGACCAGAGGTCACCAGACACGGGCCTGTAAAGTTAAGATAACGTGATAATTTTGGCCTGGAAGGCATGAAGCAAGCATGTGCGACCCATCGTACTGCAAGTCACGTGTTGGTGCAGAGGCACGAGGAAATTGCACAGCAGTCATCGTTTCCCTAGAAACAGCAATTTCGAATGCCAGCGAGTTTTTGTGAAGTAAGCAGAGTGCACAGAACAAGAATACTGATCTATATCTGCAGACTTTTGGTGCTTTGATCATCCTAATAACAAGCATTCCTGTGTCAGATGCATTCTTGATTGTGGAAGCAGAGGTCCTTCATAAGAAAAGAAACAGTAGTCATGAAGATGAACGTCAAGATTGTAGGAGATACACCAAAATCAGTCAACACGTTTGGTAGCACGTCTACTTCTCGAACTGAATGTCATGAAATAGTTAAAATACTTTTACGCAGTCAACAAGGCACCCTGCTCTACCTTATACACGGTATTGCGGTTCCAGTGATATGTCACGACATCATTGCTCCCCCAGCTGACAGCCATTTTATGCAACAGTTGCGTTGGCGAAGCAAGTTCCTGCTTGATGAGCATATGCTCGTGCAAGTTGGTGAACATCGAATCTGACTACCTGTGGAACGTTCTGACGGGTGAAGTTATTCGCCGCACTGAAATTCAAAGGCATACAGTCGTTAACGCGTGCTTCGGATAGACACTGCAAGGACCGATTTGTTAGAGAGGCTTTCTCAACTGGAGCACTAACTTAATGTTTTATGTTATGCGAGTCGGCATCAGCGAAGATGAAGATAAAGGACTTCACCAATTTACAATGGCTCTGGGAGCTCGAAGCTTTGGGCATTGGTGGCCTTTGTGAATCGTCTACAAGCAAGCCTCTGGATCACATTAGAAAGACCAACCAAAAGCCCAACGGCAGGTACTCTATTTCTTTGCCATAAAAGGAGGAATGCAAACACCCCATCGGTGAAAATCGCGACATTGGTGTCAACCGTCTACAGAAGGTGAATAGATTATCACGAGAAGGAGGTTTGCTTGATCACTACGATACAGTCATACAATATATGTTGCATGGTCACGCAGAAGTTTTGCCGAAGGATGTGATCGATCACCATCCGGTTTATCACATGCCACACCGGAAAGTCATGAAAGATGAAGCACTGACCACCAAAGTCAGGGTTGTGTTTGACGCATTGTCCCATGCACCAGGACTGCTCTCGCTCAACAACTGCCTGGAGAGAGGAGCAAACTTAAATCAAGAGCTTCTGCGTGTGCTCCTTTGTTTTCAATTGCTCTTAATCGCCCTTAACTCGGACATAAAAAAAGCATTCTTGCAGATCGGAATACAGCCAGACAGCGACGCTTTTTGGTTTTTTTTTGGTACGACAAGACGCCAAAAGATAAGTATGCTAATGAAGCTGAGTGTTGCATGACGCTCTTGCCTTTCGGGTCAACGTCAAGTTCATTTCTGCTGAAAGCTACTATCCATAACCACCTAGACAACGCTCATACTGAAGACCAGAAGCTGGCGGCGAGTCTGAAAAGGTCATTTTATGTTGATTACTTGCGCATTAGAGTAGATACGTTGAAAGAAGCCTTTCAAGTTTATCCAAGAACGAAGGCAATCGTGAACAATGCATGAATGAATCTTCGGAAATAAAAAAAAACGAATGATGATACGCTGCAAGAAGTTTTTATGAAAAAAGAAAAGCCGATAGATGAAGGTTTTGACGACACTACGGTTGGGTTGGGCATGCGCTGAAATACAAATTGCGACAGTTTTGCGTTTACTTTTAAGTGGGCAACAGAATACTTAACGTCCACAAAGGCAATTACAAAACGTCATCTTCTCAAGACTGCATCTAGGATCTATGACGGTCTTGAAGTACTCTCGTTCTTAACAGCGACAGCCAGGCTTCTATTTCAACAATTGTGGGTCCGGAACGTTGTGTGGGACGAAGCGTTGCCCGAAGAAATGGGCAAACCTAGGAAAAAATGATGTGCGGACGTTCTACGGCTTGGATTGATTTGAATTCCGCGCTCCTTAAGAAGCCGTATCTGTGACAAGGAGTCACAGATACGGCGGAACTTCAAAATTTTATGAATTCTAGCCACAAATATGGTGCATATGCTTATCTGAATGCAATAAACCTGTGAGGCGAGCCTACCACTACATTTACAACTGCGAAATATAGAGTTGCACCAATGAAAATACATAATGCGGCAGTTGTAGCTATAGTGGGTGCAGTGATTGTAGCATGGATGCTGAATTGCTTTCAATCTGCGTGGGATTTCTGACACTTTTCTTGTACTATGTGCACAGATTCTACCATTGTGCTCAGCTAAATCCGAGGAAACGGGGGCAGGCTGAATCAGTTTACCAAAATAGAGCAAGGACATTTCAAGTGTAACAGTCACAGAAGAATGGTGTTACCGTCCTGAAGAAGAGAATCCCGCAGACTTGATTACTTGTGACATGTCTGCAAAGACTCTTTTGGGAAGCTGCGTCTCGTGCAGCAGTCCAGAATGAGTTCAGCGGTCGCACTAGCGAGTTTAGAATTGCCTACAGAACCCATCATAATCTCAGATGAAAATGAAAATGTTGCCCTAGAAACTCAGCCTACAATATTTCAGCCTGAAATGTTTATTGTTCTCATTCAGGTCAGAAGCAATGATGACACGTTCATCAATTCAACAAGATTCGGCGGCTTATAGAAGTTACCAAGCGTCACGTTCAAGGTTTTACGCTTTCTTGAAAAGTGCCGACATCGGAAAAAAAGCGCTCAAGGCAGAACTTCTGCAGCAGAAATGAAGATCGTTGAAGAATTATGGATTCGTCGAGTGCAGAAAATTGTGTTCAAAGAAGATATTTGCCAATTGTCACGCCGGAAAGCGGCTAACAAGAATTGTGTGCTGAGAGTTTTACATTCATTAATTGTTCCCAAAGGAGAACTTCACGTTGGCGGAAGACTTCAAGAGTTGGACGGCACTTACGAAAAGAAGCATCCCGTTATTCTGCCATGTAAACATAAGTTGAGCGATTATTTGTGGCAGACGCACATTGCCGTCTTTTACATCGTAATGTGTCAAGCACAACAATGCAAGCGCGACAAAGATTTCAGGTGATTTAAGCAAGACAAGAGGCCAAAAAAGTAATGCTGTCCTGTTTTTGTGCAAAAGCTACAGTGCGAAATCTGCTGATGTCAAGTATGCGCCTACACCCGTAGACAGAATAAAATTGTATGTACCGTTTGAAGTGGTAGGCGTATATTTTGCAGGCCCGCTTTATGTCAAGCAAAGGAAGCCGGTGTATGCAACCACGAAGTCATTCCTAGAGCATTTATCTTGTGCGAGTACCATAGCAGTACATTTTGAACGGACAAGTGACTTGTCATCAGTGATTTTTCTCCTTGTATTTCGCACATCTATATCACGAAGATGAGTTTCTAATACTATATACTCTGACAACGCCCTGTCGTTCACGAAGGCGTCGAGAGACTTGCAAGACATCTGGAGCGTCATGAATGGATCTCCCTTCGCCAATTTCCTTGCTTCTGATCGCGTCGAGTGGAAGTTAGTTGCACCTAGTGCATCGTGGTGGGAGTATGGCGGCAGAGGTCGCTACGGTCAGTGAAGTGAGCACTTTGCAAGACTCTCAGAAAGTAAACGCCTGATAGCGAACAGTAACAACAATGCTGGCAGAAGTGAAAGCCTTGAATAATTCGAGGTCACTGACATATATATATGTATGCGGACACAAGAGAACCTACTCCGGCTTGTCAAGCCAATGTTTTAGTTGGAAAATTTCTATTGACAAAAACAGTTGACCGCAGCAAAGAGTACAAGAAACATAATTTTCAGACAAGTCAGGACGACCTACCTAAAAGATTATGATACAGGAGCAAGCTGCGCAAGCACCTGTGGCTTCGCTGGAGGAAGAAATATCTGAATGAGCTTCTTTCGAGTCATCACTACCCAACAGCGTCAGAGAAAGGTTTAAAGGTGCATGACATAGTGATTGTTGAGGAACCGAATGCCTCATGATGTGTTTGGCTTCTTGAAAAAATAACGGAGGTATTTCCTGAACGAGATAGACTGGTACAAGCCTGCCGAGTTCAAACTCAAGGCGGGAAAATGACTAAGCCCGTGCAGACACTATACCCACTCGAGATATCATCAGCTTCAGCTGGTCGGGAGAATGTAGGAAAAGAAGTTCTTTAATAAAAAATAGGAGCTCAATAGGAGAGAAGACGACGACGAAGTTCGAGTGCACCTTCTGTGTCGGAGTCAGTTGCTCACGTTGTTAACACCCATAGTCATGCCATATATTTGCCACGAAACCTCAGCCACAGCCATGGAATGCAATTTTGGAGCTAACTTACGCAAGTACAATTACCAGCTGGCAGACCATCAAGCTGTGCCTCAACAGTGCTGTGAGAAAGTCATTACTCTGCTTATATGATCAGATCAATAATGAAAGATTGTGAGTGCAAGCACCATACGCAGAAGGGAAGTGCAAAGATTGGTCGCGGTCAATACCACTCTCAGATGGACACTCGAAGGCGCTGTTGGGACCACGAGCGTCATGAATGGGACACCCGGAGTGATAACCTGCATTCTGTGAATCGAAGCTAATGCAGCTGAAGCATTAGACCAAAACGTACGGGAGTCTCTTCTAACGTCGGAATCTACTGAAATTGCACCAAATGAAGCAGCTTGAAGGCATGCTGACGCCTTGTCTGTTTTGCAGAGTGACATCGGAAAGAATAGAACACTGTACCAAATTGCCATGCCACGTAAATACCAGGATATAGGGCTATTAGAAGATCCAGGTTCCGCTCGAGTTTCGACCAAGCCGTGTACGAAATGCTAAAAAGTCTGCCCTGTGAAACTCAAAATGCCCTCCTTTCTCTGTAAAACGCTGTTTGGTTTTCCGAATATATCCCCCCTGAATAGAAACAAGCCATTATTGTTTCGATTCTAAATCAGGACAAACACACATCCTTAGTCCCCAATTACAGGTCTATCGAACTTGACAGCTGTCTGTGCATGTCTTCGAAAAGACTTTGATTTGTGGGGCTTAACATCCCAAAACCACCATATGATTATGAAAGACGCCGCAGTGAAGGGCTCCAGAAATTCGGTTACCAGGGTTTCATTAACGTGCACCCTTCTCTGTGTGCGTGGGCGTACAGCATTTTCGCCTGCGTCAAAAATGCAGCCGCAGCAGCTGGAATTCAATCCCGCCAGCAGTCGAGCACTTTAGGTAATAGACCAACGCTGCGGGGCACTTTTAGAAAAGATGATGAATAGAACACTGACACACTTTCTTGAAACAGAGTACTTGAGTCACACAAGTGCGAGTTTAGAGAAGAACAATTTATCACGGACCACCTTATTTGTATCGAGGCAGAAATACTTCTTGCTTTTGTTATACTAGACAGAAAGAAAATAACTAGTTTTTTATGTCTTTAAAGTAAATGTTTTTTATGTCTTCCTGGACATGAAGAAGGCCTGCGACACTTGGTAATGCTTCGGTGTACTCAGAGACTTCGCACATTTAGGAGTGAAACAAGGAGGCGTATTGGGTTGCACAATTATTATAATAAAAATTCTTTCCTTGCGCATGTTAATCCCAAGAAATATGCTCTATAGAAGACATGTGGATGACGTAAAAACCAGATATAAATCATGCAGCCTTTCAACAGTGACCAGCAGGTTCAGTTGGGTTTGAACATGCTTTGAAATGGGCAGATCAAAACGAATATAAACTGAACCCCCAGAAAAGCACTTTGTGCTATTCTCCACAAAGAGGGGCATTATCCTGATTTGAACATTCACCTGCATAGTCAATGCCTGTCTGGTAAAATGAGCATACGTTCCCATGCCTAATAGTAAACACCAAACTAACATTCATACAAGATACTATGTACATGAAAAAGAAGTGCTTGAAAACCCTGAATAATCTGAATATATTGTCACGTACTTCATGGGGTAATGAGAAGAAGTGTCTCATGAATCTGCACAAAAACGTTATATGTACGCTCCTAGATTACGTAGCAATATTGTATCAGTCTGCAACACCAACTACCCTAAAGATGCTTGACCTTGTTCACTATCTCGGAATTTGTTTTTCTAGGGATGCTTTTTGAATTAGCCCGTAGAAAGCCTGTACGTTGGCTCGAACTAGTGGTCACAACATTTCCAAAGATCCTACCTATCTTTTTCATACTTCCTGAAACTAACGCGAACAATGAACACCCAGTACACTCCATGATCAATGACTTGTCCAGTTCTGTTCTATTTGAAAAACGTCCTGGCATGAAACAGCCCTGTGCACTTGGTGTGATGAGTCTAGCCGAAGAAAGGGCTGTGCACTTGGTGAACACGCTTTGGCTGCTCCCACTGTATATGTACTGCCATAGCAGTGACAGCTCACATATTGTGATATGTCCTCGTTGATGTCACTAAAAGCGCACCTATGGCACTTATTTATACACACTTCCTTGAATTTCAACATAAATATTTTTGTCCGAATTTCTTCACCGATTTTCAGAGACTCGCACTCAGTGCCCTAGGTGGTGGTTGTTTAATCTTTTTCAGATGGAGGTATTCTGAATACCAATAAGAACATGTCAATGCAGAGGCACGCGATGTTATCGGTCGAAAACATATAAAAGAACTGGAACTGTCAAAATCTGTTATATATACTGATTCTCTAAGCGTGGTAACAGACCTGCAATCCTTTGAAAGAGCACACAAATCCTACCCTTGTCTCTGTATACTCCTTTCTATGCACGATCTGTGCACACCAAATGCACGTCAACAGTCTTTCGTTGCCTCCTGGGTGTCATGACATCCCGAGATTCAAGGAGACCTGTTAGCGGATCAGCTAGCAGTTCCCGCCCATGAGAATGCCACCGTCCATTCATTTATAGCTGTCATTGCATCTGACCTCGAACCCTTCAGTAAACGAAAGCTCAGTAAAATTTGGCAGCATTTATGCTATAAGCATACAAGAAATAAACTTTACCTCATCGAGCCACATAACGTGGATTGGCCGCCAATTTCTAAGTCACGCTATTAACACTGACTACATTGAAAATAGGGCATACACACAGCACACACTCACACCTTTTAATAGGTGGTGATCTACCTCTCTGTAAAACGTGCTGTGAACCCCTTCGCGGTGCTTCATGTTTGAACGCAGTGCAGTGAACTTGATGTAATTATAAGAAAACGCTTTTCGTTCCCCTTCCCGCCATGAATTTCTCATGCACACGTCGATGTTTCTAGGTATAGCACCACTTTTAGTTATCGATAATTGTTCCCGTTTTTAAAGGAAGTAAAATGTTTTCACGTCATATTTTCAGGTATCTCTGCAGCACGACCTCTCTGAGAAAAGGTCGCTACTGCGACGACTACACTCCATTAAGCACTTGCCTCAGAGCCTTTCGATACAACGGCTTAGACAGTCGAGACACTTCTGCTATTGCCATACATGTCCACCATGGTTCTATTACCACAAGCTTTCGCCATTCATTTACACTAGCCACATTTTTATGACTACTATGTTTTTACCCACCTTATCGTGAGGAATTTTCAGGCCCCTATAGACTCCGTGCAGTGAGACTGACGCGCCGCCGTGCGGTCGTCAGAGAAGACAAATGTTGAGGGCCCGAGCAGAACGAAACACTCCCCCAACGTTCACTAGCTCGTAGTTTATCGTAATTATGAACTGCTGCTTAGTCAATTATACCAACAAGCACACGCCGTGTCGTGCGGGACGACGTTTCAGTGTTTCTCGACTTGTTCCTGCTTCATTGGGCTGCGAAATAAGTGGATCATGGCTGTGGATCGCAAAAAGTGTTTAATTTCCATTTCTTCGGCTGTCTCGCATGCTGCTGATACTTGCTTGAATTGGTCTGAGAGACCCTCTGCAGGTGCGATGATCTGCCATAAAGCTGGTGAGAAAAGAAATCCATGCAAGAAATTTTATTTGAGATCAAGTCGGTTGGGTCGATTTAATAGAACCTAATAGTTAGTACCTTGCCGTGTACCGTTCCAGTTTTGAGGAATGCAAAGCGAGGTCAACTTGTGCTTTTCTGAGGTGATGGGGCCATCAGTGAAGGGGCGAACTGAGTTACATAGCACTATACCGTAAACACAAGTAGCCACCGAGCAGCGTGTGCGCACTCGATAGGATCGACCTAGTAGAACAGTTGGTTGGTTGGCCCACTGCGGTGGTCTAGAGGCTAAGGTACTCGGCTGCTGACCCGCAAGTCGTGGGATCGAATCCCAGCTGCGGCGGCTGCATTTCGGATAGAGGCGGAAATGTATGCCCGTGAGCTCAGATTTGGGTGCACGTTGAGAACCCCAGGTGGTCAAATTTCTGGAGCCCTTCACTACGGCGTTTCTCATAATCATATGGTGGCTTTGGGACCTTAAACCCCACATATCCATCAATTAGTTGGTTGGTTGGTCCTTCTTACACTGGCGCAAGGCACGATGGGGGATCGGCCATGAAATTGGTGGGGCCTTGTTATAAATAAATAATTTGTTTAAAAATCTCGAAATCTTTAGCAATAGAATGTTTTTTAAATAACTAATTAGCCTAATTCATAAAAAAATTGTAATGTCGTTGAAGAATAAGTTTCACTTACATAACATTAGAATTCAATTCGTTTCGTGTCGCGTAGCAAATCGCATATGGCATTCCAAACGCTCCTGTGTCTAAAACCAAGTGCTGTAGCTCTAAAGGAAATGAACGCCGGAAGTAATGAATTGAATCTCATCTTTCGGATTTAGTTATTTCAAAATCCTTTTTGGTTGACTGTTAAACAATCTGCACGTTGGCGAAAATTGATGCAGGGCGTAGAGTATAGCAGAACTATACACGGTAAGAATCGATGCTTTGCGACTGCTGTAGCGACGGATGCGCATGTCGGTGTTTGTTTCGGAAAGCAACATAAAAACGCAAGAGGTTACAGTGAATGAGAGACACGTGACGGTGGCCTAAGTGGCCGTGTCGTCATCGTCATCGCTTTGTAAGGTGAAGCGAAAGACGGCACATGGCATGCGCCGTTCTCACTGCACTGAATCTTCTTGCGTTCTCTTTTTCGCCCGCGCTTCAAGCTCTTGTCATGAGCTGCGCGAGCGGCGAGGTAAAGACTATGATCATGATGAGCGACGATGACGCCGCGACCATTTGAAGCAGAGCACTTCGTGAGACTCGGTGGCTCAAAATCGCCTTGGCATGACGCCGCAACAAACGAGCACGGAAGTTTTCATGCCTAGTGACTGTGGAGCCATCGATACTTCTTAAACCTCCGAGTATTTCACAAGTGCGCAGCTAGTGGGCAAGCACCGATAATAATCTAAGTTAGAAAGAATGACGGATTACCACGATAGTTATGCAGCAAGCCTCATGCATTACGGACATCTGACACACGCGTTTAGCCGTCATTCCTTACGACCGGCAGCAAAGCGATCACTAACGCAATAAACGCGGCCACTTTTGTGAAGATTTTCCCATTTATCTTTGGTGGCATCGCGGAAGATTGTCCTCCGGCGATATCTTTAAATTCTGCTCGAGGAACGCACCAACCTGCCGGCCACGGGTGCTTGTTCCACCATAGCTATCAAAGCATTGAGACACTGCTTTCTGCTACGACTCTCAATGTTGCGCTCCCGCCACACCACAAGTGGCGCTGCGCGCGCCTTTCAAGGCGCCCCTTATAGGTGTTGCACGGAGTGTATACAGCCAATTATCATAATCATTGTTAACATGACCTGGCGCTCTTTGATCGTTGAGTGGCCCTTGCGCCACAAAACACCAAAATTAATCACCAAAACACTGCTAATTTTAGTACCTGAGGGTGCGCTACGTAAAGTAGCGTCAAGAGCTTTTTGATTTTTGGTCCAGCTGGTACGCTGCGAGCAGCAGCATTGGCATTCCGTACGATCCCTCTGATCAACATCGGAGCCAAGAGTTTGGCAGTGCAGAAGCGCTGCGCGTCAGTGAACGAGAGCAGGGCCAAAGGTCTTCATTAAGCGACTGACTGAATAAAGAAGTGCAGCAAGGTGCTGCTTCAGGAGCAGAGCAGCAACGACAATCGCGGCAACGACAAGAGCGCAGCACCCATTGCATCAATGCGTTCGTCGCAAGTAGCGTTAGCGATGAGACGGATGCGGCTCCAACTTGCAACGTCACCGGGCGACGAATATTTAGAAGTTGAGGCCTGGTTTGTGTCTCTCGGGGCCCACATCTTTTTAATGGCAGTAGTTGCGTTCAGGTACCCTCTGGGCGGATTCAGATTGATCTGTAATGCAATGGAACAGTGTTGGAGGATCGGATAGCCCTTGCGAGTAGAAGCTTGAGACTGAAGTGCTAAGACTCAAACTTGAGCTAGAGAAGACGAGGTAATCACGTGCCTTAGCAGAGGAGCTGGAAAACTGGCAGCAACAGACTATTATTAGATGCTACGCAAAATAGTTTAAAGCAGTCATAGCACCTATGCTTAATAATGATCCTATAATTCCCGCTTGGTTCAAGAATGCGGACGCAACTTTTGCGGCATTGAGCATGACTGAGGAAATTCCGGGCACAAATATATTACCATTTTTAAGAGACAAGATGCATACGTTCGTTGCCAATCAATGTGAGGCTTGGGGAAACGGCATAATAGGTTTAAAATTGAGAGTGGTAAATGAGCTGCGGATGACTCCGATCGACCGCCGAATGTTTGTGGAAATAAGAAGAGAGGCAGGCCAGTCTGAAAGAAAAATAACGGTGCGCCTGGGGACTATCCTCACTTTGTACCTGAGAAGTAGAGAGGAGGGCTCGTTTTGAGTTCTTCAGGAAATGTTTTTAGCTGACAGGCTAAAGCAGGTCATTCCAAGTCATCTTCGCTCACTGGTAACTGAGCGGGAAGTAAAGGGCTTGTTGAAGCCGAGAGATTTAGTAGAGTTAGGCATGCACTTCGAAAAAATCCTCGATAGCAGCAGACAAAGCAGTTACCCCAGGGTAGCACCATGAAACTTGAATTGTTATCCGTGGGATAAATTGTTTACTAGTGCAAAAATCAGGCCTAATTCAAGAGCGTGTTTTGGCTGTGCAGAACTGGGTCACTTTACAGAGATTGCGAGCTCTGACGTGACACTTTTGCTAGTAAAGCAGAAGTATTATGTGTAGCTCGCCAGTCTGAGCGCTCACTTGAGAGCCGTGTGACACTATCGCGACACTCTTCCGCTATGAGAAACTCACTGGTGAGGCATCCACCAATTGAGGTTCTTGTAGGAAGTAAACCCTCATTCAGCCGCGTTCACTCAGGGGTGGATGTCACGGCGGCACGAGTGTATGAAGCGTCCGCTGAAATTTTGCGCTAGATTAGTGCCACAATAAGACTTACAGACGCTTTTTAGATGCGGAAGCATCTTATACTCGCGCCTTGTAGTGCGCCGTCCGCGCCGTCCGCACCGCTTCTCGAACATTCGACAGCTGACGCGCGCGCATGCGCCGTCGCGCCGTCGCCCACCATCTGTGCCGCGCGCGCTTCTCCTTCGAGAACATTCGACAGCTGACAGCGCATGCGCCGTCGCGCCGTCGCCATCTGTGCCGCGCGCGTGCTTCTCCTTCGAGAACATTCGACAGCTGACAGCGCATGCGCCGTCGTGCTGTATATATACTGTATATATACTGTATATATACAGTATATGTACTGTATGCTGTATATATACTGCCTTTTGGTCTTGCCGTGCCCACGGCGTTGTGCTAGTATCGCTTACGAAATGTACTGTGCATGCTTGCTTCTATTGTGCGGTGATGTTGAGACAAATCCAGGTCCCGACATAGAAAAAATGCTGCAAGAACTACTGGTAGGACAAACCAAATTGGTTAAAGATGTGGCGGCTCTTAGAACACAGCAAAATAACATGGAAAAGATTTTCGCTGATTGGGGCCGTCGGTTCACTGAATTATAAAAACGTGCTGCTCGTGTAGATGATCTTGAACGGACCGTAAAATCTCTAGAATCCAAAATTGTGGACTTAGAAGACAGGAGTAGGCGTTCTAATCTGTTGATCTTCGGTCTTCAAGAGGAAGCCGGTGAAACGGAAACTGAGCTTAAGCAAAAAGTTGTTACCGATATATTTTCCGAGAAATTAAATGTAAATTGTAGTTCGATTGGAAGAATCCATCGTCTAGGGAAGCCGGGTAAACAAAGACCAGTTATCATTTTTTTTCAAAACTTCAATGAAAAACGTGATGTTCTAAAAAACGCCTACAAGCTAAAAGGGACAAGCTTTTCCGTACAAAACGATTACTCGCGTGAAACACTCAGAAAACGTAAATTGCTATGGGACAGTGCGAAAGCAGAAAAAAAAGAAGGCAAGAAAGTCGCTTTGATAGACGAAAAACTGCGAGTCGATAACGATTACTTTATATGGAGCGATCCCACCAACAGTAGGGTTAAAATTCATAACTATCGTAGCACTTCAAAAAAGGACTGACTTCCTCCACCTCGTGATTTCCGAATTTTGAACATTAATGCACGAAGTGTTCTTAATAAAACTGATAAGCTTGAAGCGGTTATTCTTGGGCATAACCCACACGTGGTCGTCATCACGGAAACTTGGTTGCATGATGAAATAGATGATACGGACGTCTTTCCCTCTGATTACCGTGCTTTCCGTCGTGATAGGCATACAAGGGGTGGTGGTGTTGCTGTCTTGGTGAGGCAAACTATCACCGCAGTTCTCCTACGTCAGGCAGCTAATCTTGAAACGCTTTCTTTAAAAATTTTATGCCGTAATACATCTTTTCTATTATTTGCTGTTTATCGAGCCCCTGATTCCCCTCCGCAATTTCTTCAAGATCTGCATGAACACATGGCATCTTTTGTACACAATAAATTTTTTTAATAGGTGATTTCAATCTACCGGGCATTGACTGGATTCGCGGTACATATAGCGCTGATGTGAGCGTAAACAATGAACATTTGCGTGACATTATTTTGATGCATAACTTACAGCAAGTGGTTACTGAGCCTACACGAATTAGCGCTGCTTCTGCTTCAATACTTGACCTTATATTTATTAGCCAGACTTTTCAAGAGTTTTCTGTTTCTGTTGAACAAGGCATTTCTGATCACGAACTTGTGGCTTTTTCCTGTACCATCGATCTTCCCAAGTCTACTAGTTGTAAAACTGTTTCTGTAAAGGATTATTCACGTGCCAATGATGAGAGCGTACTAGATTACCTTGATGATAGTCTGAGTGCTTTTGGGGGACATGACGCTGCTAAATTTTGGGACGAATTTAAGAATATTTGTATGCACTGTATCGACAACTTTATTCCAAGCAGAACTAAAAAAACATCCAAACCTACTCCCTGGATGACGCGTGAGATAGTGCATGCGAAGAGAAAAGTCAAACGTCTGAGACGACGGGGTATTTCTCGTGACGAAATCGTACCATGCCAAGCTAAATAAACGAGGCTGTTAGGGCAGCTAAACTTCGTTACTTTCAATTTACCCTGCCTAACTTCATCCGAACTGCTCCCAGCAAGTTTTGGAGCTTTCTCAGCAAAAAAAGTAAACCAGTTGACCATATTATGCACGAGGGCAATCCTGTCGTCGCTAAACAAGAGATCGCTGTTCACTTCAATGCTTATTTTAATAGTATATTTTCAAACTCGCCTGTTCCCCGTTGCCTGAATCACACATTGGTGAAGGATGACTTTAGTTTTGTTTCTTTGCCTGGCGTCTTTTCTATGCTGTTGAATATAAAAACAAAATCATCACCCGGGCCTGACAACTTACCAAACGTGTTTCTTCACAGATACGCCGAAATGCTATCGCGTTTTCTTGTTATCATCTTTCGTGCATCACTATCTTCAGCAGTGCTTCCGAACGACTGGCTATCTGCTCGTGTCATTCCTATCCTAAAGAAAGGCGATCCATCATTAGTTCAAAACTACCGCCCCATATCACTAACCTCCTCTTGTTGTAAACTTTTAGAACACATTATTGCTAACGAAATCACTAGGTTTCTTGATGATCGAGCTATTTTAACTCCTATGCAGCATGGATTTAGGAAGGGCCTCTCCACTGTAACCCAATTAACTACTGTAATTCACAGTCTCGCTAGCGTTGTCGACAAATCAGGACAAACTGACATCATATTTCTGGATTATAGGAAGGCGTTTGATCTCGTATCACACGCGAAACTAATCGAAAAACTTGTTCATCTGGACGTTCCCTCATACCTAGTAAATTGGATTTCTGCTTACCTCACTAACCGTAGGCAATTTGCTGCAATTGATAATTGCTGTTCGAGTGACCTTGCTGTTACTTCTGGAGTTCCCCAAGGAAGTGTTCTTGGACCTTTATTATTTAATATATACATTAATGACATAGTTGACTCTATTACTGAACCTGTACAGATAAAATTATTCGCTGATGACTGCTTACTCTTTAATGAAATTACCTGCCAGCAAGACCAAATCACCCTAAACTCTAACCTTCAAAAAATTTTAACATGGTGCGAACGCTGGGACATGCAGCTTAATATTGATAAAACAGTATTTATGAAAATCACCAAAAAAATTAATAAACTTTCGTTTACGTATAATCTTGCATCCATGCCTCTTACAGAGGTTGATGAATATAAGTACCTGGGTGTCATCATAACTAATAATCTCAGTTGGAACTCCCACATCTCTCACCTTTGCGACTCAGCCTTCAAAAAACTCTGCTACCTCAGACACAAATTAAAACATGCTCCTCCCGAGACCCGTCTAACCGCTTATACCTCTCTTGTCCGTCTTAAGCTTGAATATGCAGCTATCGTATGGGATCCTTACACTAAAACTAACATCGATGCGCTAGAAAGGATCCAACGTAAAGCAGTAAGATTCACCTTCTCCAAATATCGCACCAGTGACTCTCCAAGTGACCTAATGGCCCAACACAACATTCAGTCCTGGCAACTAAGAAGAAAAATTCACAGGCTTAAATTTCTATTCTTACTGTATAATAATAAATTGTCTCTTTCTCCTGAACCTTACATAAAGCCTCTCACTGCTCGCCGAACAAGACATCGCCACTCTGCCACATTAACGCCTTACAATACCAGAACCAACATCTTTAGGTATTCCTTTTTTCCTCGAACAGTAGCCGACTGGAACAGCCTACCTCTTAGTACACTCAGCAACACCGACTCTATCGCATCCATTTCATCTTAGATCTAGCCCTTCCTCTTTCAATACAGTGATCCAGTATTTTTTTCCCCTGTTTATTTTTTTTTACTAACTCCTTTGTACATTGATTAGATAGTTCTGTATTGTTTATCTTCTCATATTGTATATTATTTTTGTTTGTATCACATTTCTTTTAGTGCTCATTTACTTGTTAGCAGATTCACTTTGTTGTTGCTTTGTATAGATCCTACTTGTATATATTCTTGATATTTGCAGACTTTGTACTTTTGTTCGTACTTTTCCCCTCCTGCCTGCGCCTATTAAGGCCTGCAGTATTCCTAAATAAATAAATAAATAAATAAATATACTCAAGGTCGGCGCTCGCTCGCTCAGTTGCCGCTTGTCCGTTGGTTTGTACGGCGCGTCGACGTCCGAAGTCGCCGTGAAATGAATGCCAACGAATACACAAACACAATGATCGACGTCCCTTCGACCAGCGCCGCCCTTTCGCATACGTGTGTACGTGTTCACTCATTTAACACCCCCTCCTACAACCACGTTAACCAATTTAGCCATCGACCCAAGTAAGTCGCAATTTAACACCCCATTTCACAACCACGTTAACCAATTTAGCCATCGACCCAAGTAAGTCGCACTTTAACACCCCGTTAACCAATTATATGCTCCGCATCCTCCTCAGTGTTCCCCCGAGGGAAGCTGCGGGCAATTTTTTTTAAAGTGTTACCATGCGTCTGCTGTGTGTATCTCTCAGTCTTCCGACATAGTCAGGAAGCGCTGCTCAGCCTGCGAAACTGCGACGCGCAGTGACTGATCATCTACCTGCGAGTGTGTCCGTATTTCTCACTCCAGCTGATTATGAATGTCTGTGTTATTACGGACAAACACCAATGAATGACATAAAGGAGTGCGATACAGGGGTGAACTGCGTGACAGAGTATAGTAGAGCAGAGTAGTATTCACTGATATGTGCGCTAGAGCATGTGCCTAGAGGTTTTAGCACTAGCGCCAACACCGTACAGCGCACAGTGTAGAAACTGGACCCCCGAACAAGGGAAGCGCAAACAACCAAGTCTGCGTCAGTTTTCGATCAGCCGCAGTTGGAAAGTTGCAATTATTCTGTGGAAGATACTAATGTACACAGCGAGTGGCTTGGTCTGTCGGTAGAAAACATCTCGATGGTGATAAGGAACGCAATGAATCACTTCCCAATGTGCAGAAAAAAGGGTCAAACGCCAAAATAAGTGATGGCCAGTTACTGTATCAGGAGCAATTAGGCGGGAAGCAGTCTCACCAGTCAGTAGTGCACTGTGGCGAAGCTTTAGTGCTCGACAACTCCTGAGGTGGTAACTTCTCAGAAAAGAAAACAAGAAAGCGCGTTAAATGCGACTAACATTGGGGTTCGTTGGTGAAAAGTGTGGGTTCTGTGCCTAGCGTATTCACCGTTCAAAAGTACTCTGGCCAAAACCATCGTGCATGCGACTCAAGCAAAGTGGAGCCGTAAGCTATTTGAAGAATGTAGGTACCGGGTGTGTGGAAAGTAATTTTGTTTTGGGTTGTTTACTTTAGGTTCAAAGCAGTTTTCTTACGTGATAAGAGCTTCTTTTAGTTACTAGTCTTTCGCTTTGCTTGAGTGTTTACGAATGGCATGTTACCAACGGGTGGTGACGTTGTGAGCAGCTTTTGGTGCAAAGTCAGTTTTCTAACGGAAACGACAATTCGAGTGTTTCTCACAAAAGGTTCCCGAGCCCTTTGCTGTGTAATTCGCAGATACGTACCTGTAGCGTTTAAGTGAGTTAGAGGCCATTGCGTCAATTCCTGGGTTGAGAGCAACCGACCCCGGCCAAGCTTTTTGTTTGGCCACGAACACATCGAAAACGGAAATCGGAGCTTGCTTCTCTCAACACGAAGTACCAGTCGCAATCCTCAGTAAGAGGCTGAGCCAGTTGCAACGGGAGACTTTTACGGTTGAATTAGAGGTGTATATAACATAGAAATTATTCATCCCAAAGGCGCGCTGAACATGGTGCTAATGCTGTTTAGCTTTTGGGATGATCCTTGCGCTGCGCATTTAGTGTGCTGCTTGTTGGGCTGCCTTTTTAGTGCCAATAGGTTGATTTGTCTGTCTAATATGTGTAACGCGTTCGATGTAACAACCGAGGCGACACGTCGCTGAACAAGGAATGACCAACTGGTCGTTTATTCATGATGCTTATATAGCTGCGTGGGCAGCGAGGGAAAGAGAGAGACAAGGAAGGAAGTGGCAAGCGGTATCCGCGCACATGCGCGATAGCCCGTTCTGATACATCTTTTCTTCATCCAACTTGGACTCATAATACCAAGCAAACAAACAGCAAACAAAAGAAACAAGTGAACTAGCTCGTCTGACGAAAGTCTTCTTCGTAGCGCAGGCGATGTGGCTCAGTCCGGGATCTCGTTGACCCGTGAAGTGTTGGCAATTCGTATGAGCCTCCCGTCGATTCTGTTTGCCCGGTTTCTTCAGAAACCCTGGTGCTTTGCGGGTTTGAACAGCGGTCAGCCACTGCTGCGTCACACATGCCATGTGCCGGTTTCGAGCCTTCGGCGGGTGGTCCTACGCTATTGGGTGGCTCGAAGTCTTTCAGACCACTCTCGTAGCCGTTCTCGTTTTTGCAGCGTTCGTTTGTTGGCAGCAGAGGTTGCCCATATTGCCTCAGCTGCCCTTGACTTTCCGTTTTGACCAGATATGAACGTGGCGCCACCTCCTTAAGTACCATTGCTTTGTGGGACCAGTTCCCATTTTGATCCGAACAACGTTGCCTGCATCAAGGGGCGATAATGGTTACCCTGTAGTGAATGCCGATGTTTCAATACAGGGCACTCTCTATCGGCGTTAAACTCAGGGACCGTTGACCGAAGACGACGACCTTGCAGCAACTCTCCGGGTGACCATCCGTCTTCTAAGAGGGAAGATCGATAAGCCAAAATGCGAAGCCAGAAATCTTCATGGCCCTCCGTAGTTTTCTTGAGAATTCGTTTCACAATCTGTACGCCCTTTTCGGATAAGCCGTTTGAGCGGGGGAAATTCGGGCTACGTGTTATATGTTCGAAGTCGAGCCGTTTTGCGAATGGAGCAAATTCACTCGAAGAAAATTGGGGCCCGTTGTCGGTGCATACTTGCGCAGAAACGCCCTAGCGAGAGAATATGGCGGTTATCTTAGAAATAGTTTCCGCTGCTGTTGTGCTCACCAGTCTTTCAACATCTGGGAAGGTCGACTGGTCGTCATACACCACGACGTAGGAGCCCCAGCAAACTGAAACAAGTCAACTCCGACCCGATACCACGGTCGTTTCAATGTAGGCCGTGTTAGAAGGGGCTCACTCGGCTGGCTGTAGGCGTATTTTTGACACACATGGCATGTTCGTACTAGGTTCTCAATGTGACTGCCTAGTCCTGGCCAAAACACTAGCCTACGTGCCCTGGCCTTGCATTTGTTCTGTCCCATGTGGCCCTCGTGTATCCGCCCCAGAATTTCTGATCTCATACTTTTCGGCACGACGATCCTGCTCCCTTTTAGCAGTACGCCGTCCACTGCCGATAACTCCGGTGCGAATGGCTTTAGTTCCCCTTGAATTGTCGTACCTGCTTTTAGTTGCTTTAACACGCTGCCTAAATACGGGTCGGCACGGGTCTCTTCTTCAAGTCGTTGCTTTGTTCGTCTGCTTACCAGGCTTGAAACTATCTGAATTGCGTGGACCTCCATGTCTTCCGCTTCATCAGCGGCACCAGGCAGCGTGGCAGTACGGGACAGCATGTCTGCGAGCAGCAGGTCTTTCCCAGGGATGAACTGCAAGACATAGTCGTATTTAAAAGACGGATGAAAAATCGTTGCAGTCTTCGTGGCATGTCTGCAGCACTTTTTTGGGCAATGGCAATCAGAGGCCTGTGATCATTTTTGACAAGAATCCTGGGGCCATAGACAAACGGGTGAAACTTTTCGCACGCAAAATTGAAAAGAAAGCCAGCGCTTCCTTTTCAATTTGAGTGTAGAGTGCTTCACTCTCGCTCAGAACCCGCGATGCGTATGTGACTGGGCGCCAGTCGTTTCCGTGTTTTTGCAGCAAGGTGGCACCAATCCCGCTTTTAGAGGCGTCTGCAGCTATCTTCACTTCTTTTTTTTAATCAAAGAGCGCTAGTATCGGTGGGTTCATCGATGCGTTGCCGATCTGAGCCCACTCGTCTGCGTGTGCTGACGTCCATTCGAACACCACGCTTCCCTTCAAAAGGCCCCGAAGTAGTGACGTCCTGTCACTAAGCGAGGGTACATACTTGCGGAAATAATTCACATTGCCTAACATTCTGCGAACTACCTGCTTATATTTCGGTTGCTGTATAGCTTGTATGCTCTCAATTAAGTCTGGAATGGGACGACACCGCTCTCGCTGATTACGTCACCAAGAAATGCTATCAGTGTCACACAAAACATACATTTTTGGATGTTTAACGTCATCCCAGCTTGCTCCGCTCGCTTTAGTACGGCTTTCAGCCGTTCATTATGCTGCTCTGTGGGGTCCCCCCGGATTCGTATGTCATCAATGTATACACGCACGTCTGTCAGGCCTTCAAAATTTCTGTTAAAGTGTTCTGGAAGACCTCACTTGCTGAAGAAATTCCAAATGGCATTCGAAATAACCTGTAGCGACCATAGGGCATTGCGAAGGTGCACACTCGTGACGTAGCCTCGTCCAACGGTATCTGATGGAAGCCTGCGTTTGCGTCTAGCCGGGAAAAGTACCTTGCGCCC
This sequence comes from Rhipicephalus annulatus, assembly GCA_013436015.1. Lineage (NCBI taxonomy): Eukaryota > Metazoa > Arthropoda > Arachnida > Ixodida > Ixodidae > Rhipicephalus > Rhipicephalus annulatus. Next base: position 1,652,462 of record WOVY01009241.1, read on the forward strand.
GAGATTTCACTTTCAATGTCCCCCCGAGATGGCATAGGATAATGTTAGCGCTTTACGTTTTTGTTTATGACCATTGGCTCTATACGTAAGCGAAAATGGCCATCCTTTTTGCTTACTACAACTAAAGGGCTTACCCAATCGGTAGGCTCGTCCGCTTTCACGATGATAGAGGCCCTTTCCATGCGGTTCAGCTCCTCATGAAGCTGCTTCTTGATCGCCAACGGTGCCCTCGGGGAAGGCTGCACTACGGGAATGGCATCCGGTCGCAGTACCATCTTGTACTGTCGCTTTACACAGCCAGTTCCGCGAAATAGGTGTGGAAAATCCAGCTGGGGAGCGTCTTCTCTTGAGTCTACCGCATTCACTTTTGGAATCAGTCCGAATTCCTGACATCCCTTGAGACCAATGATGCCATTGCGACCTTTCTTCACAAAAAAAAAATGCAACGCGACGTTCTTGGCGGTTCAAATTCAGGACTTCTCTTGATACTCCCACGTGCTTGATAATGCTTCCGTTATATGCAGTAAGAACTGCCGTGTTTTTTTTTGGCTACACACCGGAACAAAGACAGAGGTAGTAGGTTGGCTTGTGAGCCAGTATCTACTTTCAATTTCAGCTCTTGCCCGCCTATCTTGCCGTGCACTGTCCAATCTGCTCCCACACCATCCGCCACGCCACACACGCTGATGTTCAAGATATCGAAATTATCATCCGCCTCTTGTGCATCATCCACTTGGTGAACCCGACGCTTTCTGCAACACGCCGAAAAACGATTCTTTTTCTTGCACACGTATTAAAACTTTCCTTGAGCTGGACATTCTTTTGGAGCATGGAATCTTCTGCACTGACGACATCGAGACTGGTTTTTGCTGGCTTGTTGTGTTCTTCTCGTGTACTCCACTTGCCGGGTTTCCTTCGACCACTTTGCATTTTGCTGCGCAGATACTTCGGCTGCTTTGCACATTTTATCAGCTTTCTGCAAAGTAAGGTCCTTCTTGCTTAGCATTCTCAGTCTGAGTTTTTTATCGCTGATCCCAAATATCACTTGGTCCCTTATCATGGATGTTCAAGGTCCCCAAAATTGCTCGGTTTCGCTTGCTTCTTGATGTCCCTTAAACATCTTTCAAACGGTTCTGCCTCCTCCTATACTCGAAGGTGGAACACATGCCGTTCATAAACTTCATTGCCTTGCTGGACGCAGTACTCTTCAAACTTTTTGACGAAAGTTCAATATTCTTCTTTGTTCTCACCTTCGGAAAACGCGAAATTGTTGTACACGTCCAGGGCATCGTCACCTGCGGTGCTGAGGAGTATGGCCGCTTTCACAGCTTCGGTTCTTGGCTTTTCTGACAATGTGGCTGTGAGGAAGAGCTCCAATTTTTGTTTAAACTGCAGCCAGTTTCTTCTTAAGTTTTCGGAAAGCTGCAGTGGTGATGGGGGCTTGACGACATCCATTCTGTCGCCGAGGCAAATCTTTCTGACACCATGTAACACGTTTGATGTAACAAACCGATTGATTGATTGATATGTGGGGTTTAACGTCCCAAAACCACTATATGAAATGTAACAAACCGAGGCGACACGTTGCTGAACAAGGAATGACCAACTGGTCGTTTATTCATGACGCTTATATAGCTGCGTTGGCAGCGAGGGGAAGGGAGAGACAAGGAAGGAAGTGGCAAGCGGTATCCGCGCACATGCGCAATAGGCGGTTCTGATAGCCCGTTCGCAGGTACCTGTAGCGTTTAAGTGAGTTAGAGGGCATCGCGTCAATTCCTGGGTTGAGAGCAACCAACCCCGGTCAAGCTTTTTGTTTGGCCACGAACACATCGAAAACGGCAATCAGAGCTTGCTCCTCTCATCGCGAAAGACCAGTCGCAATCCTCACTAAGAGGCTGAGCCAGTTGCAACAGGAGACTTTCACAGATGAATTAGATGTGTATATGACATAGAAACTATTCATCGCAAAGGCGCGCTGAACATGGCTGCTAATGCTGTTTAGCTTTTCGGATGATCTTTGCGCTGCGCTATTTAATGGGCTGCTTGTTTGGCTGCCTGTTTAGTGCCAATAGGATGATTTGTCTGTCTAATATGGTTGTGTGATTTCTTTTTCATCCAGCTTTTGAAGTAGTCGTGAATTTAGTGGTCATGCAAAAGCTGGCGTCACATGCTAAAGTGTTATGCGTGGTGTTCAAGGGTTAGAAGAGAGTAACAGTTTCTGCGTGACATGAACTTGTGATATTTGTCGTATCAGGATCTCTTTTTTTGCTATTGCAGTTGTTGCATTAGGAAATGAATGCCTAACTGATGGAGCTGCTCTGGGTGTATTAGGTGCGTCAGAATGAATAATTTTGTGGATGAAATAAGATAGCGTTTGTAAATCAAGTTCATTATATTTTTTTCCTTTGTGCTTGGTGCGATCCATTGAGACCAATATTTGCAAAGCGCTAGGTCCGTCACTTTCTTTTAGTGTGTTAGGAGAGGCCTGGAGAGTGCATGGAGTGGGCCTGACGCGTTAGAACAATGATATTGTGGTGTGGTGAATTTAGTAGACAACATACCCCAGGACTCGTCATGGTTCGCAAGCCCTGTTTGAAGCTAATGCAAACCTGTTCGCACTGTTGATTTCATAAAAGTTGCGTCTCTGATGTTGTCCGTAGCGAGATTATTTTCTTTTGGATGGTCATGTTGAGTAGGATGTAAATGTCTTTCTGTGTATTTCTACAGTATTACCCGAAAGGCCATCCTTTGAGATTGAAGTAAGAATCAGTTCATGCATGTGCGAGCGTGAACCGAGAGGAAGTCCATTTTATGAGCGAACACACACACACAAACACACACATACACACACACACAGACACACACACACATATATATATATATATATATACAGGAAGTGCACGCGCACTTCCTGTTCGTCGGCTTCTCCTAGAATCACCTTGTTAATGCGTCACACTTCCCCCTCCCCTCGAGAAAGTCTCAGTTCAGAAGGTTCAAAATAACGCCGCAGTTTGCTAACATGCACAATGTCAGAGTTTCTACGTAAGGGTAGCACGGAGCGGTTGATCTCATAGTTCACTGTTGAGACCTTGCGTAGAATCTTGTAGGGTCCTTCCATGACAGAACTCAGTTTGCTGTTGTTGGGATGCCATGGTGTCTCGTAAAGGACAAAGTCACCGACTTGGAACTCAATCGGAAGAAATTTTCTATCATAAATGACTTTGTTCTTATTATGGTAGGCGATAGAATTGGTAACTGCAGTTTTTCGCGCTTCTTCGACGGTTTCTTCTCGTTGTTCCAGCACAGTAGGATAAGATGGAATTCCATACATCAGGAAGGAAGGTGCGTAGCCGGTCACTTCATGGGGTGTTCTGTTGTATTCGTCAATTACCTCCGGAAGCAGCTTAGTCCAAGACTTCTGTGGTTCGTCATTGATCTTACATTTAAGTCTCGTTACGATAGTCTGGTTTGTCCGCCCGTTCACGCCGTTGCATTGTGGATGATGAGATGAGGTGAATAGTTGGTGTATAAGATTATGTTGTAAAAACTGCTTGATTTTTTCTGCGGTAAATCCTGTTCCTCGGTCTGAAAGGAGCTTCCGTTGTTTTCCAGAAGAAAAAAGTGTTTTTAAGCATGAAATGTAGGCGCCGCTGTTCTCACTTTTATGAGCAAACGCCCATACGTAGCGAGTCGCATGATCAATAACCAAGTGTATAAACCTTTTTTACGAGCCATATCCAGAAAATCCTCCTATGGTGTTTATTGCAAAGAGATCGAAGGGCTGTTCAGCTGGAGGCAGTGAATCAAGCGTCCCAAACTTTTTGTTTTCGTCTTCTTGCATTTCTGGCATGTATCACAATGTCGAATGTAAGTGGAAACATCGGTTACCATATGCGGCCAATAATATTGCGGAGACAGGAGTGATAGCGTCTTCTTCACTCCGACATGCCCAAAATGTTGATGTGCATTCTTCAGAATGGTTGGGCGTAGTTCATGGGGCTCGTATATTTTCCGTAGTCCTTTTCTTTTAACGATGATGATGTTATTTTCCAATGAGTGCGTTCCTTTTGTTTCAATGAGTACGCTCATTGTTGCATCGCTGAAGATCGTCGTGTGATAGAAGATTAACTATTGGGGCTCTGGAGAGCGCATCTGCTTCGACATTACTTGTGCCCTTTTGATGTTTGATGTTAACATCATACATTGACAGTTTCAAAGACCACCGGAAGAGACGACCTTGAGGATTTTTAACATTCTTCAGCCACTGGAGTGCAGAGTGATCTGTTACAACCGTGAATGACTTTCCGTGAAGGTAGCAATGCCATTTATCAATGGCATCTACAATGGCAAGACATTCTCTTTCTTATGAGCATAGTTCACCTCGTGCTTAAGTAGTTTGCGGGAATAGTAAGCAACAGGATGTTCTTTGCCTTTGTCATCAGGTTGTTTTAGCACTGCACCGATGCCTTCGCCAGATGCGTCACAGTACACAGTACATGGTCTCGAAGGGTCGTATATACGAAGTACCGGTTCTTCAGGGTTCCGCTCCTTCAGTTCACGAAAGGCTTGCTCGCATGCTTTTGTCCACACCCACTTGCTGCCTTTGTGGAGTAGTTTTGTGAGTGGAAGAGCGATATCGCTGAAGTGGGGGATGTACTGACGGTAGTTGTTTACAGTGCCCAGAAAACGCTGGAGATCTTTTTCTCGTTTCGATGTAGGAAATTTGAGTATGGCAGCCACATTACTTTGCTTAGGTGTCACTGTTCCTTGTGAAATTTTGTGGCCCAGGTATTCAATGCTGCAGCGTGCAAATTGGCACTTTTTTCGTTTGAGTTTTATGTTCTCAGTTTTGAGAGCTTTCAATAGCGCCTCAAGGTGTCGTATATGATCAATAAATGTCTCTGAGTATACGACCACATCGTCAAAGTAATTAATAACATTTGTGAGCTGATGTTTCGCTATTATTGATTTCATGGCTCTTTCAAATGTAGCTGGAGCGTTCTTCAACTCAAACGGCATTACCAACCACTCAAAATGACCATCAGGCGTGACAAATGCAGTTTTCTGAACATCGTCAGGGTGCATTTGTACATGCCAGTATCCCGACGTTACGTCCAACGTAGGGAAAAACTCCGCCTTTCCTAAGTGGTCAAGAATGTCATCTATACGTGGAATCGTTGAAAGTCGGGTACCGTTATGGCATTGAGTTTCCGGTAGTTAAGACATAGACGAGTGCGTCCTTCACCTTTCTTTTCTGCTAAAATGACAGGTGCGGCGTAGGGCGATAATGAAGGCCTCACAACACATTGCTTGAGGAGAGCGTTAACCTGTTTGTTGATCTCCACTTTGTCTGCCTTTGAACATCGGTATGGTGCTCGACGAAAAGGGACAGCATTGGTAAGTGCGATCCTTTGTTTCTCAGTAGTGATGCACCCAATATCTGTCTGAGATTTTGAAAATATCTCGTCATACTTGCTTAAAAGAGAGTCGAGCGCCACAGACTCATGCTCTGATAAGTTTTCTGAAGTCAGGGTTCACATCATTGAGACTTGAATGGTTTTCTTTTCATTGTGATGCGGAAAGTTCATATTCTCACGTGCTTGTGTCACTGACTTGCTTTCCAGATTTACAGAAAGTATGAAGTATGAAGCGCTGTCTAGGCCAAGAATTAATATCGTTCTCATGCCTCGCAGCACATGTGCATAAACTTTCTTGATGACGTTCCCAATTTGTAACTGATTGTTTACGCGACCCAAAGTTCGAATGCTTGATGCAACTTGCTGGACCATGATGCTGGAGTCTCTCATCAACTGAAGCTTTAGCTGTTTGTACACATCCTCGCTGATACAAGTAATTGTTGCTCCTGTATCGAGAATTGCATTTACTGGCTTTCCGTTGATGAGAGCACTGAAGTGTATTAATGAAACTCTGGGTCGCCCTCCTCGTTTCCCCGTTCAGTATCAATAGCGGACACATTGCCGCGACGCGGACATTCGTTGTGCCAGTGAAACTGTCGTGGGAAACCAGCAGCTGAGCAGTATCCACATTCATTTTGCGGGGCACGCGGTTGAAGAGTTATTGTCGGTTGCTGCGATATTCTGAAGAGACGTGGAGCTCTTGATGCGATACTAGCGTTACGAGTAAAGGAAACTCCTCTCACCCGTTTTAAAGATGTCTCGACCCGTTGAGCAGCGGTGAGCCACTCTAATGACGAGTTGAAAGACAGTCCGGCAAGCGCCAGTTCCAAATCAGGAGGAACACCATCAGTCAGTCCAGAAATGATGTGGCAATCTTTCAGGTCAGCCAAGGAACCCAGTCGCTTTTTCTCGTCGTAGTAGTCCTTGATCGTCTGCCCTCCTTTCAGTCGATAGTGAATGAAGAGACGGAAGGCATCTCCGTCAGTCGAAGCAAAGCGGGCTTGCATGTCACGCTTGATATCGCCCCAAGTTATCTCGCCGTTGCCGAAAATCTCTGTCAGGTACCACTTGAACGCTTCCCCTTCATTGTATTCATTGAAGTGAGTGACCCGATCGCGGTGAGTCCATGATGCCTCGGCTGCCTTCATGTCGAAAAGAAGAAGCCACTTGTCGATGGGGACGTCTTCTGGTGTTCCCTTGAACTTCTGTATGTTGAGAAGAGGCTTTGGCTTAGCCATGACACGTTGATGAGGTCGATCCTGCCGGCTTGTGTGACGCTACAAATTGGAGACACGTCGTGGTCCAGATGCCATGCGTTTATTCTAATGCACGCGCACTTCCTCTTCGTCGGCTTCTCCTAGAATCACCTTGTTAATGCGTCACACACACACACACACACACACACACACACACACACACACACACACACACACACACACACACACACACATATATATATATATATATATATATATATATATATATATATTGTATCGCATTACGTGTTCATCGAGTAGTCAGTCACACCCTTGAGGGAGGAGGAGTTAGTAGCAAGTATGGAGAGCGGCGTGATGTTGTGTGGCCCAAGCTGGGCGGGTTATGCTGAGCGCGGAGCGAGTTTCCGACCCGTCAAATAACGACGGTTCCGCGAACTAATCGGTTTCACGAAGAAAAACGTAGAAACCCCGCGCACGAAAAAAAAGGAGAATTCATTGTTCACGGGGATCATGACCAGAGCTGCCAAAGTCGCCCCCATTTTGGGACAAGAAGGGGAAAGCCTTCCCGGAAGCGCGTCCTGCAAGAACCAGGTGAAGCGCGGTTCGTCTGGTTTCAGGTTTACTCATGTGCATCGTTTGAGAATGCTGTAACGACATGGAAGTAGCTTTCGACCCCCTGGCCGACTGAGACATAGTTGCGGTATGTTTATTCACCTTTGCCTACTATACAGCTTTCCGACCACGCATTTAGACTTCTCCCTTTCCTCTCAACACTCCACTATACGCCATCACCGAGTGTTCATTGAAAGGCGGGGTGCCTCGTTGTCATATGCACACATTGTCATCGCAAAGGGTCTAACGCAGTGCTCACCGCGTGCTCACCACGTTTATGGCGGCTTGTACGAAGAGACATTTAATGCGCGAGCTGAGGGAGCTCGAGCCTGGTAAACGGCTACCGGTGGACGACAGGTGATAAACGGGCTAAGATGGAAGAGCGTGTGACGACACGCGTTGCGCAGAGAACCTATCACCTCGCGTGTTGTATTTTAACCTGCATTTTACCAATGCACTGTCCGTTATGAAACTGCTTTTGCAATTGGTTTTAGCGATGATAGTCTCCCCATGTGGTTGATTTGTGTGGAAGCCATTTGTTTGACTGAGGGTTGAAAAGAAGATATTTGGATATGACTTGGATAAGCGGAGGCTTGGGCTTGGACCCATGCAGATGCCTAGTGCAGCAATAAAGCGTCTCTTTACTGGACAACGGCCCCTTCTTCACACTGCCGCCAAGCACTCGGGTCATCTGAAGGCACCCATTCCAAGCCTCAAACACCATCCCTCTTAGCTAGTGTAGAAGCTAGTCGAGGAAGAAAAAATTAACTGACTTGATATGCGAAAAACAAAAACAAAACAAACGTGCTTTTTGTACATGTGGTCAGCGAAGACACGTGTACGCATTTATGACTTCTCCCAGAAGAGTATTGTGAAGAGAGAAGGGGGATGTGCCAGAATAAGCCCTTGAATATTTCTCTTCTTTCCTTCTCTCAGAAAATTGAAGTCTATGAGTAAAGCTCTGCGTGTGTGCCGTCATTTTGTGATAGGGCTGTGTGCACGGAGTAATCAATGGAGGTCGAAATTTCTTTATTTACATTCGTAACAGCGGAGGAAACGCTGTCAGGACCATGTTCGCCGGCGATGTAGATGTATTCAAGCACAATGGTTTACCTATAGTGACACTGTTATTAAGGGTATGTTGTAACACTGCAATAGTTCAAATCACCTGATATTACCAGAGAATCTGTTTTGTAACTTGATTGATGAGGCGCAATAAATGCTTGCTAGTTAAATAGTTTGGTAAAGTAAACTAATAGGTATGCTCATACTCAAACATTGAGCATGTGTTGAGATGAGTTTCTCTCCTTGACCTACTATACTGATGCTGTGCTCCTGAAATATTTTTTGTGTGTGTTCTGTCGTAACTACAGCTACCAGTGAATTATTAAGTGGCGAGATCAATGATGGTGTTCATATTCGTCATAAGAGCAATTCGCTCGTGCTTAAGGTAAACATATATTCAGCTGCACTATTTCATTTTGAGACAATGACACTTAGCTCCTCTGAGAGGGTTGGTCTGTTTACAAGGTATTGTATTCCACCCAGGAGCGTGATGGGTTTCTCCGAATTGCTGTCCTTGGGCCAAGGCCACGCGTCGCGGCTGAGCAGTGCAAGTCCCGATCTCCACTCGGCGGCCAGTATGCTCCACTCATCGGTAAGTGGCGCTCGACTGTAGCTCGCTACGGCGCTATCTCTGTTTAGGTTCCAACGCTGCTCCGCTAAAACATAGTCAGATCAGTTATTATTCAAATAGCAATACTTTTTCAGGTAGCGTTCAGGGTAGCACTTGGGGGACCCGAGGCTCTCGTTAGAGTCTAATTGAAATATCATAAGACTGAGCTGATCTAGCTGGTCTGTATTCATGTTAGAAAAGTGGTCGTGCAAACACAGACACACAAAAGAAGTAGAGAACGGCGATTGTGTTGCTTCGACTTGTGTCCTCGTTTGCACACCCAGTTTTTGTCTTTAGATTACGATGATGATCTGAGTTCATTAGGTGAAGTTTTGTGCACCTTAGTGCATCTGCCAAAAGCTCCTATTTTAACAGCAAACTTGGCCCATGAAGCAACAGAATGCAACAAGTTTAGATTTTTTTTGTTTCATAGTGTCTGGAACAGTGTTTACACAATTTTCACGAGGGCTTAGATTAAAATTCTCTAAAATTCTTTTTGCCTAGGGTACTTTTCTGAAAAAACTGAAAATTTGCAGTAATTTATTTGAAGTTATTGCTTTTCTTGCAGCCAAAATGGTCATAATCTTGTATTGCTCTCGCAATTACATGCACACTCATGGCTTGTTTTTGCCGCTGGCGTCGGCGTTTGTCACCAACGCCATTCGCCGTATACGTATACGTATATATTATTCAAAAGGGCAAGAACTAAAAATGTCCGGAAGAAGACTCCAGCGTTAAGAATCGAACGTTGGACCGCTCGTTTCTGAGCGCGTGGTGTTATCTGCTAAGCCATGAGGGAACACCCCTTGGCCACTGAAATGACAAGCTATTGATATATACTGCTCATCACTGTCGCTGCCAATCTCGGGAGAGGTGACGTAGGAAGAAGAAGAAGGTGTACAATGAGAAGAAGGAGGAGAGGTCGGCCTTGAAAGCGGGTTTCTGGCCTGCTACTCCTCACAGGGGTAAAGAGAAAAGGGAAGAACAGAGGAGGGTGTAATGAGGGGTGATTGTGGTATAGCACAATGAGTCACTGCACACAATGTCTCGTTGGGTGTAGTACCCGCACAACAGTCTATACACTAGCAGATTCTCTAAAGACGGGAATCTAAATCTGTATGGCTTAAAAATGCGAGCAGGCACTTTAAACTGCGTTGGGCGTGATCCACACGTTCCCAAGCCCTCAAAAGTTTCTCTTACGAAAAGGGTCGGGAGTGTAGGTCGTCTGTGAGGCACTTAAGAGATTGTCTTTCAACTGCGTATAAAGGGCACACACAGGATGTAATTAATAGCTTCTGGCGTGTTACACAAGATGCAGTTAGGATTTGGCTTTTGTCAAATCTCGCGCTTGTGCCTCTTCCACAAGTTGTACCATACCATGCACTCACTGAGTAACTCGCTTTTTTTGCCGCCATCCTACATTTCATCCCGCAGCGATCACCACTTCAAAGTTGGAATTCCAAGCAGCCGTACAAACCCCCATTTTAATTCATTCGTGCCCAAAACAAGCACGGACTGGAATCACCTTCCCGCTTCCATCGCATCCATCACTGACCCGACCAACTTCAAGAATACCATAAACGCATACCCTTTTTAAACATGCTCCATTTGTTTGTACAGTTTGTTTGTTTTTTTTCACCACTCCTCTCTGTAACGCCTTGTGCATTGAGAGAAAATAAATGAAATGAAATGAAATGAAATCATGCATAAGTATCGAATCCTGTATGCAACACCCAGCCCCAGTCTATGTAGTAGCGTTTCTTGTTCTCTCCTTAGACCGAACGGGAGGCGAAAAACACGACTAGAGTCAAGCCTGTAAATGCACTTGTGCTGATAATCCGGATCATTCTATAGTCCTTGCATAGATGTCTTCATACCTTTAGACAGCAATGCGGTGATGCCATATCGGGAAAAGTAAGTTGATATCACTTCGCCACTATTGTGCGCCATTTTTGCTTCTGCATCACCTTATTTATTACCAGCTATGCCACAAACACTGGGAATTCATTGGAACTCAACGGTATGTTCGGATTGAAATGCCTCATTCAACATATTCATTATGCACACACCTGAGGACTGTATGCAGTGTCTTGTTTCATGTAGTTTCTAATGAGCTGAAGTGCCCTCGAGGAGTCGCAAATTGATGTTTATTTCGCTGGACTCTGCTGCGAAATGTCGGGTGCCGGTCAGCTCGGTGGCAGTAGATGATGTGCGGTGTGCTATTTTGAAGTGTTGAGTGATTCCCATTTGAGGCACAGTGAAAGCTGCTGCTGAGCAGGTCTGCGTGACAGGGCCATCTGCTAAAACGTGTACTGTATATCCGTACACGTAGTCAACATACGATGAAGTGAAATGACGTATTTTCAACATTACGAGCGAGATGGTGGAATGAAGGTGCTCGGCAGTCAGCTCGTCGCGATGAGCCAACGTGCGCTAACCTTCCACGCGTACGTTGCCCTGCGAAAGAGGAGGTGGATTGGAGATTGTGCGTGCGCTAATCCATCGTTGGGGAAGAATCGCGCGCCTTCGGCTTTAGCCCGAATGATTGCGTTGCGGTGTCAGGCCCAAAAAACTGAATTCGCTCACGCCACAGTTTCAGTGCCAGCGCAAAGGAATATATGCAATATATAACGTTTGCGAAAAGAGTGCGGCTTTCATACACAGCGTGGTAACAACTGGGAAACTTGTTAGTTTACTCTAATCTGTATCTGTGATTACGTATCGTGGGTCCTTTTTGTTTACCCATTACGTTAGGTGTCGAGCTGTAAACGTTGTAGTTCACTCTTATCCTGTGTGTTTCGTTCTCGTGCGTTATTTGTGCATGAGGAGCTCGCTCCATGATTCGGTCTGCTAGCCGCTCGCAGTGGTACATTCCAAGTTGTTGCTATTACATTTATTGCTTCACCCTTGCGGCGAAGCTGTCACTTGTATATTACGTATAACATCCCCAGAGACCAGAATGTTTTCGAAATTTAACTGCATTGGCTTAGGAGCAAAATATCTACACGTATACAAGCCAATTATTTTTTCGACGGATACAGTGATTTAGAATGCTCCGTCGCATTTCTGAATGAGCTTCTTTACAGGCCCTTTGGCCTCCCGTTGCATACACACTTCGCCACCGATGTTGTAAGCACGAGCTGGTCTACGGTGACTGTTATTGCAGGGCGCCCCGCCGCGGTGGTCTAGTGGCTAAAGTACTCGGCTGCTGACCTGCAGGTTGCGAGATCAAACTCCGGCTGCTGCGACTGCATTTCTGATGGAGGCGAAAAGGCTGTAGGCCTATGTGCTCAGATTTGGGAGCACGTTAAAGAACCCCAAGTGGGCAGGATTTCCCAAGCCCTCCACTACAGCGTCTCTCATAATCATATGATGGTTTTGGGACGTTAAACCCCACATATCAATCAATAATAGCAGCGCTTCTGATCTTCTTGCACTTTGGTGGCTTTCTTGAGCGAAGTGCTTGTGAGTTTTTGATACGCGGATTAGCGATCATCGGAGCGGGTAACAATAATGATAGTACCCATACTAATGCGGAGAGACGCGGGCGGCGCCGAATGCAGACGCGTTCGCGATGACTCCCTACGCCGATGGATTTTTGATCGAACCAAGCCATCCTGGATTCCTTATTACCATTGGATCATCTTCAAAATGTCACCTGGATTGTTTGAGAATCAAATTTTGCCTGGTAGGCCGATTTTCACTCCACCTAAACGATTTATTCTGAATTGTGAGCTGAACCTACATTAGGGTTTGCACGACTTCGCCAACCACGGCTGTGCGCCGTGGACGCTCGCCACCTACGGCGTCGGAATGCCGCTAGGAGCACTGATGAAGGGAGAGTTTATCTCCCCCGAAGAAGCCGCTAGTAGCGGATGGATACGAGCCCACCATAAACGAAACGCAGCCACAGTGCCGACCGCCCAGGCCGCGTTGGCGAAGAGTGGGCATGAGGGCACCCCAGCTTGCGCCAGGCCATTCAACCCGCTTGAAACGTTCGTGGCAGCAGGCCGACTAGATGCGTTACCGAAGACTTAATTTCGCCTACTCATCCGACAAGGTGGACAACTAAGCATACAAGCGTGCAGTCAACACAAAATTTTCAACGCACTAGCCATGGCCGCGCGTTTGCCACCGCACGCCACAGAGAAAGACATAGTATGTGCTAACGCCATACAAAATATCTTTGCACTCAGCACTCCTCTAGAAAACAACGCACTTGCCTACTGCAGTTTGAAAGAGATCATCCTACCCAAGCGACGATACTACGTCACTGCATACTTCGTCCCGCTATGCAACACTTGCCGTGGGGCGATACGAGGAGTCGACGCCAACTTTACCGACGTTGACCTCGTGCGCATGCTACACACGGCTCACAACCCAAAGGTGCTCGGAGCCAGAGGCATTATGAAGACCACGGTCATCATCCTTTTCGACAGCCACAAGGTACCAAACTACATCTACTGCGGCCCCATCACGTACCGCTGCACACTCTACAAACGACAAATAGGCACCTGCCGCAACTTCGGCCACGTGGGTCAACGCCAGGCCGTCGGCCCTCACCCAGCCCAAAAAGTGTGTGACCAATGCGGCTATGGGCCTCCTGGCCCAACCCACGTCTCTGCATCACCGAAGTGCACACTGTGTGGTGACGCTCACCTCACAGGCACCTATACTGGCTGGAGCCGTTACCAAGTACCCTACCTCGGACGATGTCGCAGTCAACGCCGACGTCGACACAACAAGCAACGAATAGCTCAAGAGGCAACCATGGGACCAAGCCCCGAAACTCACGACTAGCCTACGACCACAGCAGTACCCAAGCCAAGCAGCTCACGGGCCCCGGACGCCTTCAAACGCACGTGGGCCACCAAGGTCATCGGGAAAGAGGATACCCGCGCCCCTCCATGCTCGATATCATTGGCACCCCCCGTAGTGAACAAAATTCAATTTCACGAACGCGAGAACGCTGGCCTACGCAAAGAGCTCACTCAGATTAAGACGCTACTACAAGTGGCCCAACCCCTCGAGCCCCGCAAGAACACAGCGAATACCTCCGTTCCGGCTACGGTACGAGGAGCAAAACGTCGCGCAGCTCGCGAGCAGGCCGACGAAGAGCCTCTAACGATGTCTAGCAATATGGCTCACATGACAGCCTTGTTAAAGCAGCTGCGCTCCGACATCTTAGTTGAGTTGAATTCCATAAGATTGCCGAGCAATGAACTCTCCGCACGTCTGGGAATTTGAGAAGCCGACCGACACCACATGATATAGGGACGGCAAATATACAATCAGAAAACATGGCCAACTCAAGCAATATAACCATCTGGCAGTAGAATTGTCTCAGCTTGCCTAAAAGGAAGGACGCCTTGCAACAATTACTGCACTGTACAGATGAAAGGCCTTCTCTTCTTCTTCTTCAGAAAACGCTCACTGATAATCTTACACTCTGGAGTTGCCGGGTTGAGCACACTTTTCGGAAGGGTAAGCAGGGAACGCCACATTTATATCAAAGAACTTAGCTAACCTGAAACATGAAGTTCGCCCTGATTTCAAGGTAAAACTTATCATGATCGAACTCATACGAAGCTCGAGTCTTAGGCAATCGGTTTTCATCTTAACCGTTTACAGCTCAGCAGCTGACTAAAAAGAAACTTTCAGAGCCCTCTTTCAGAAAACGAATAAGATAGTTGAAAACCACCCCCTCCTGATTGCTGGAGACTTCAATGCTCCCAATCTAGACTGGAGATATAGTTGCGTCCCTGCTAAAGTGAAAGTGCTGGCTGCGGAGATATCGTACTACTGCCTAACGCTCATCACCGACCCCACCATCCCTACTTGCACAGGGACGTCGTCTACTAGAGACACAGCGCCTGACTTCGTCCTCACGAGAAATACTCGTAACCCCACATGGCTTAACACACAAATGAACCTAGGTAGTGATCACTACATTTGTAGCATCACCTTTGGCGTTCCCACTTCCACACCTCGTAAATTCAAAGTCGTAGAGTGGGATCACTTCCGCGATATAAGAAAGAACGATTAAAACAGTTACAGTAATATTTGCAATCTCTTCACACGTCTCAAAGACGACGCAGCAAAGGTAGCTAAAATAGAAACTACACGCGAAGTCGAACGCATGAACAGTCATCTCGCTCACCTAATGGAGGTGCAGCAAGCAAACTAAGCGAAAACACAGAAGCTCAATGAATGCCTTCGTAAAAACATTGTAAAATTAAAAAAAACAGATTGAGAACCACAGCCGCACGCTGGTTAAACAGCAATGTGATGAGGTATACAAATGCATAGATTCACAAATGCACAGAGGCTCCAGATAGAACACACTCAATGATCTCCTATTTGAGAAACCCACGACATCAAATCAACAGTTAACTATAGACAAACTAATACAGAAGCTTCGTCAAGCTGATTTGACCAACTGTTAAATCACTTATGAACTAGCAGCTCATTACCTCTGCACTGGGCAGAGCTCCGAAGCAGATTATCTACTACCACCTTCACAGGAAAGTGACGACCCACTCGGCTATCCCTTCACGTGCGCGGAAATAGGAGCAGCTGTCGCCAACCTAAACTTCAACTCGACCGCAGGACCAGATGGCGTAACTAACAAACTGCTTAAAAGTCTAATAGATGAGAAAATAAAACTTCTCACAAAGCACATCAACGAGGTGTGGTAGACCGGTGAAGTGCTGCTAGAATGGCAAGAAGCGGCTGTGGTTGTCATACCAAAGCCTGGTAAACCACTCGAAATAGGTGCGCTTCAACCCATATCTCTTACTTTGTCCATAGGCAAAGTGGCCGAGCACACCGTACTAAAACGAGCAACCCAATACGTCGAGGAACATGACCTCCTACCATTCAATAGAATTGTCTTTCGCCCTTTCATGTCAACACAAGACGTAATGTTAATGCTAAGCTACCGAGTACTCTCTGGTAAGAAGTAGGACACCAAAGCAGTCCTAGCACTTGATCTCAAAAGGCAATCAACAAGGTTAAACACGCACACATCCTACGTTCCATAACCAAAGCAGGCCTCAGCGCCCGCTTTTACAAATGCATACGCTCCTTCTTGAGAGACCAGAAAACAATCATCCGACTAGGATGATTCGGCTCTAAGCCGTAAGAACTAGGCCCGAGAGGCCCCCACAAGGGTATGTCCTCTACCGATATTTATTTAGTCTTGCCTTGAGTGCACTCTCGCATGAACTCGGCACGTTCAACGGCTTCGGCCATGCCTTCAATGCAGATGACATCGCCATCTGGAGTGAGGGCAGCGTTAAAAGTTTGGTCGATCGCAGGTTACAGAAAACAATTGACATAATCTAGGACTATCTCGACCAAACATCCTTGCAATTGTCATACGAAAAATCCGAATTACTTTTTGCAGGCCCAAATGGGGCCCTAAGTGGCTCACCCTCATACCTATTAACTTACCGCAAGTCAACTCGGTGAAAATTCAGTGCACAATACTGCAGGAGAACGGCAGAAATAGTCTCAACATAGAGCGCACAGCGGCCAAAGCAGAATCCGTGTCACATTTACTTTGACGTGTCGATAATAAAAAAGGCGGACTCTCTGAGCAAAACTTACGGCAACTGTATCCCAAATTGCTCATGAGTCATAGCAACTATGTGGCTATAGCTCGCCCATGAAACAAAAGTGATGAAAAGAAATCAACTCTCATCATTCACAAGGGCATCAAACAAATACTAGGACTGCCCGTTCATACCAATACTAAACATGTCATGGCCATGGGCGTTCACAACACATTCAGTGAAATCTACGAAGCTCAAAATATCGCTCAACTAGCCCGACTACTATCTTCCACAGGGGCAGGCACACAACAATTAGCTCCCCTGAAGCTCACGTCCCCTTTTTCTACACAACCAGAATTAACCCTGCCCCACTCGATCAGGGACCGCATTCGAGTACCTCCACTCCCACGTAACATGCACCCGCACTACAACCAGGGTCGTCGTAGAGCACGCCGACTCGGTCGCTTTTGTAGAAGCCGCAAAATATCCCAACTATAAGCGCATTGTAGCAGCTGTAACTTCAGGACAAGAATATCCGCTCATAGCACTTACGCTCCTAAACTCGAACACTGACTGCGCTGAACAGATAGCAATCACTACAAACCGACACAAAATTTTACACCTATTCCCGAGCTGCAGTCAGGGCCTACTGTGTGGGCTTGGTCTGTAAAGAAGCAGCCCGAGTGCTCGCATATGCCTCGTGGACAGACACTAAGCATTTAATTTGGTTCCTGGCCATATGGGCTTTGACGCCCCCCCCCCCCCTCGTTTCCAATGCAACTGAATTTGCCTACTCCCACACACGAGACCTTACTCGCCGCGTCAGAAGAGAGGTTGGGCCAAAGCCTAAGGGCAAGAAATGGCTCCGGAACCAACTGCAGACCTAAAACAAAATCGGTCAGCACTATCATCTCGAACGGTGCAAGTTTCCGTTACCGCACACTCGACTCAAATGACCACAAGCATCATTCTTCCGTCTCCTACAAACGAGTCAACTGCAGACCTCTAACGAAATCGGTCAGCACTATGATCTAGAACGGTGAGAGTTTCCGTTACCGCACCTTCGGCTCAAACGATCAAAAGCACCCTCTTTCCGTCTCCTATAAACAAGCATATCCCTCACTGGCAGTTTATGCGACATTCATAAGTGAACAAAGACCAGGACAGCCCCGATGCTGCATCTCGCGATGCAACTTCAACATATGCTGTGGCAATGCCCTGAGGTCCCAGCAGGAATCGAACCCAAGCATTCGGCATGGAATTCAAGCATGCTACCACAGTGCAACGCCACGTCTCGGAACTACTTTTCAAACAGATGCTAAGATTAGTGAAACGTCAATAGTGGTTGCAGTGTTGCCTACCCAATTTTATAAATATTATACACGTACTCCTTTCATACAGCCGTCACGTCGGGTTAACGTCTATTGCGATTAGTTTTCATGCGCTGAAGTTGATTTATGTGACAGTATCCAGGACCAGCATCTTCACGTGCATCAGTGCTACATATCAGCTTCTGTTGTTGCTTATACGAATGCTGGAGTTGATATTCTTGCGCAAGTGCAAACAACTGGATATATGAGCATCTGAAACTCTTCAAATATATGTCTGTGCGTGCAACATTTGCACATATATTTAGCATTATTTGGTAACATGTCACTCAAACAAACAATTACAACGCTGTCTCACCTTTCTTCCGCTTGCTTCGCATAACGTTGATTCCCAGGTACGTGGGATCTGCCGAATATTTTCTCTACTCGTGTAATGAAGCGGGTCGTGCCTTGGTGTTCTGGTAGGTGCATCCTGTAAGACCATTCGCCTGCGGATGAAACGGGCATGCGTATTGGTGCTGCACACCTGGCTTGCCGAGGTACTTTCTTAGTTGTTGGTTGCCAAACATGGTAGCTCGATTGGGTACTAATTTCTTTGGCAAGCCAGGTCTCTATTTGGACCTGTTCTTCAAAAAATCAATAAGTAACATCAAGAGACGGTACAGCTTTCACTTCCATGTATTATGAAAGGTAGTCCACTGCTGGAATGATGTAGCAGTTTCCAGTTATGGTGTTGGGTAGGGGTCTAATGTAGTCGATTCAAACTGTTTGAAAAGTAGAACCGGTATTGTAATAGGTGTCAGTTGACCCGGTTGACACCCCGGCAGTCATCTAAGCTGCTGAAAGACTTCTAAACTGGTGACGTAATAAAAGACGCTACATTTCATCTGCGGCCACTAGAAGCATGCCTGTGTTTGGCGGAGCGTGGCTTGTTGGCCACTGTGTCCGCCTTTCGGGGTGTGATGAATGACTCGCATAGTTTTGGGTGGAAAGACCTCAAAACTACCAAGAGGTAGTGCTCTTTCTACCTATTTTTTGCCCACTTACGCTGGTACCATGTTGCGTTGTGCTTCACGAGCGTCGAGCTTTTTCTCGTGGCAGTGATAGAGGCAATGATTGATGCCAACTCTTTGTCTTTGTGTTGGGCTTTAGAGAAGCTGAGCTGGTTGAAACATAGGCGCGTTTCCCCTGCTTTGCGACACGCTGTCAAGAGGCTTTCGTGAGAGGGCATCGGCGACGTTATTAAGGCCCTACGCCATGATGACGCTCATGGGAATCGTACTGCTGCAGCGTTATTACCCACTGGGCAATCTTGTGTTTTAGTTTCTGCTTGAAAAAAAATCCATGCTATTGCACCATTATCATTCACCACTGTAAATTTGCGTTTGAAAAGATACTGCCGGAATTTACAATCGAAACTCCAAGAAATTCCAACTCAATGCAGTGGTAGTGCAACTTTCAACATATGCTGTGGCAATGCCGCGAGATGCGCACGGACAACGCGCCTCTAATCACAGAAAAGAATTGGAATGCTCTTTTCGAAAGGCTCCACGAGGACGGCCAACTTCGGGCCGTCCTGAGGGCTCATGACATGGCCATCGTGTTTAACCTCACGGTCCCTTCTAGGGCACGGCCCGCAAGCAGGGTCCCTTAGGTGATCATCGCTTCCTCAGGACCAAACAAAGTTATTCAGTGAGTCAGTCGGCAAGGACCCTTTCAGCTGAGGACGTTTTCCATAAGCCATATCAAATAGCGTTTCCCCGGAAGACGTATGCAGTGCCGTGTTAACCGCAAAAGCGGCTGACGGGAGGTGGACGTCACAGTCGGGCTTCCTTTTTGAATGCCAAGCTTTTCTTCGCAAACTTCAGTGACTTCGAGCATATCTATTTATCTGGCCGCTTATGTTCGGGTGCTGTCGTGGTCACTCCCTTAGCCTGGCCTGAACCAAAATTAGCATAGAAGGCTAAGATGGTTTGACGAATATGACCCACTGGTCAAGACATCGATAATGTCACAATCTCGTCGCGTGCTTCGTCAAACACTTCCCGCCAAACAGTGGCACATACCCACGGGCGGGTATGTGCCGCTGGTATGCGGGTATGTGCCACAGGTGGTTAACTCTTGGTACGTATACCCAGGAATGACGAGAACACACATCGGCTGTTTTAACGCGCATACGTTAAGCAATACCCGACATCGGTAGCGTTGACCCAACATAGAATGAATTTCAATGTTAAGAAACACCTGACATAGGCAGCGTTGACCCGCCGACGAATGCAAATAACAAATTTTAAGGTTCCAGCAGAAATCAAACCCAAGCATTCGGCACGGAATTCAAGCATGCTACCACAGTGCAACGTCACGTCTCGGAACTACTTTTCAAACAGATGCTAAGATTAGTGAAACGTCAATAGTGGTTGCAGTGCTGCCTACCCAATTTTATAAATATTACATACGTACTCCTTTCATACAGCCGTCACGTCGGGTTAACGTCTATAGCGATTAGGTTTCATGCGCTGAAGTTGATTTATGTGACAGTATCCAGGGCCAGCATCTTCACGTTCATCAGTGCTACATATCAGCTTCTGTTCTTGCTTATACGAATGTTGGAGTTGATATCCTTGCGCAAGTGCAAACAACTGAATATATGAGCATCTGAAACTCTTCAACATGTGTCTGTGCGTGCAACATTTGCAGATATATTTAGCATTATTTGGTGACATGTCGCTCAATCAAACAATTACAACGCGGTCTAACCTTTCTTCTGCATGCTTCACATAACGTTGATTCCCAGGTACGTGGGATCTGCCGAATATTTTCTCTACTCGTGTAATGAAGCGAGTCGTGCCTTGGTGTTCTGGTAGGTGCATCCTGTAAGACCATTCACCTGCGGATGAAACGGGCATGCGTAGTGGTGCTGCACACCTGGCTTGCCGAGGTACTTTCTTAGTTGTTGGTTGCCTAACATGGTAGCTCGATTGGGTACTAATTTCTTTGGCAAGCCAGGTCTCTATTTGAACCTGTTCTTCAGAAAATCAATAAGTGACATCAAAAGACGGTACAGCTTTCACTTCCATGTATTATGAAAGGTAGTCCACTGCTTGAATGATGTAGCAGTTTCCAGTTATGGTGTTGGGTAGGGGTCTAATGGAGTCGATGCAAACTGTCTGAAAAGTAGAACCGGTATTGAAATAGGTGTCAGTTGACCCGGTTGACGCCCCGGCAGTCGTCTAAGCTGCTGAAAGACTTCTAAACTGGTGACGTAATAAAAGACGCTACATTTTATCTGCAGCCACTAGAAGCATGCCCGTGTTTGGTGGAGCGTGGCTTGTTGGCCGCTGTGTCCACCTTTCGGGGTGTGATGAATGACTCGCATAGTTTTGGGTGGAAAGACCTCAAAACTACCAAGAGGTAGTGTTCTTTCTACCTATTTTTTCCCACTTACGCTGGTACCATGTTGCGTTGTGCTTCACGAGCGTCGAGCTTTTTCTCGTGGCAGTGATAGAGGCAATGATTGATGCCAACTCTTTGTCTTCGTGTTGGGCTTTAGAGAAGCTGGGCTGGTTGAAACATATGCGCGTTTCCCCTGGTTTGAGATACGCTGTCAAGAGGGTTTCGTGAGAGGGCATCGGCGACGTTATTAAGGCCCTACGCCATGATGACGCTCATGGGAATCGTACTGCTGCAGCGTTATTACCCACTGGGCAATCTTGTGTTTTAGTTTCTGCTTGAAAAAAATCCATGCTATTGCAGCATTATCAGTCACCACTGTAAATTCGCGTTTGAAAAGATACTGCTGGAATTTACCATCGAAACTCCAAGAAATTCCAACTCAATGCAGTGGTAGTGGCGTCTGAGTTTTCGGCTGGCATAAACGACACATTGTATGCCATCCCGGTCACGCTGCACTAGCACTACCCCAAGTCTGACTTGGCTGGCATTAGTGTGCACTTCTGCAGTCCAATACTTATTTAACTGACCTATTAATGGGCCGCAAGTGAGCTTTTGCTTCGTTATTTCAAAAGCAATTTTTTGCAAGGCGCCTTATTAGAACTGTGCGTTCTTTTTAAAGACATCGTTCAAGGAAGGGGCGATCGAGGCGATGTGTGGAATAAACTTTCGCAAATATAAAGGCACGCGTAAAGAAGACTGCACGTATTTCAAACAGGTTGGTGTAGGATACTTCGACACAGCGGCGACGCGCTCCGGCAGTGGTTGAACGCGGATAGTGGATATAAAAGAAGGTATTCAATCTTTGACAGACCTGATAGGTGCTTCTCATACCAGAGTCCCGCCTCATACAGCCGGTGCAGTGCTTCGTCCAAATTGCGAAGATGTTCTGCCTCTGTCTTGCCACCAGAACGTCGTCGAAGCATTCCACACCGGCTTGATTTTGCAGAGGTCCTCGAACTGTGTTCAGCGCCCGTTGAAATGTTCTAGGAGCACTTCAAAAAAAGAGCACCGCACGGTCCCGTGCTGGGCTCTGACCCATTAACTTCGAACTCGGGTCGTGCCCGGGCCTGAGATAGGCTCGTATCAGGCCCGGTTATCATATGCAAGGTGTTTCGAGAAATGTGTGCAGTAATGTTTAAAAAAATTTACGGAAAACAGTCATCTGCGTGCTACCTGTGGCGTTCCCTTTACTGTCTCAGAAAGCACCTTCAGATATTTGCAAACGTTATCTACGACAATGATTAACGTAATAAAGAAATTTAACTTTGTACACAATTTTAAACAAAAAACTTTACTTTGAAGGCGTTTTCGAGGTGAATAATAGATGGGCTGCTAGGTGCGTTCGTTTCGGTATCGCCGCCCCGCCCTGGTGGTCTAGTGGCTAAGGTACTCGGCTGCTTACCCGCAGGTCGCGGGTTCGATTTCCGGCTGGGGCGGCTGCATTTTCGTTGGAGGCGGAAATGTTGTAGGCCCGTGTACTCAGATTTGGGTGCACGTTAAAGAACCCCAGGCGGTCAAAATTTCCGGAGCCCTCCACTACGGCGTCTCTCATAATCAATTGGTGGTTTTGAGACGTTAAACCTCACAAATCAATCAATCGGTATCGCCAGCTATATTATCTACATTTCATCGCTTCACGGTAATTACCAGTGGCCGCCTTTCCAAAATTTCTAGTGACTAGAGACAATTCGCAAAAATAATTTTGAGTCGCCTTTTTGACTCGACCATATATTTTTATTGAAAAAAGGTAATCCCTAATTTCTATATTTACGTCCATATTAATCTGTCTACACACATTGTACCGTCTCGTTCATAAAGCAAAACATGCTGCGCTGGGTACTGGTGAACAACAGAGCCACCTTTATTTCATACGTGTACATATATAGGATTTGGAAGGGGCGTGTATTTAAGCAAATAACAGATAAGCTCTTCGAGTTAAGCGTTAAACAGATACGATGTGCTTTCTTGGCACACGTGGAGCGCTCGGCTCCCAAGATACGATGCATCTACCTCTGTTTGAAAAAAAAAGAACGGGGAAAAAGAACAAGCGAAAGTTGCGAGGCATAGTAGTTCAAGGCGTTAGCACAAAGTTCTGGTAGTAGGGAAGACGTGAAGGCGCTCCACGTTGTCTGAGCGACCTTCTTAGGGCTGTCGAGGACGAGACACTTGGGGCAATGGGCTGTGCGGGCGTAAATGAAGCTGTTCATTCTTTACGTCGATGTGCTGTCACGTTGCTTTGCCTAGACTGTACCTAAAAGTCGTCGTCGTCGTACTGCTAGTTGTTACGTTGAAAAGGCTCCCACGTGAGTAGCAGGTGCTGCTGGTTGCGCCTGAACACAGTGCCGTATCCTGTGATGACTGTTTACGACCTGGGGTGACCAGCAGACTTGAGTTCTTTAGCTTTCATCGCCCATATACCTTTATTATTCCGTACCGTATCTCCCGGGCTCATGTGTGCCAACGGTCTCCTAGAGTGGTCTGCCTGAGAGCGCTAGAGCACCTCGTACCTGGTGTTGCCTTGAACGTCAGGAATAGTTGTGCAAAGCCGTCGTCCCATCAGTAGCTCAGCCGGTGATGCGCCGCACTCGAGTGGGGTGGTCCTGAAAGCAAGCAATCCCAACCAGGTATCTTGTTTTGCTTCACTTGCTTCTTTGAGGATGCGCTTGGTGATCTGAACCCCTTTTTCCGCCAACCCAGTAGAGCGTGGGTATTCTGGACTAGACGTTACACGCTTCCAATCATACAGTTGTGAGAACAATGCTAATTCACGCCACAAAAATTGAGAGCCATTGTCAGAGCAAACTTCCAACGGAATGCCGTGCCAAGCAAAAATCGCGCTTGTTACGTCAATGATTGTTTTGTCCGTGGTATCTTTGAGGAGTTCGACTTCGAGGGAGTTTGTCAGGGCGTCGTAAACGCACAGGTACGACCTCCCGCCGTATTAACAATGTGTGGAATGCTTCCAGAACAAAAGTACTCAGCGTAGGATGTTTGGCTTCGTGAACGAGACAATACACATACGACGATGCCTTCTGCCAAAGTGAAAGGACCACCATAGAAAAGACGCAGGTGCCTTCTTTCTGTGATCTCCAAATATTAAAAGATATATTTCTTGAAAAACCCTGTATATGAATATAATATGGCATGCCTACTCTGTTTGGTTTTATTGTTTTGTGAGGCTTAACACCCCGAAGTTACTCAGGTTACGTAAAATGCCGTAGCTGAGGGCATCGCCTAACTAGGCCACCAGGAGTGAATTACATTCACTGAAAGCCGAAAGTACGACACTGGCACTTTTCTTCGTCGGTATGCTACAAATAATTTCAAGAAACTTGTAATACACGTTTACACCGTTATATGGAGTGAAAGGCCCTCTTGCATTGTAAAAAAGTTTGGCAGGTGATTCTGCTGATAGAGAAACAGTGCACTGCTTACGTTATATATGTTGTATGGGTTGTGCGCGCTCGTATCTCTCCGGTAAATTTTCAAATGTACAGATTTGCTGGCATGCCAGCCACCCCTTTATCTGCCTCCGTGCTCCGTAGACTCGTCACCACGTCTCGTGAGTCGTGAATATGTGCAGAGCTGTTGTTGGTGCTCTTTAAGTGCTAGATGCGGAGTGGTCTCTTATCATAGGCGCGCCAACTGGTGAAAATGTGCTGATTTTTTGCACTAACAAGGTAGTTTCAAACATTCAGCACTTGACGATTAGTCAAAAAGCTTTAGCAGTTAACTGGGATGCTCATCATGTACAAGAAATATTTGCTCATATTTACGGCCACCTTAGTGTTTTTCGTATTTAGACATTCGTTCTAGCGCAAGTGTTCTCATGGCGTTCAAAAGCGTGGAAACATTCTCGCGTGGGAAGTAAGAGCTCTACTTGAGGAAGGTCCTGATTACGGTGTTGATTTGCGGCGATAGCCTTTGAAATATGAGGCTTATAGGCACGGGTGTATTGGTACCTTTTACCGCATAAATGTTCGACGGCACCTGCGCAACCCTGAGTTCAAGAATTTTTCATCCCGACAATATTATTCTCACAACTTCTACCGTTTTGGTTATTACCGGATAAATACCACACATGAAAACTGGACCCATGAGCCCTTATTCTAATAAAAAATGCATACAGATTGCATGCGCGATTGCACGCGCTTAGCTTGTTTTTCCGTGGTGTCTGCAGAAAACCTTCTTGCTTGCGTCGCACAGTTTTCCCAGGCTGCATAGTTGCTTCATTGAGGACCTGAGGGGTCACATGCACTGCAAAGTTCATGTTTGGTAAAAACTCCAGGAATATTTGTCGCTTGGCTCGTCGAAGCATCTCCGGCGAAAATGCGGCTTCTGGTTTGCCCTCCAACTTTTCTTCTGCAACATAGTCGCCGCTTTTTTCCTTTTCGCAATACATTTTCTTACCTGACATTGCCGCTTCCGTGAGCTGAAATTCTGCAACCACTTCGCTCCCCTGTTCGCACCGAGACCTTCAGTCATTGACGATTAGGCAAGCCATTCTCCTGCTTCCGGTCTCTGCGGGGGATCACGTTACGAACACCCGATACGCCGCGTTCGGCGGGGAGTGCTAAAGAAGCCGCCGGCTGGTTCAATCCGTCGCTTTAATGGATAGTTGCGGACAGCTACGTAAGGTATCTGTGAAATATCCTTGCAAAATGTCTATGTATATGTGAAATATCTTTGAAGTATCCTACAGGTCAGCTATGTGAAGATACCGTGAAGTATCTGGTGGGGGACTTGCTCCGGCTTCCTAGCCGCTATCCGTCTCACACGCTAATCCTCCGAACTATACAGGTGCGCTTCCCTAGGCGAATGTTGGCGAAAAGGGGATGCACAAAGTGCATGCATCTCGCTATTTTTCCACTTATTTCTCATTCCGATGTGATACTTTCACTGATGACACTGCTGCAGTTTTCAGCCTCGACGTTTATGTCGACTGTTTTATTTTACCTGTTTAGAAGTGACAGGTCCATTTTATATACGAAGCATTTCTTGCGAACTTCGGCACCATTGGTCGTATATATCTAGCCGCATACGGCTTTTTTAGCTCTCCTGACCGTTTTCGTAATGGTATCAATACCAAAATTGTTATGGAATAACATGACCATACGGCGAGCATAAGTGACTAATCAAAAAATGTACGTCTTGAATGTGTGTTATACTTTTCGGGTAAAGAAAAATGAATTAAAATGAATGTCGTGATTCATATGTCATGGTCTTGTTGCTCTAGTGGAGCTTTCGTTTACAGGGCATATTGCAAAACTGGTATGGTATGACATGACTGCATGGTGAAAATAAGTGGTATCCTAACGTGGAAGTCATGACATGCTTTTCATGTGATGACTACACGTGCCACACTAATGTTGTGCTTGCGGCCGTTTCGCTAGCTTCGCATTTACCAATTTTTGTAACACGTGAAGCGAATGGTCGGTCCACGAAGGTAAATGACACGTCAAAACATGATAATGCTGACAAGCGTTTTGCGTAAAACATGACTGCATGCTACGCTCATACTGCGCTCATGGTCATTTAGCTAGCTTTATATATAGTCAGTTTGTTGTTAGGCGGCGTCAGGTAATTATGAGGGCATATGACTGGTGTAAATATGAAAATCATGACATGTGTGTCATGCAAAAACAAGACAACATACCATGCTCACGGCATGTTCACGGCCATTTCATTAGCTTCACATTTACCAAATTTGTGATACGTGAAGCGACTGGTCGATGAAGGTGGTGGCTCGATGAAGGTGGTGGAACGATGAAGGAGGTGGCTCGTTCGCTACCGCCTCGCACTCATGAGCAAGGGGTCGGACGTAAGTGCTCACGCACCGAAGTGTTTTTCTGGATTATTTTTTTTTCTTGCGTTTTCATATATATAGATAAGTATATGTATACAGTGAAAGACGGCAGATGCTAATAGCGGTGGTTAAGTCTAAATGAGAGTGTCTTTATATTTGCTATCACCAAAAAAATTGTCATATTTTGAACAAAGCATAAAATTACTAAAAGGTTACGCGCTCCATGTTTGTTTTACTAAATAAAAATTAACGTTCACGCTAGATAAATCGCTGTACAAAAGTTGAACCTGAGCCAATGTTTCGTATTAACGTAAAATGTGTGACCTTGTCTTTTTGCATTTACCACTTGCAGTTTATGTAAAAATCGATGTTAAGTTTATGAAGTGTGGAGGTTGATGGCTCGAACTTCTACATGTGCAGGGGTCTACTGGAATACCGAAGATCATTCCTCTGAGTCACTTCAACTTGGTGAACGCGGTGCGTCTGTTCCGCCACATGACAGGATTCGAAGCAGAGGTGAGGAATAATTTTTGTGGGAAAAAGTAAACGTTCAAACATTCGCTTCTCATTCTACTGAATTCTGCATGCCAGACATTCTTTGTGGACGGCCACATTTCTTGAAGGCAAGGAAACCTGAATAAACGAAAGCGCGTAACACAATTGCGACGCTCGTTCTATTTTTAGGCAAAGTATGCTATCGCTTTCTAGTCTTGAAGGTAAGACTTAAGCAACCTTCAAGACTTCATTTTTTGTTTTCGGAGAGCGAACGTTTTAATGTTCTAAGTTGAGGGTGTGCCCGCGAAAAATCTTCGCGCGTGATTGCATATGACCCGCGCCCACCCACTGTAAGTAAAAACTATCCGAATGAGGAGTTTATGTGGCTTCTAGCCTTTCAAAACAATCACGCGTTTAAAATTACACATCGTGTTGGAGTAAAAGGCTGTACGTTCAACTTCAAACTAATAACCAATGTGCTGCTCTGCATCGTCGGCAATGTGCCGGCCAGCAGCCAGTATGAGTACGTGCCCAGGGCAGGTGGAAAAAGCGTTGTATAGATTCTCTTTTGTATAAGACAATATCTGCTGGAGTAAAGAGCTAAACGTATTGTCCGCTTCATTCGCAAATCGTAGTCAAACATCTAGCAAGAAGGCGAGTACAGATACGAAGCAGACGGAACCACCGAGCGGCCGCTGGTGAGCTCGGTGGAAACCCGGGCGGTGATTAGTCTTTTTCTTTGGAGTTACATCGGTGTGTTTTGTTACAGCGGCCAATTTCTTTGACCGGTGTATATTGTAAAAATCTCGAACACGTTATATAGAGTGGTATTATAAAGCACATGGAAAGAAACAATTTTTGTGTACATTTCAGCATGGTTATAGGTTTGGTCTGTCATATGTTACACAACTGTGCGAATGTTCTCATGATGTTTTAAGTTCATACTATAAGGTTTATCAAGTCGATTTTCTATTTGTAGACTTTGAAAAAGCTTTGACACCGTTCTATATGCTCTTTTATAACATAAATTACCTTTTTAGGTCTGCCTGCATCTTTTCTCGGTTAGTCGAAAAATTATTTAACTTCTAGAAAACTTCTGTCTGAGTATATAGTTTCTCTTCTTCATACGTCAGCATAACGTATGGGGTGCCTCAGGGTTCGGCATTGGGTCTTTTACTCTTTTTGGTCTTTATTCTTGACTTGTCAAAAACGCTAACATTAAACGTGAGGCTGTATGCGGATGATTGTGTTATTTAATTATAGATCAATACACAGTATGGACGATATTGGGGCTTATTAACGTAATCTTGACACTGTGGTAAGGTGGTGTGAGAAATGGAAGATTTGTTGGAATGTAAAAAAATGTTGCTTCTTTAGTTTTACCAGAAAACGCAAACATTTTCACTCGTCCTACAGTTTGGCAGGAGCACTACTTGACCATGTTAAACATTTTAAATACCCAGGTGTATACTTGTCTGCTGATTTTTTTTTGGAATAAGCACATAGGTCACGCAACAGGACAGACCACCGGTGTGTTAAGCTTTATTGAACGCAACTACAAGTCTGCCCCAAAAAGTCAGAAAAAGGCCTGGTATGTTGCAAATTTCCGACCTGTCCTTGAATATGCCTGTACAGTGTGGGATCCTCATGGTGAAATACTAATCTAATAACATGAACGCATACAAAACCAAGCAGCTTGGTTAGTCAGTAATGATTACAATTTTAACTCCTGTGTTACGTGCATTAGGAATAACTTAGAATCGAAGCCTCTCGAGAAGCGCAGAAAATTTTTGCGATGAAATGTTTCTATTCTATATTCTGTATTTAAATCCAAAAGCTTATACATGTTGAGCCCGTGCTATGTGTCACATAGAAATGATGACTATAAAAAAATTTGCGAGCTCAGCAGTCGTACTGGTGCCTTTGCAAATTCTTTTTTTTTACCATTTGCGAGTGGAATGATTTCGCTGCACAAATTATTGATCTTCCATTGAATTTTTTGTTCATCACTACAGAACTAGTGCTTTTTGTGAATGCGCTGGTGGAGCTGCTTCGCAAATGTATGCCAATTTCGACGGCATAAGCGTGCCGTTTCTTCGACTGTAGTACTACTTTTTTTCCTCACCCCCATACAATGATGCCCACTTGGGCGATGTAGGTTGCACTAATAAATAATTATTAAGACACTAAAGGTAGCGGACATGTATTTTTCATTTGTCTCTAAAAGGATGACGAAAATAGCACACGACATGCATTCTGTGATCGCCAGTTGTCTTTCATCACGCTCTTTGAAGAGCCCTTGTGACACCATCGGTGAGGAGTCGTGGCACCGCTTTTCTTCGCCCGCGTTCCTGAATACTGTTTGTGCAAGTAATGAACATGATTGAGCTGCCTTGGTTGGTGGACGCATAGGCATATTTTTTCAAAATTGTGCATCAACAGTGCCAACGCGGGTAGAGCCAACAAGACGGAGTGCCAGCGAATGCTTTTATAATAAAAAGAGGTTAATTGATTGTATATTTGATTACTTGATTGATTGACTGATGAATTGATTGATTGATATGTAGGGTGTAACGTCCCAGAACCACCATATAATAATGGGAGACGCCGTAGTGGAGGACTCCGGACATTTGACCACCTGATCTAATTGACTGATTGATTGACTGATTGATTGATATGTGGGATTTAACGCCCCAAAACCACCATATGATTATGAGACACACCGTAGTGGAGGGCTTCAGAAATTTCGACCACCTGGGGTTCTTTAACGTGCACCCAAATGTGAGCAAGCGGGCCTACAACATTTCCGCCTCCATTGAAATTGCAGCCGCCACAGCCGGGATTGGATCCCACGACCTGTGTGTCAGTAGCCGAGTACCTTAGCCATCAGACCACCGTGGCGGGGCACGAAATGTAACTCATGACATCCATGACATAAATATCACAATTTTCATGTTATGGCTAGTCATTTATGTTTGTCATACAGTCATGTTATGTCATACCAATTTGGTATTGATACCATTATCGAAATGGCCAGGAAAGCTAAAAGTTGGAAACGGATAGATAGATAGATAGATAAATGGATAGATGGATATATATATATATATATATATATATATATATATATATATATATATATATATATAGATAGCTAGATAGAGAGATAGATAGATAGATAGATAGATTCAAAGTCGCCGAAGTTCGCAAAGAAATGCTTCACATTTAGAAGGCGCCATCAGGGAAGTTTACAATAAAGGTGTGTGTTACTCACTTTTACTTACAATGTAAATAATTTCACGCCTGTGCTTAATCTTTATTGTTCATGAACGCGAAAACCTTGGCTTTCCTACCGACACTACATGGCAGTGACTTCTAGTCTAAATAATTTCACGCCTGTGCTTAACCTTTATTGTTCATCAACGCAAAAACCCTGGTTCACCTACCGACACTACATGGCAGGTCGAAATGCTGTGCCTATATATACCGGATTGTCGAAGTGTGGTTGTGTAACGCGAAAAGTTTGTTCTATTAAAGAAAAAGAGCGCACGCGGGCGAGAGAGAAACAATTTCATATATCCCATATTAAGGGAAAGGGGCTAAGTAACTTGCAGTCTGAAATAAAGTGAATTCCGGGATAAGTTTTGTGGCGTAAGGTAAGGAAGAGAGATGCTCAGGTTTGTAGTTTACGCCAGGGCACCTCTAACGTGCGGGAGAACTGACGCTCTAAAGACGGTAGGGTTCAGTGATCGACGCGGTAGCGCCCGCGAATGTCATTGTATAAATGATTTTTCTGAGATGTACTTGCCGTATATATATCGTTGGCTTCTTAAACGTCACCCAGGTGAGCTTGCGCTCGGATCGTGAAAGCTCGAGCGCTTGCGTGAACCGCTTCATTAACAGTTAGGCCTGAGTGAGCAGGTGTTCATATTAACACAGCAAGTTGGGATGGAGGATTACGGTAAAAAATGACTAGGGCTGTTTTGCTAAGCCTGCCCACTCTGAAGTTGTATATGGCAGTTTTCTAATCACTCACTATGATAGAAGAATGAGCAATCGTAGCGGCAAGTGCAACCAATACCTCCTTCGCCTCTTGCAAAGACTTGAATGGATGCTGCCGTTGGAACATTGCCACCGGAGTTAACTGTTAACGCGAATTTTCGCAGACAAGAATGCTCCGTAGCATCGACATAGACCACATCAATGCGGTTCAAAAACTTTTTCTGAAGATATTTAGCTCGTACTTGTCATCTATGCTCTTGATGAACAGGATGCATATTTTTAGCGATAGGACAAACATGGAAGTTCTCGTATAGCTCGTGGGAAATATTTAATTTCTCCTTATTATTCGGTGCTGGAGTAATACTTAGAGAGTTTAATATATGCCTACCAGTGTGGGTGTTCGTTAAGCGTTGGTTTTGAGCTGTCAGGTAGGCTTCTGCGAGATTGCTAAAGGTATTGAATGTACCTGTAGCCAAACGTTTTTCTATAGAAGCTGTACTTGGCATTCTGAGAACAAACTTGTGGAACTTGCGTATCAGTGAATTCACCTCATCGTTCTCAGGACTGGTTAGGCGAAAATATGGGATGGAGAAGGTGATTTCCCTGATGGCAAATGCTTGTACAAATCTTAATAAATATGCCTCATAAAGACCTCCACGCCTAATGGACACTCTTCCTATAGGTCTCGCTGTGTAGTCTATGCTGGTAACAACCGTTTGAAGCGTGTAGGTATCGAGTTGGTTAAAGTGAATGTACAGGCCTAGTAGATGTATTTTTCTTACGACAGCAACTTTCTTCCCATTCAGGTTTATCTGAATGCTTGGTTTATCGCGCCTATTAACAAAGATAAGTAAAAGCTTAGATTCAGCTGGCGAGAACTCAATGTTCACAAGCGTGGCTGTCGTAGTAACCACAAATGCAGCCTCTTGTAAGGTATCTTGAAGGTAGCCATCGGGTCAACTTTTCATTCGCTAAGTAATGTCATCGTCATATAAAAAATATTGGAGATATGGTATTTTAGCTAGAGCCTCAGAAATAAACCTCATAGCTATGTTATAAAGTAACAGCGACAGGAACAATCCCTGAGGTGTGCCAAAGTAACGCGGGGTGAGTGGGGGATAATTTCGGTCATTGAAAATGATAATAGCCGTGCGGTTGCTGAGGAATTTTCTGATATAGTCTTACATTTTCTTGCCCCAGTTAAGGTTATGCAATTCGCGTAAAATAGAGCCATGAGATATGTTAAACACACCGCGCAGGTCGCGCCCTAGAAAGGCTTGGATGTCTTTACTGCCACTGGGAGTAAAAATGTCATGATGAGCTTCAGGATGGAATCCCGGCAAGATAGTGAATGGCGAAATGCAATCATCTCTGGTGGGAACAACCGATTATCATCTGTGTACTAGTTTAGGCGAATAAGCATGACATGTTCGAGAACTTTGCCCAAACATGACGTTAAAGAAATTAGTCTAAGGCTAGGTATATCTGAGGGCTTATTATATTTAAGAATAAAGATTACCCTGGCGGTTCTCCATGAGCTACGAAGGGAGCCGGTAAAAAAACAGTGATTGTAGTAGTCTCTGATTGCGGTGATTGATTGGTCATCGAGGTTTCGATGTAATTTATTAGTTACCTTATCAATTCTAGGGACAGATATAGTTTTACGAGAAAATAAAGCATGTGGAATTTTGTTTGTGTTAGGGCGTCAAAAAGTTTATTGACCTAGCTGGAATAATATGGATTCGCGTGGGCTGAAATTAGGGAAAGGTGCTATCATGCAAGCTCCTGAAAAAGATGCGGGATATTACCAATGCGTTTCTTCAATAAACCAGATATGTAATGATTGCCATGCGCACGCGATGTCGATGGGTCGAGCAAATATGCCTCAGCGATTGCCAAGTTTTCTAACTACTGAGGTTGCCGTGCATGCTTTCACACATTAGACCCCATTGTTGACTGGCTAGCTGGGTTGCATATGCGTGTATGCCGTTATGAAGCCTAGCTACATGGATGCGAAGCCTGCGGTTGTAAAGATGTTTTTTCCGTCGTTTAATAGCAATTTATTCGCTTCTCACATATAGAGTAGCTTCCATCAACTGTGTGGAACGTAGTATCTGCAAGCATAGCTCTAGTATGTTTGCCAACTTCCGCTGGGAGTTGGCTTGTCTATTTTTGTAAATCTTTAATGGAGGTGGGAGAATTAATCGCACGAGTTTGCCGAAATTTGTCCCAATCAGTTAAGTTTAGGAGGTTTGATGTTAATAGGTTTATAAGAAAAACTAGGAGAAATCCAAACGACGTGGTCGCTACCAAAATTTATTTGAGTGTTCTTTCATTTGGCTGAGTTAACCCGGGAGCTCATGTTGAAATCTGGTTATGTGTCTTTAGACACGCTGTTCTCTAGCGGGTAGGCATGTCGAAGTCATTGTGCAAAGTGAGGTGATGATTCTGCATGTGGATAAACAAGCTTGTCCTTCAGGCGTATATGTTGATGTTGACCACAGCTGATTTGGAGAATTGAAGTTGCCAACAATAAGGAGTGGGTTTCTCTGGACTTTCTGTTTAGCACAAGAAACAAGGGTGGTAAATTGGTGGTGTCTAGAGCTGAGACTGCTGTATATATTGAGGATGTAAAGAGGAGCTGACCCCGTTTTCGCAGGACCATTCAAATATGAGCAATTAATGGTTGGGTGCTCTTGAGACAAAATTGCGGTATTAGGGCTTCGCATATTGTGCACTGGAATGTGTTGTAACTGGAGAGTTTAATGTGACCATGCCTTTTTGTAAAGCAATGACTGCAGGTGCTTGTATGGGATAGGCAATGTATTGTTGCAGACTAGCTTTCTTTTTGAAAAGCCCCTGCAGTTCCATTGCTACACAACTCTTTCGGAGCACTTAGGGGCGCGGCCACGAAATAAGTCAAGGCTTTCGATCATTTGACTGAATCCATCATCAACGTTGTTAAATTTTTCGTCCAACTGGCCGCAGGAGCGAGCAGCTTTGAAAGTTGGAAGTGACTGAAGCGGGACGCGTTTAAACTTCCGCTAATGCGAAATATGGCTTTGTATGAATCTTCGAGTAGCTTGGGAAGTCTCACCTTGTTTTTCTTGGACATCACTTGTTGCCACACAGCCCACTTCGCAGTGGCAGCGATGTCGTTCTTAAGAAGTCAGTCTTGAAATGCGGCATCGTACATGCGTGTTTGCCGCCAGCGACGCAACTACGTGGACCTTAAGGTAATTTAGCCTGCGCCGGGAAAACGAAGGAAGGCGACCACCGAGGGCAAGGCTGCAGGCCTTGAAGATGACAAAAAAAGCCCCCACTGCATGACGTCCTACAGCTGATAAGCCGTAAAAGCGATGAAATCGTGACTGCCGACCTTGGCAATCTTCTTGAAGGCCAGAAAAAGACAACTTTAGTCGACACCGGTGCCGACTTCCCTATTATCAGTCAGGACCTCACCGACAGCCTCAGACAAGTGAAGACGCCGTAAACTGGTCCTCAATAAGAACGGCAGGGGGCCAGTTATATATGCCCTCAGGCAGATGTACAGAAAGAATTGACATAAGAGGTTTTACATTCACTGCGTCTCTCTTAGTTATCGCCGCCTGCTCCTGAAATCTAATTCTGGGCGTGGTTTTTTACGAGAAGATGGCACCGTCATCAACACCCCAGAGAGTTTGATTACTTTCTGCAGCAGGTCGGGCTTACCGAATTTTCCCAAGACGTGACCAAATCTACTGCGTCTTATTGATGATGACGTGGTCCTCCCTTCTAAGTCATGCACACTTGTTTCTGTGGTCCCCTCTGCCAAGTTTGACGCCGAAAGAGTTGCAGACCAAATAAGCTTGCTTCTCTTCACCAACGGTATTTCCGTCGCATGAGGTATCGTCAGAGTTGCTGCTGGACGCACAGACTTGCTGCTCACCAATTTTACTGCTGAGCATCGGCACCTTCAAAAAGGCATGGCTGCCGCTTACTTTGGCGATGCCATAGATGCCGAAGGCTGCTTGGTGGTAGTCGATGGGGCGCCAAAACTCGATTCAGCGCCTGTTATGGACGTTAGCGTTACTTTGCCCAAAGACGAGCAACGCAGACTCCTTGACCTATTGGCCGAATTCCAGACTGCTTTTCCACAACATCGAGAGTTGGCCGCACGCCTCTAAATAAGCATCGAATAATTACCGAAGAAATGGTGAGGCCTATTCACCAGAACCCATATCACGTGGCTCCAAAAGAACGCAAAGCGATACAACAGCAGGTAGACAGAATGCTTAAGAATGACGCCATTCAGCCTTCACAGAGCCCGTTGGCATCTCCCGTGGTCCTCATTAAAAAAAAGGACGGCAGCCTGCGCATCTGTGTGAATTACCAGAAGCTAAATCAAGTGACCAAGAAAGTCGGTCACTTCCCCACTACCCCGTATCCACTACCCCGTATCTGTCCTCCGTAGCTGTCCTCTAGAAACCCGTGCAGGTCCCAACGACTCAATTCAACTAGTTTGGCATGGAAATGTTTGGCCCACTACCTACTTCTACTGCAGGCAACCGCTGGGTTATGGTTGTGACGGATTATCTAACCAGTTATGCCGAGACAAAGGCTATCCAGAGAGGTACAGCAGCGGAGGCGGCAAGATTTTTCATCGAGATTATTGTACTGAGGCATGGTACACCAAACTTCACGTTCACAGACAAAGGAACCGCATTTACGACATCTCTTTTGGATCACGTCCTGATGCTGAGTGGAACAACGCTTCGTAAGAACACCGCCTACAACCCGCAAACGAACGCGCTCACGAGCAATAAACAAAATTATTGAAGATATGCTGTCGTTGTACGTGGATGTTGAACGCAACAAATGCAATAAAATCTCACCTTACATAACGTTTACGTACAACACAGCCAAGCAAGAAACAACCCGCATGACCCCGTTCAGGTTCGTTCATGAATGAGAAGTAGGACCCATGTTAGATGTGATGTTACCGCATGAAGGTGACTATGGAGA
This sequence comes from Rhipicephalus annulatus, assembly GCA_013436015.1. Lineage (NCBI taxonomy): Eukaryota > Metazoa > Arthropoda > Arachnida > Ixodida > Ixodidae > Rhipicephalus > Rhipicephalus annulatus. Next base: position 1,689,024 of record WOVY01009241.1, read on the forward strand.
CGAAGGTGTTCTGGACAAGCGAATGAGCACAAAAAATAAAGTGGACAACGTTTAACGTTTAAAGAAGTTTCCAAGCATGGGAGGTGTCTGTGTTTTACCTACAAGCTACCGCAAGGAAGAACGCTTGAGTTTTTACATGAGAAGTTCATATTCAAGGATCAGCATACTTGTTAATTTCCATTTTCCCATTTCCCGCACAAAACTGTGGAGGTGCCCTCCATTGAGAGAAGCAGTAACAAAACTGTGCTTTTTTCTTCCTTTTCCCCTTTTCAAAGTCACTTCGACGTGCCCAGCGGGCGTGAGAATCCGATAGTGTTACCCTACTTACACAGGGTAACACACAACCTGAAGAAGGCTGCCAACCGCCACAGATTTGGCATTGTGTTTTCTGCACCCAAGAAAAATTGGAGGTTACGCTCACGAATTTTGAGCGGCGAAGAGCGCAGTAGCCTGTGTAGCAAAAAGCATGCACACCCGATGGCGCAATGCGATGTGGGAGTGGTGTACGAGATTCCGCTTTCCCATCCCAGCTGCGGCGTCTGCATTTCCGATGGAGGCGGAAATGTTGTAGGCCCGTGTGCTCAGATTTGGGTGCACGTTAAAGAACCCCAGGTGGTCGAAATTTCCAGAGCCCTCCACTACGGCGTCACTCATATTCATATGGTGGTTTTGGGACGTTAAACACCACATATCAATCAATTCCGCTTTCCTGGGGCAGTTATTATGTGGGTGACAGAGGCCGCTGCGTAAACGAAAATTTATGGGAACACCAGCTCTATACGGAAAATAACAAATGGCGTAATTTGCCTTCCCACTGCGCAGCCTGTGGATGTGCTATTTCAGCAGACTAAGATACTGGGTTATAGCAGAAACACGTGTGCTCGTGAAGTGTTGGAAGTGTTCTTAATTAACATGAAAAGTGATAGCTGTGCAAGTGAGGCCTCGATAACGCTCTACAGTGCAGTATTGAGATTTTTGATCAGTAATGCGCCTTAGCATGTGATAATGAGCTGCGCAGTAGCTCAGCCGCAGGACTCTACGAGAGTGCGCGCTCTTTACATATGTTCTTCTATGGCTAACTCATTTGAAAGCGTCGTCGCGCATTTATAAAAACGCTGGTTTAAGAGTAGATGGCCGCTGCAACGGCTTTATTCACACATTATCTTTCGGTCGAGAGCGGATCATGCCCCGTCGCGCTGGTCTAGTGGCTAAGGTACTCGGCTGCTGACCCACAGGTCACGGGTACAAATCCCGACTGTGGCGGCTGCATTTCTGATGGAGGCGGAAATGTAGGCCCGTGTGCTCAGATTTGGGCGCACGGTAAAAAAACCCAGGTGGTCAAAATTACCAGAGCCCTCCACAAATAATTGAGCTAAAACTAATAATTAAGCTAAAAATATGATATTCCTTAATTGCTTTTTTCTTGGATAGCTGAATACAGAAAAAACGGAGAGCACTTCGTAGGTATAGGTGGGCACCACTCGGCCTCTCTGCCAGTCACTTCTGAAGAACTGCAGGAAAGATTACTGGGTCCTTTGTTGTTTCTCCTGTACGTCACTGACATTGTTGATGTTGTTAAACGAAATGTCTAAATAAGGCCCTTCTGCGACGATTGTGTATTGCTTAAAGAAATTACCCGTGTTAGTGAGCAAGGTGACCTAAACTAAAGCCTCAGTTGCATTTTCCAATGATGCTCCCATCGAAATATGACCTTGAATGTAGGAAAAACTGTTCTTTCACCAATTTCCCGAAAGGAAACATTCCTGTGTTACAATTAAATGCTGGGCTCCTCTCCCACATAGAGAAGCCAATAACAATAAATAGTTAGGTGTCACAATTTGAAATAACCTTTCCTAGAAAACATATCTTCCTCTGCCTTCAGAAAACTATGCTTTCTTAAATACAAACCAAAACACGCTCCAGTCTCTTTTAAACTTCTTGCGTATTATCATTCTACCAAAGCTCGAGTAAGTCTGCATTGCACGGGACCTTTACGCAAAATGTAACATAATAAAAACCTTGAACGAATCCAAAGGCAGGCGATTTTATTTGTTTATTCTCAGTTTTCTACTTTCGACTCACCAACTGAACTGATGCAGTCGAATGACATCCGCAGTCTTGAATCAAATCGAAAAAAGAAACTGCGGCGTGACATTCTCTCACAGCTGGCACTCGATCCAACAGCCTAATGGAGTCTAATATTGATGAGGCCTACTTGACAACATCACCCAAATGCTTTAACTCGCTATTTTACCCGAACTTACCTACTCAATTATTGTTTTTTTTCGCTCTATAATATTATTCAATCCACTAACAGACTGTATCATTTGTTTTTCACACTTTCATTGGATAATGTGGGTTACATAAAAGTGTATAGGTCAAGACCTTGGTTCAACTAACAAGATTGTTTTGCTCTTAGATCGTGTTTTGCATACTCTGCAAGGACCTAGTGTCCGAAGTATGTAATAAAAATAATATAAATTAACGCATTAACGATGGTACCGCAGGGGCGCCTGCGCAAGTAGGCGTGTGGTGTGTAGCGACACCACGAACCCGAGCTAACGGGGTACTTTCGACTCCCTCCCACGCCTAGCCGTGCGTGGCTTTGCCGTGTCCGAGGAAAAGGGGATCCTGGGGGTTGAGCCGACGCTGGGTGATTGGACCGTTAAGGCCCCCCGGCAGAGGCAACACACCCCTTTGGCCCCGGCTTCACGTAGACGGCACCCCTGAGCTGACCCACCCAGGGGAATCGGCAGTCGCCTTTTCCTTTCTCTCTCTCCCTACATCTTCGTCTTTATCTCTTACTATTTATCTGTCCTGTCTTCTACTCTCTTCCATTTACTTCCAAACTTCCTGGCGGCTAGGGTTAACCCTGTGCGAATAGCCTACCTTGGTCTAGGCGCATTGGGTTATAGTGGCGTTGTACGGCTGGCGTCTGCAGGTTTCAGCATTTGTAACCTTGTAGCGTCCCCTCGTTGGGCTCCGTGGTGGGTGGCCGCCAACGCTGCTGAACAACAATAAGGAAGACATGCATGGAGCATTCCCACTACTGTCTGATCGTACCGGCTTAAATCCGGTACGCACCGATGATCTCACCAGAGAAGGATTGGCCACCCTGGTGCAGTATCTGGCCATCCCCTCCCGTAGGCATTCGTCAATTAACTCACGGCCCTCAGTCCCCACCAGCTGCGGAGCAACTGACCACGGCGGCGGTCAGATCTGCAAAGCAGCAGAGGGTGCTAGAAATCTCTGGATACGGACAGGCCACCATTGGAACTTGAACTTAGCAACGTTTAACGTTAGAACGTTATCTAGTGAGGGAAGTCTAGCTGTATTATTCGAGGAGTTAGAAGGCATTAAATGGGATATAATAGGGCTGAGTGAGGTTAGGAGGACAGATGAGGCCTATACTGTGGTACAGAATGGGCACGTCATTTGCTATCGGGGCTTAACAGACAGAAGAGAACTGGGAGTAGGGTTCCTAATTCACAGAAACATAGCTGGCAACATAGAGGATTACTATAGCATTAATGAAAGGGTGGTAGGCATTGTAATTAAACTGAATAAAAGATACAAAATGAAGGTAGTACAGGCTTGCGCGCCTACATCCAGCCATGATGACGCTTCTGTTGAAAGCTTCTATGAAGACGTGAAATCGGCAATGAGTAAGGTGAAAACACAGTATACTATAGTAATGGGCGACTTTAATGCAAAGGTAGGGAAGAAGCAGGCTGGAGACCACGCAGTAGGAGATTATGGCATCGGCACTAGAAACGCCAGAGGAGAGCTACTAGTAGAATTCGCAGAACGCAATAATCTGCGTATTTTGAATACCTTCTACCGAAAACGAGAAAACCGCAAGTGGACATGGAGGAGCCCTAATGACGTAAATAAGAACGAAATAGACTTTATAATGACTGCACACCCAGGAGTCGTGCAGGATGTGGAAGTGGTTGGCAAGGTAAGATGCAGTGACCATAGAATGGTACGGGCTCGAATCCGCCTAGACTTGAAGAAGGAACGACAGAAACTGATACGCAAGAAGCAAATCAATGAGCTAGCACTGAGAGGGAAAGTACAGGAATTCAGAGTGTTACTGCAGAACAGGTACTCTGCTCTTAGCGAGGAAACCAACCTTAGCGTAGATACAATGAATGATAATCTGACGAGTATCATCATGGAGTGTGCAGAGGAAGTTGGAGGCAGGGTAGCTAGACAGGACACCGGCAAGCTTTCCCAGGAAACGAAGAACCTAATTAAGAAGCGTCAAATCATGAAAGTGTCAGGTACAACAAACAAAATAGAACTGGCAGAGCTTTCGAAGCTGATTAATAGACGTAAAGTATGCGATGTAAGAAGGTATAACATGGAGAGAATTGAGCACGCTCTGAAAAACGGAAAAAGCGTCAAAGCAGTGAAGAGGAAACTTGGGATAGGCAAAAGGCGGATGTATGCACTAAGGGACAAAGAAGGCAAATTAACTACCAATATGGATAGGATAGTTAAAATAGCGGAGGAGTTTTACAGAGATCTATACAGTAGCCGAGACAACCACGACCTGAATACTATAAGAACTAGCAGTAACCCAGACGACACCCCACCGGTAATGATAGAAGAAGTCAGAAAAGCTTTGGAGAGCATGCACAGAGGCAAAGCTGCTGGTGAGGATCAAGTAACATCAGATCTGCTGAAAGATGGAAGACAGATTGTGTTAGAAAAACTAGCCACTCTATTTACGAGGTGTCTCCTGACGGGAAAAGTACCAGAGTCTTGGAAGAACGCTAAGATCATCTTAATACATAAGAAAGGAGATGACAAGGACTTGAAGAATTACAGGCCGATCAGCTTGTTCTCTGTAGTATACAAGCTATTTACAAAGGTAATTGCTAGCAGAGTAAAGAAAACATTAGAATTCAATCAACCAAAGGAACAAGCAGGATTTAGAACAGGCTACTCAACAATTGACCACATTCATACTATCAATCAGGTAATAGAGAAATGCTCAGAGTATAACCAACCACTATACATAGCCTTCATAGATTACGAGAAGGCGTTTGATTCAGTAGAAATATCAGCCGTCATGCAGACACTGCGGAATCAGTGCGTAGATGAAATATATACAAACATTCTGGAAGAAATCTACAGGGGATCAACTGCTACCATAGTGCTTCATAAAAAAAGCAACAGAATACCAATAAAGAAGGGTGTAAGGCAGGGGGACACAATCTCCCCAATGCTATTCACTGCGTGCTTACTGGACGTTTTCAGAAGCCTAGAATGGGAACAGTTAGGGATAAGAGTTAATGGAGAGTACCTCAGTAACCTGCGCTTCGCCGATGACATTGCATTGCTCAGTAACTCAGTGGACGAATTGCAACTCATGATTACGGAGTTAGACAAGGAGAGCAGAAAGGTGGGTCTTAAAATTAATCTACAGAAAACGAAAGTAATGTACAACAACCTCGGAAAGGAGCAGCGCTTTGCGATAGGTAATAGTGCACTTGAAGTTGTAAAAGACTATGTCTACTTGGGGCAGGTTATAACCGCAGAGCCTAACCATGAGATTGAAGTAACTAGAAGAATAAGAATGGGGTGGAGCACATTCGGCAGGCACTCTCAAATTATGACAAGTAGATTGCCACTGTCCCTCAAGAGGAAGGTATATAACAGCTGTATCTTGCCGGTACTTAGCTACGGAGCAGAAACCTGGAGACTCACAAAGAGGGTTCAACTTAAATTGAGGACGACGCAGCGAGCAATGGAAAGAAAAATGGTAGGTGTAACCTTAAGAGACAAGAAGAGAGCAGAGTGGATTAGGGGACAAACGGGAGTTAAGGATATCATAGCTGCAATAAAGAAGAGGAAATGGACATGGGCCGGGCATGTAGCACGTAGACAGGATAACCGCTGGTCATTAAGGGTCACCAACTGGATTCCTAGAGAAGGGAAGCGGGGTAGGGGGAGACAGAAGGTTAGGTGGGCAGATGAGATTAAGAAGTTTGCGGGTATAAATTGGCAACAGCAAGCACAGGACCGGGTTAACTGGCGGAACATGGGAGAGGCCTTTGTCCTGCAGTGGACGTAGACAGGCTGATGATGATGATGATGATTAACGATGGATCAGCAAGATAGCAAAATCAGCTGCAGTCTGCCGCACTACTCGCTGAGCAAGACGAATGTGCGCACGCGCCACCGCGTAGCCTTCTCTCCAATGTCAAAATAAGTTGTCGCCAAGTACAGTTTAGCACATTGCGCAGGAGCATGGTGTGATAGGAGCATGGTGTGATAGCTATTTCAAACTCGCATATTTCGTTGTCTTGCATGCAGCACACTTACACTTATATACCTCTATTAGGTTCATCACGATACGTCCGTCTAACTCTATAATACGTCTTCGCTAGAATCCGTGAAATATTTATGGTTGGAAGTAACGTTTGCCTTACCTACAGCGCTTGATGCTGCATTCCGCCCCAAAACGCCCATTCTCAATACCTGTTGTATACGTTGCTATAGTTGTTTTTTCACAAGATTTTTTTTTTCACCAAAAAAATGAAACTATCACTCAAAAATTACACAGAACGTAAGGAACGACGCAAGTCTCTTGATTTTCGTTAAATTATTTTACAATTTCTTGAACTGTAGGATATATCAACCTAATAGAGGAACTATTGGCAGTGTCGGAGTATGTGGCAGTGCAAATGCAGTAACGTATTTTCGTAATGCAGTCAATAACGTACCAAATGTGGCATCAGGCCGGCGTACGGGAATACTTCTCTATAAAAAAAATCGGAAACTTGTAAATTCTTTAGTGGGCTGGTATTCACGCAAAATTCAAGGAATAAGTTGTAGTGCGTCTGAAATTATGAAAGCATCCATATTTTCGTACTCTTCATCTGTTCAAACGGTGCCACAGCGTGAAAATAACCTGTAGCGATAGTTCTGTACAGCAAAGCTGCGGCGAATTCTTATGCGGTTGCATTTAGCTATGGCGCTGTGCAGGCGAGGGTACGGATGCACAAATGTACAAGTGCATATTAAATCCAAACTACCCCGTACACATTTCGGGCTAGTTTGGTTTTGACCTAAACTGTCAAGGAAAATAGGTTCGAATTGTTCTTACAGACAATTTGCTTGCCCATGAGAGAAAACACTCTGCTGAAATGCTTGTGGCATTACTTTGGACTCCAGAACATATTGACATTGCACAGCCGTTAGAATTCACGCACCATGCACTCGCTGCAGCAACTTAGCAGCTGCTGTTACTTAGCGTTTGAGCGAAAGTTCAAGATTTTAGCCGTTTTTCAGCGCACAAATGACATTTTCGGCTAAGTGTACTCACTCAAAGTGCACTTAAGTTGCCACGTGTGACAGGGGGTTAAGTCTGTTGAAGTGTCCTTTTGCGTACTGTTACCCAAGGCAGAAAAAATTTTGAGAGGGGCACGCGCTCGGTGTGCCACTCTTTGGCCACTCTCCGATCAACAAATATCGATCGCAAAATAAATCCAAGAAGTTTCTATATCCATTGAATTAAACGTAAGAATAAATTACGATTGTTTGCCGGAATCTTTGAATCAAATATTATTTTTTCTCATAGGTTGTACTATCCGCGTTTCATACTGAGCCGTTCTAAGTCAGATGCATTACCACGTTCCATTACAAAATGTTTCTCATGGTTGAAAGATGTTTATTGGTCGTACTTATAGCAATTCTTATTGCAAATTTGTAATTGGTGTTGATATTTTCTTATATAATCGGGATTCTTTTGATATATGAGCAAGAAACCTTCTGATAAGAAAATGCTCATGATCATTTTGTGTTGTAATTGCGTTTCTCTTTTCTTTCCTGTTCTTCGGAAGGCTACTTCTGAATTAAATAAGTACTGACCGTCGATTCTAATTTCGTATTCTCTGTATTATCACGCAGCGAAGCGTGATGTGTTGTGCAATGCCGCTGTACCATGCGTTCGGGCACGTCGACTTCGCTATCTGCAGCATAGCAGAGGGCATGACCACCGTCTACCTGCCCCCAGGAACCCCTAGCGCTCACGTTTTGGCGTGCATCGAACGGTACAGGTAAGTAACTTGCCAATTGTGCAACTACCTCAGGTCACCTGTGGATTTCTAAGATAATGCTGACAGCGTAGTTGCTTGCCCATTGATATTACGTCGTTTTTGGTTCGCCCTAGTGGCGTAGCCAGGGAGTGGCACATCGGGCACGTGCCCCTCTCAAAATTTTTCTGCCATGGGTAACAAGACGCAAAGGACACTCCCAGAGACTTAACCCCCCTGTCACACGTGGCAACTTAAGTGCATTTTGAGCGAGTACACTTAGCCGCAAATGTCATTTGTGCGCTGCCACACGGGAAACTAGAGTGTCACTCGCAGCAAAATACACTTGCCGGCAAGTGCGTTCGCAACCTCACTTCACTGCGACGGAGTGTGTAGCATCAGTAGCACTCTTGCACATAAAGAGGCCATCGCATGAAGCGGCGCTTATGGTATACTTGAAGAATTGTTCTTGTTATCTGGAATACTTGTTTCTATTTAGGCAAGTCATACTGCAACAAAACAACCTCGCTTCAAGCTTGCAGGCAGTTTGCGTCTGCGTACGCTTGGGGAAGGCGGTAGCCATGGAAAAAAGCGAAAATGGGGCTGGGTCTGGAAAGGGACATGGGGGTGGACCGTGCGAGGATGGCCACCACCGTCGCGTTGTTTACCTTTTCGCACACTTCCATGCGCGTTGGTAAGTCGTCCTCCAGACATTTACGATGGCGTGTGCCCCTCGTGCTTCTCGAACAAAGACAATGCGGTCCGACTCTGAGGCACGGGCGCTCATACGCCTGTGAGAAGAACATTTAGCCGGGCCAAGCGAAATTTGAAAATATATGCAGCGTATGCCGAGAAGCTGAAGGCGCGTGGACTTCAAAAAAGCACCAAGGAAATCAGAAAGAAGATTGAAAATATGGGAAGCAAATACAAGTAAGTCTTCCACCTGTCACGTACGAATAATGCTCCATGAATCATGTACTTTCATGCTTGTTGTATTTAACTCACAGGTGTTCATGAATGTATATGTCTGATGGTATTTATTTGGCAGTGTTTGAAGTGTCTGTTCTGTCGACGCATCTACATTGTAGCATTGAAGTAGGTGTGGCAAGACGCTGATTTTCAGTCTAGCATAGTTTATTTGCTGAATGGTGTGTATTGCCGGTTCATTGTTACATTGCCTGTAAACGATTGACACTGCAGAGAGCGCCAGTGAACGTATTTTTTTCGCGTTTGGAGTGTCAGCATTGAAGGATTCAATGACATTAGCAGGGTTCTGTTTTAGGGGCGAAGCTCCTTAGAGCGGCACCCGTTCGTCTCTCGTCGTCGTAGTCGTAATGTGTAACCAGTGTTACATTTTGACCTGCAAGGTTGTGCTGGTGGGAGATTTCTCCTGTGCTTTCTTGAACAATAAAAAGTTCACGGCGTGCGCGTTAACTAAAAGCCGAACGCTCCTGTTTCTCATTCCCTTTTAGCAGCCATTGGCATGTACATTGAGCACTATCTGACAAGAAAGGGTTGCTACGTAGAACTCGCTGTGTGTAACCCCCTTAGTTTTAGAAAGGTTTAGGGAGCGTTAAGCCGCAGTGCAGGAATTCAGTGAACTAGTATATACCATGAACTCGAGGTGGTTTAAGGTGGAAAGTAGACCCGAAGTGCAAAGCGTACGAAAGCGTGCGTGTGCCACCTCTCGTTTCGTCCTCGGAATGTCCACTGGATGGCGGGGCTTCTATATGGGGAATATATGATGAAAAGATCCGAAATGGTGGTACTTGGAGTGTTGAATAGATGATCAAACGTACACACAGACAGATGCATGAATGGACGCATGAACAGACGCAGGGGCGGATGCATGGACGAACGCAGGGACAGACGCAAGAACAGACGCACGCACGGGCGGGCGCATAGACGCATGGAGGGTCGTCACACAGACGGTCACTTAGACGGACGGAAGCAAGAACAAATGGACAGACGAATGCTTCACGCCACTCTCCATCATTCACTCCGTGGATATGCTGCCATGTTTTTCTATGCTTTGCTTACTGCGTCCATAAGAAGCCTTCTAAGCCTCACGTACCCTTTGCTCAAGCGGCCTATTTACGCTGTCCTCCAAAGTGGTCTCGTGTTCGCATGAAGTTGCACTCACACCGGTGTGATATGACATTTCGCGTCAGTAACATGTCCGATTTAGGTATCTCTTTCAAGGGTCAGTAAAGCACCCAGAGGCAGAAATGTAGATGTGGCGTTGCAGTTGTGTACGAGTGTGCAGTGAATGCTGGTGGAATTTCACGCGTTTCCTCGTTTTGCTCTTTCCTTCCCTAGGCTGCGTTCGCCGGCTCGCTTGACCACCTCTCCTAGCACCCTGCCTCAGCGTTCGAGGTGGAGACACAGCAGGCTCATGCATGTGCTAGCAGAACAGAGACTTTCTTTCGCCCAATGACAGCGTCTGTGGTACGCAGCGACTGTTTCATAGTAAGCGGCGTCAGTTGACGTCATGCCAGATTTTCTTGATAGAGGAAAGGCATGGAGAGAAGTACATGACCGTCCGTTGGTGGTTTACGAGCCCTTTGGCAGGCACCGAGTAGCTACCAGCATCTGTAAGGACACATTTTACGTCAGGCATGCCAATACCTTATTTCTTACTTACATACTTGCAGATTAATCAAACAAAAGCAGACTGGTGGTGGGTTAGGGGATATATGCCCAGCATATTACTGAGGTATTCACCGCTTTTAAAGGCAATAGTCTTTCTTGGGGACTTTGGACGCAAAAATTTTGGTCTGTCTGTCTGTCTGTCTGTCTGTCTGTATGTCTGTCTGACTGACCGAGTGTCATTCTGTCTGTCTGTACACTTGTCTGTTAGTCCACGCAAAAATTTTGGTCTGTTTGTCTGTCTGTCTGTCTGTCTTTCTGTCTGTCTGTACACTTGTCTGTTAGTCCACTCTTAACGGCATCGGGTACTTTAAACGGTCGACCTCATCCGCAGCGCCCACCAATGTTATTGAAGAATGAGCGTTCCTGCCTGTGCAATTGTCAATTAAGAATCAATTCCTGCGCATGGCTTGGGCACCATGAAAGACGTATATATTCTGCATGTGCGTATTTTACTAGAAAAGGCATATATAATTATTTTAGGGGCCGTAGCGCTTATCATGCTGCGCTGAACATGCAACGCTTGCACAGAACGGCGAGTGTTTCCAACGCTTTGCTAAGACGAGATGGTGGTGGCACCTACCCGTCGCCTTGCGTTATAGATGTTATCACCTCTGAGATGGGCGCACACACCCGTCTGAGCGCCACGCGCTTTGTTTTCTAAGAAAACTGCACGATGGCGCTTTTGTCTCACGTGTGACGTACTTGATGCGCTTGTTCGCCTCCGATGCACGCTCGAGGCATTCTACGCAGCGCCTCCAGAATACCACTCACCGATTTTTTTTGCGCAGAACATCAAATAAATGTCTTGTTCACTCTCTTCACACATAAAACTATCGTCTTTCGACGACATTTGCAGAAAAATGCAGATACGGGGCCAATTTTTTAGGATCTCTGCTGCTACATGATGAGAGTCTAGCAGATGGAATTGGCTGCAACCAGGGTTCCCCAGCACAGGAGGTGCGTGTGCAAGTACCTTGGTGATATACGATCATCAGGCGCCGTTTAATCAAAACGCCCTATTGAATGAGAAATTCACTGTGTGTACGCCTTCTAATGTGGTTAACAAAAAGGTAAACAGTTTTCAGTTTGTATTGAGCAAACTTTTCAGTAGTACTTCAATTCTATTTAATTCAAATTCACTTCTTATTTACCAGAAAACGATCTGGAGGTATACTTGGGCAAAAAGCAGCCGCAGCAGCTTTACGAAGGCCCAGGGTCTCTCACATGACAATAGCCAATATATTACCCAAGTCAACAAGTGTTTTTACATCGTGTTCATATTCAAAGCATTATACATACAGATCAGCATACATCACACGTGCACATAAAATGTAACAATGACACTTCGTACAAGAATGAAGGGTAATGCGTTATTAAGAAGATAAAAAGTGGTCGCGCAGATGTTTTTTTTATTTATGCGGTTGCGCATTTGTACCGGTGGAGTATGGTTGGAATATTATGAGCTTGTGATTGCAGGCTGTAGTTGTTCTGGCCCGAAGGCAACTTCCATGCTTCAAGGTTGCGTGTCTGTTTCGTGTTGTAGTGCGGTTCTAGTTTAGCGAGTGACGTAAAGTAATTTTTAACATTTTGGAATAAGAAATACACTTTTACTAATAATGTACATTCATGCAGCCTGTAAACGCGGTGTAGTTTGTGTTTGACAAATATACCATGTGTGGCATAAAGTCGATCAACATTTTCAATATAGCGGACAATTTTTTTTCGAATTGTTACAAGGTTCTGCATGTTGCATTTTGAAGTTGTTGCTCAGATAAAGTAACAGTAGTGGGCATATGACTGGAATATATCGTAGTAAATTTGCAGCTTTGCCCCCACATGCAAGGATGCGCGGCTGCGCGCCATAGCGCCCGTAACAGCAGATTGCTTACCGCAAAGATGATTGACGTGGGTATCCCAACGTAAACCAGAAGAAAAATATACTTCAAGAATTTTCAATTCATCGACCAACTCAATATAATTATTCGTAAAGTAAATATCATTATGAATCACGAGGGGTTTATTTTTTGCGTGAAACACGATAACTTTTGTTTTTTTTTGAATTTGCCTTAAGCCTGTTTGGCTTAGTCCAATTCGACAAACTGAGTATAATTTCATTGCTTTTTTTAATAGTGCTGGTGTCAAGACCAGACACACACAATGTGCAATCATCCGCGTACATGATAAATTTCGCATCATTGGCTATACTTAAAATGTCATTAATAAACACATTAAACAAAAGTGGTCCAAGAATACTGCTTTGGGGCTCACCGCATAGAACCGGTAAATAGGATGACTTGTGGTTATTGATGGAGACACACTGATTTCGTTCTTTATGATATGACTGAAGTAATTCTAACGGTCTTCCACGAAATCCACTGAGGGAAAGTTCGTGAATAAAAATTTCGTGATCAAGAATGTCGAAAGCTTCACTAAGATTGGTAAATATACCAGCTGTGTAGCAGTTATGTTCAAAGTTCAGTAATGTGTATTTCTTCAGTGTTAGGAGTGCCATTTCTGTCGACCTGTTTTTTCGGAAGCCATACTGTGAGTCAGTAAGAATGCTTTTTCTATTCAAAAAGTCTGTCACTCGAATAAATACGAGTTTTTATATACCCTAGAAAAGAACTGGGAGTACAGAGATTGGTCCGTAGTTTGACGAAGTATTCTGATCACCACCCTTTTAAATAACTGAAACCTGAGCGTGTTTCGTTGCGCTTGGGTAAATGGATGTTTCTAAAATTAAGCTATAACTGTACATCAGTGAAAGAGCAATACATATTAAAACATATTTTATAGGCTTAGTCTGCAACGTATTTATATCTAAAGCCATACTGTTCTTCAATCCCATGTACACTCTGTATACTTCACCCTCATCGGTAGGCGCAAAGAATGCACTTTCGCGAATAGCAATGCAGCGGCCCAATTCCTTTACCCTGCCATTGCCGGTAGGGGTATCACTTTGCGCAGTTGCGAATTGATGATTGAAGTATTCGGCAAGAGCCGTGCCTGCTCTCTCGCGTGAGTCCAGCTTTTTCGATGTTAAGGGCGTAAGGGCCCTTACACGCGCTAGCCGCACAGCCGCTCCGCACACCCGCACCACACAAATGGGTGAGAGCAGTCGTCTCTGTGACGTCAGGCAGAGCGGCTCTCAACTTTTGCAAGCCGCAAGCAGGCTCGCATGGCTCGCCTTCCATTGGCGACTGCGAAAAACAGCTTAGACGACCGCCCCGTCGGCTCGCTTGGCAAACATGGCGCTTGCTGAAGCGGGCGCTGCAGCGACATGCAAAAAAGAAAAGAACAGCTGATTTTATCGTTGTGACCATCGTGAGCGCTGTGAGACTCGCAGGGAATTATGGGTCACCAGCCAGTGTTCACTGCCACTTCAGCACGTGTGATCGACAGCGGAAACGAAGAAACGAGCACAGCGTAGAAAGTGTGTTCGCGGATGCGAGTGTTGTCGTTTCGTGTGTTTTCTGGGTTCTACCGTCCATCTTTCAAGTGTAAATTCAAAGAACTTTGAAGATTTCCGTGATGTAATTATTCACGCTTCTAAAGCAGGGTATGCGTTTAGTGCGCGGCGAAGTGAAAAGTTTGTAATCATCGCAACAAGGGTTAGCGTCGGGTGTGTTCTGTGTGTGCCGTTCGTCGCAGCAAATAGTATCGATAAATTTTAAACGCTTGCGAGTGTTAGCTTCTGCTACGATAAGGATGGGCAAGCTTTATTGCCCTTCTTTGTTGTCATTCGTGATGCGCAACGCCGTACGAGTGCTGTTGTGTGTAGCGCTGTGGTGAAGTTCTGTGGACCGTGTCACATTTGAGTGATTCTGTCCAGTGTTGTGAAGTGTGTTCATGAAATGGAAACCATGAAATATTTAGGAGTGTACAGCTCAGTTTCCGATTTGTGTAGTTGCGTGCACGTGCCCTGAAGAGGAGCTTGCATACAAGACATTTTTGTGCATGTAGCCCCCCCCCCCCTTTATTTAAGGTATGCTTTATGAACGATTTTCTATGGATGCGTGAAATAAGTTATTGTAGACCAAGTTTAACACAAGTATACAAGTATTGCAATAAACTGTCAGACGTTCTACAGTAGCTGCTAATGCAGTATCACTAATTTTGTCAAGATTACGGACAGTCATGCTACAATACTTGAACACCATGACAACTGATAAACTATGCGATGGTTATCTGCTTGCATCAAACATATGAAAAATAGTTAAACAATATTTTCAATATCCTTCCGAAATCCCCATGTCCGTCTTGTTAAACATGCATCTGTCATCAAGTTTGTAGCAAAATATTTCAAGCACATGTCAGGTCAAGGAAACTTTAAACAACAAAAATGCTTATTATCGTTAGCTCAGTGTTGGCTGTCTGTTCTTTCACAATAGTGCACAGAAACTGAAAAATGTACGCCTTGTCTCCAAAGAAGAATGCCGTATCTCAATTAGCTGAAATATTTTATTAATTATTTACGGTAGATGAGAATATATCATTCTTGTCGGTAGTAGATATTTTGCAATTGGTACAAAGTAGCCGAAGAAACTTTTCAGCACCTTGTGCACTGATCACCCATCGTTAGTAGTTGTTGAGGCTTTTTAGGTAAATGCAATCGGCACAATCTTTCATGCTGGCTATAATGATTAAATCTAGCTATACGTGCATGTTTTTGCGGGGGAGGTGTTGCAAATATTTCTGGAAAAAAGCTGGAGCTATTCCGTTCTGTAAAGTTGGGTGACCAGCCAAGCTGTGTCGCACAAGGTTTTTGTTTGCTTACTTTTTATATTTACACATTTATTAATTTTAGCATATGCTTTTTTAAAGCAGTTCCACCTCAGTTTATGTGACCTAGAAGTGCAACCTGCAGTTTATGTATTGATGTATACATTTATTTCTTTGCTAATCATTTTTTTCATTGACCTTTTTTGAGTCTTGTGTCTAATTTTTATGCACCAGTAGTGAGTGGCAATGTTGGCCCCATTTCTGTGTTGCATACCCTCTAGGAGCTTTCTTTAGATTAGGTATGTGTTTGCGGAGTCGCAGTACATCCATACTTATTACTCTCATTGTTGCACTGACGTCAGTCAATAGGCCAGTTAATAGTGTGTCATCTGCCAATTGAACTCAGCCTGGACGCACACTGTCTCTTAATTCAAAATTTCAATATAGAGACAGTTGACGACCACAATTTTCTGTTGAATATGTAAGCTCTTGGAGTTGTGTGGACCTATACAGTAGAACCTCACTGGTACATTCCCGCTTAATACAATTTACCAGCTTAATGATATGTGTGGTTTAACATCCCAAAACCACAATATAATTATGAGAGACGTCGTAGTGGAGGGCTGTAGAAATTTTGACCACCTGCGGTTCTTTAACGTACACGCAAATCTGAGCATACGGGCCTGCAGAATTTTCACCTCCACCTTAAATGCAGCTGCCGCAGCTCGGATTCAATCCTCCGACCCGCGGGTCAGCAGCTGAGTACCTTAGCCACTAGACCACTGCGACAGGGCAATGATTTCCCGCCTGCTACGCTCGCTATTATAAAAATAAATTAAACTGATTTGGATCATAAGTATTCTCAGATCCTGCATTTATTGTGCGCAATTTCTTTTCAGAAACGTATCCACGTTTTATTGTATCATTAATGTAGGACATGATTCTAACATCGCGACTTAGGTGATTTCGAGGCAGTCTAATCACGTAGAGATTAACCTGTTTTGACGAGACAGTGACGTTGCTGGAATTTTGTTGTGTCTTTGTGCATGAATAACAAACGAACCAGCACGTATTGCACTGATAGCACTGACGTAACATCAGAGTTCGCATCCCAGTGTGTCGGTACTGCAACATGGTGTTTTAGGGCCAGCAGTGCAGGCCATTCATAGCTTTGCTGTCAAGAACACTTAGAATACTCGAGTGCATGTGGCAGCATTAGCAGCAGCTATTTTACTGTATTCACAATTGCTTGCCATTCTTCATTTCTCTATGAATACGTGAACCATGCTGTGCCATTGTGCCATTGTGCTCTGGGCTGAGGTCAAGTTCGAATTTGTGCACATTGTAGAATATTGACCGTTGTAAACTCTCCTTGGGTTCCAATTACTATTGCGACCACAAAACACCTACTATGTGTCTATTAAACAAATCACGCTCCTGTGTAGCTGAGAATTTTTTATATGCTGTGGTTGGTGATGGCGATAATTTATAGCTGGGAACTTTGTAATAGTTTGTCTTGCTATGACTTATATAAGTGGCCGATAAAACACTGGACTCTTGTTAAAAGGAACCTACAACGGTTTAGGTGATCTTGTACAAACACATTGGGCTGGTCGTTTAAGTCTCAAGGGTTATTTAGAGACCGATTTAACCACTCTGCACAAACTGCGTAATTTATAACTACGCTTTAAAGCTGCCAGTCACTGGAAATCGGTGCAGATTGTTGCAACTCGGCTGAATGCCTTTTAAACTGCCCATTCATAGAGCAACATGCTCTGCCCAGAGCCCGTCAGCAGCCTTGTGAACATGGCTGCTTATCTGATTGGCTGTCATGAGCAGTAGAATGTGCAGAAATAAAATCGACTGATAGGGTGGCAGCACCTGTCAGAGCAGATATCAGCCACTTTCTTCGTGGTCTTTGTTTCTGTTGCCAGACGACATGCGTGCCGCCAGGCGCACTGCGTGATGGCCTCTGACACTGCACGCAACCTGTCGGTGTGCCATTTCGGAGGTCTAGACTGGTAAAAGCTCAAAACGGCGAGCGCACTCATGAGAGCTCTGCGATCGCCTCCGTGCCTCGTAAGTTGCAGCGGTCAGGCACAGGTGAGAAGGAGGGCATGATATAATTGTCTGTAGTGGCCTTGGTACACTGCGTGTCAATCAATTTATGGTGCGAATGGTTGCAGGATGCTCTAACCTAAATGCTGACAAAATTTTATAAGACTGTTTCAGGGTCTCGTTATTGGAAGTTTGCAGAGTTGAATAAGCATTGAACTACAAGAATAGGTAGGGCTACGTAGAGGCAGGAATGCATAATGGAGATTCAGGTGGGGGAGCGGCCTATGTACAGAGTCGTTGGGGCAGACACTTGATACTTCGTGAGCCCGGAAAGGAGGAGGAAGTGTAAATGAACCAAAAGGAGGGATCTGTAACTGTTGTAACCACTAAATGCACGTACGTGACACGAGTGAAGGACACAGGACAAGCGGTTCGCTCGTCTTACATACGTGCATTTAGCGCTTACAAATGTTATGGATCAATACCAACTGCCCTGAACTCAGTGCCTTCTCAGAGAAGGAGGAAGTGGAGAAATCCAAAGAAGCATGTGGCTTGTGTAGGATGCTGCAAATGATGGTTGTGTCATGTGTGCATAGGCGTACCAGCCGGGGAGGGCAAGGGGGGTGTGAGCCCTTCCCCCCACTGAGAAAATTTAGGGGGGCGGAGCCCCACCACCTTCGACAGTGGTGACTGTTCGCTGCACGCCGGGGAAAGCAACGATTGATGCGAAGTTCTCATTCACCAAAGTAGTAACTGAATTATGCTATTACAAGGGAATATTACAATAGAGTGAAATTTCTCCAAGATTGTAGTTGTGACGATTTTCCTTGTAGGCTCTCACGGTGCGGGCCGCCTAAGCAGCGCTTTCGTGCCTTGTGCTGTAGCATTGTAGAGCAGGCCAGCGACGAACAGGGGCTTAATAACAATGCATAACTAGTCCACGCTTTCGTTCTGCTGCGACTGGCTGATGCAGTTACGAATGCGAACGGGCAAACTTTTAGATGCGGAAGCATCTTATACTCGCGCCTTGTAGTGCGCCGTCCGCGCCGTCCGCACCGCTTCTCGAACATTCGACAGCTGACGCGCGCGCATTCGCCGTCGCCCACCATCTGTGCCGCGCGCGCTTCTCCTTCGAGAACATTCGACAGCTGACAGCGCATGCGCCGTCGCGCCGTCGCCATCTGTGCCGCGCGCGCGCTTCTCCTTCGAGAACATTCGACAGCTGACAGCGCATGCGCCGTCGCGCTGTATATATAGTCAAGGTCGGCGCTCGCTCGCTCAGTTGCCGCTCGTCCGTTGGTTTGTACGGCGCGTCGACGTCCGAAGTCACCGTGAAATGAATGCCAACGAATCCACAAACAGAATGATCGACGTCCCTTCGACCAACGCCGGCCAAACTGTTGGCGGAACCGCAAGCGTGTTCACTCATTTAGCACCCCATTTCACAACCACGTTAACCAATTTAGCCATCGACCCAAGTAAGTCGCAATTTAACACCCGTTAACCAATTACATGCTTCCGCATCCTCCTCAGTCTAAGGTACTCGGCTGCTGACCCGCAGGGCGCGGGTTCGAATCCCGGCTGCGGCGGCTGCATTTCCGATGGAGGCGGAAATGTTGTAGGCCCGTGTACTCAGATTTGGGTGCACGTTAAAGAACCCCAGGTGGTCTAAATTTCCGGAGCCCTCCACTACGGCGTCTCTCATAATCATATAGTGGTTTTGGGACGTTAAACCCCACATATCAATCATCCTCCTCAGTGTTCCCCCGAGGGAAGCTGCGGGCAATTTTTTATGGACTGGTGAAATCCTCTGCTGCTTCAGAAAAATTATTTTCTTTGATCAAAAATAGATATCATCAACGCGGCTTTGTGAAAGCTGCTGTCAGCTGATTAATGTTACGAATATTTTTTAATGTTCGAGCATTATCTGGAAGCGCCAAAAAGGGTTTCCGCTTTAGTCTTTGATAAACCTAATGAGCCTTGCTTCTGGTAACTTGGAGCGATGGTGGCAGTTTGCAAAGTGGCAACGAACAAAGCATTGGACTCGAGCACTGTGGGAATCTTAGCTTTTGAGCTTGTCCTATAACGTGGCCACCAGACAAAGGAAAAGGTGAAAGAGTATGGTTTTTAGCATTATGGAGGCATCATTGAGAGTCGGGCTGGTAGGTTTTCATTCAACTCGAATGATTTTTTGCAGCTCAAGATACAACTTCGACAGCAAAGAAGCACACACGTACAGCACTGCTTATTTCTCTCTCTTCATCTCTCTCTCTCTCTCTCAGCAAGGATGAGTTCTCAGAGATGTGTGCACGAACAAACTACTAAGCGCCTTGATGCTGCAAGTGAAAATATTTTATTATGCTCATGTTATTTTGTCTCGGAAGGTGCTATAAGTAACCGTTGATAAAGTGACCGGTGTCTACTTTACTTGAATAATATTTAAAAGAATATGCTCTCCGACTACCCCAAAAAGATTTAGGTATTGTTCAGTGCGTGAGTGCCCTGTTGAATGTGCATGCGCTGTAATGAATACCGCGATATTTCATATATTCCTGACATCTTGTATGCGGCAGGCGATTTTATGGCACATAGACAATTTTAAATACCGAAGAACCAATGGCAAACAATACGCTGCTGTATTGAAAATAGTTTATTATCTTACTTTTTTCTTGGTTGTTTATAAGTATTCCCAACGCGATGAATATATATATGTATATATATATATATATATATATATAAGGAAAAGAAGTGTATACCTAAGGGCTCGTTTTTCTGTGTTTTAACACAATATTAATGAGATATAACAGACAGTAATGCCAAGGAATGTACAGGGGAAGTTATTAAAACCAATGGAATGTAAATAAGAAGAAAGAAAAGTGGATGAAAAAATTACCAACTGTGAGCAGGAATCGAACCTACGACCTTCGAATTACGCGTTCGATGCTCTAACCACTGAGCTATCACAGCGGCCCTCCCTCCATCCACTTTTTGGGGTTATCTGTGAATGTTGAAGTAGGAGTGACAGTCAGCGCCATCTATAAGCCAAAGAACGAGTGTGAAAACACTCTTATTCGCATGTTTGGCGTCACGTAGCACGTGAACTTATTATGAGCGGGCAGCTGATTAATTTTGCCTCTTATACAACCTAAACACACCAAGTCTGCCAGTACGAGACCCTCGTTCAATGAAATAAGGGAAAGAAGTGTATACCTAAGGGCTCGTTTTTCTGTGTTTTAACACAATATTAATGAGATATAACAGACAGTAATGCCAAGGAATGTACAGGGGAAGTTATTAAAACCAATGGAATGTAAATAAGAAGAAAGAAAAGTGGATGAAAAAATTACCAACTGTGAGCAGGAATCGAACCTACGACCTTCGAATTACGCGTTCGATGCTCTAACCACTGAGCTATCACAGCGGCCCTCCCTCCATCCACTTCTTTGGGGTTATCTGTGAATGTTGAAGTAGGAGTGACAGTCAGCGCCATCTATAAGCCAAAGAACGAGTGTGAAAACACTCTTATTCGCATGTTTGGCGTCACGTAGCACGTGAACTTATTATGAGCGGGCAGCTGATTAATTGTCCCTCTTATACAACCTAAACACACCAAGTCTGCCAGTACGAGACCCTCGTTCAATGAAATAAGGGAAAGAAGTGTATACCTAAGGGCTCGTTTTTCTGTGTTTTAACACAATAATAATGAGATATAACAGACAGTAATGCCAAGGAATGTACAGGGGAAGTTATTAAAACCAATGGAATGTAAATAAGAAGAAAGAAAAGTGGATGAAAAAATTACCAACTGTGAGCAGGAATCGAACCTACGACCTCCGAATTACGCGTTCGTTGCTCTAACCACTGAGCTATCACAGCGGCCCTCCCTCCATCCACTTTTTTGGGGTTATCTGTGAATGTTGAAGTAGGAGTGACAGTCAGCGCCATCTATAAGCCAAAGAACGAGTGTGAAAACACTCTTATTCGCATGTTTGGCGTCACGTAGCACGTGAACATATTATGAGCGGGCAGCTGATTAATTGTCCCTCTTATACAACCTAAACACACCAAGTCTGCCAGTACGAGACCCTCGTTCAATGTAATAAGGGAAAGAAGTGTATACCTAAGGGCTCGTTTTTCTGTGTTTTAACACAATAATAATGAGATATAACAGACAGTAATGCCAAGGAATGTACAGGGGAAGTTATTAAAACCAATGGAATGTAAATAAGAAGAAAGAAAAGTGAATGAAAAAATTACCAACTGTGAGCAGGAATCGAACCTACGACCTTCGAATTACGCGTTCGATGCTCTAACCACTATATATATATATATATATATATATATATATATATATATATATATATATATATATATATTGTTACGGGTAACTTATTTAATAAATTAAATACGAGGCACTGTGCTCGGCGAACAAGATGGCGACAGTTCATAAACAACCAGCCACCAACGTCGTCTTTCTCTTTCTTCCAGACAGGCTGTGCCGGCTGTTGCGTATCATAACCCCCCGGTGGTAGAAGCACCGTCTCGGTGCTTGAGCGACTCGGATGCGGTAGAAGGAGGGTGATAGGGCTTGAGTCGAGCTATGTGCACGATGTCACTCGAAGGTGACGATGATGACGTTGAATTGGCTGGAACGATCTCGTAGGTAACGTCAGTCACCTGGCGAACGACACGGTATGGTCCAGTGTAGCGTGACAGCAGTTTTTCAGAAAGCCCTACACGCCGAGTAGGGGACCAGAGGAGGACAAGGGAACCCGGTGAAAAGTGCACGTTTCGATGATGGGAATCGTAGAGCTGTCTTTGGCGGTCCTGTGAAGCCTGCAGGCGGCTGCGGGCGAGTTGGCGTGCGTGGTCGGCTCGCGCGATGGCTTCGCCGACATACTCAGTGACCGAGGGCAGCAAGGTGTCAAATGGTAGGGCGGGTTCTCGGCCGTATAGAAGATGGAATGGTGAATAGCCGGCAGTGTCGTGACGTGACGAATTATATGCGAACGTCACAAATGGCAAATGAACGTCCCAATCCCGGTGGTCGGCCGCTACGTATTTAGAAAGCATGTCGGTTATGGTGCGGTTGAGGCGCTCCGTAAGACCGTTCGTTTGTGGATGGTACGAAGTGGCAAACTTGTGCTTGGCAGAGCAAGAGCGCAGGATTTCATCAACGACAGCTGATAGGAAGGTGCGGCCCCGGTCAGTAAGAAGTTGGCGTGGAGCTCCGTGTACTAAAATAATATCATATACCAGAAAGTCCGCCACATCGGTTGCGCAACTCGTCGGAAGTGCTCGTGTGATAGCGTACCGTGTCGCATAGTCAGTGGCGACAGCGATCCATTTGTTGCCTGAGCTGGAGATCGGGAATGGGCCAAGCAGGTCGAGGCCAACTCGAAAAAAAGGTTCGATGGGAATGTCGATTGGCTGAAGGAATCCAGCTGGCAGGGAAGATGGCTTTTTGCGGCGCTGGCAGGGTTCACAAGCGGCGACGTAGCGTCGAACAGAGCGGGCAAGACCAGGCCAAAAGAAACGACGACGCACACGGTCGTATGTGCGAGAGACGCCCAAGTGGCCCGCCAAAGGAGCGTCATGAAGTTGATTGAGAATAGTCGCACGAAGATGTGCTGGTATGACGGGGAGCAAGTCATGGCCATATGGATCGAGGTTACGGCGATACAGGATGCCGTCTTTTACCAGGAACATTTGTAGAGATGCGTCGCGAGGCCTTGACTCAAGTTTGCCAATGATGGTTCGCAGGGAAGCATCCATGCGTTGTTCGTGCCCAAGGTTGAGTAGCTGCGTCACAGACAGAAGGTCTGGAAAGGTGTCAGTATAGGCAGCCTCCTCCACGGGGTAGCGTGATAAACAATCAGCATCTTGGTGTGACCGCCCTGTTTTGTACGTTACGGTGAACGTGTATTCTTGTAATCGTAGGGACCAACGAGCGAGGCGTCCTGTGGGATCCTTGAGTGAGGCCAGCCAGCAGAGTGCGTGATGGTCGGTGACTACCCGGAATGGACGCCCGTATAAGTATGGGCGAAACTTGGCGACTGCCCACACGAGAGCGAGACACTCACGTTCCGTGATTGAATAGTTGCGCTCGGCTGTAGATAGTAGGCGGCTTGCATATGCTATAACACGGTCATGTCCGCGTTGATGTTGCATTAGCATTGCCCCGATGCCATGCCCACTAGCGTCAGTGCGAACCTCGGTTGGAGCTGATGGATCAAAATGGGCTAAAATCGGCGGTGTTGTAAGGAGCGTCGTGAGCTGAGAAAAAGATGAGGCTTGATCAGCGCCCCAGAAAAACGGGGTGTCCTTCTTCAGGAGGTTTGTGAGTGGGCGTGCAATGATGGCGAAGTCCTTAACAAACCGTCTAAAGTAGGAGCACAGGCCCACAAAACTGCGAACGTCCTTTGTTGACTTCGGAACAGGAAAGTCCGTGACGGCGCGAATTTTCTCGGGATCCGGGCGGACTCCTGCGGCATCGACGATGTGGCCAAGTACGGTTATTTGACGACGAGCAAAGTGGCATTTCGACGAGTTCAGTTGAAGTCCGGCTCGACGAAAAACTTCAAGAATCGCCGATAAACGCTTCAGATGGGAGTCGAATGTGGGCGAGAAAACGATAACGTCGTCTAAATAACATAAGCAGGTTGACCATTTAAACCCTTGGAGCAACGAGTCCATCATTCTTTCGAATGTGGCCGGCGCATTACAGAGACCAAAGGGCATAACTTTGAAGTGATAAAGCCCGTCAGGAGTGACGAATGCGGTCTTCTCACGGTCCATCTCATCCACAGCGATCTGCCAATAGCCAGATCGAAGGTCGATAGTGGAAAAATACTTAGCACCGTAAAGGCAGTCTAAGGCATCGTCAATTCTAGGCAACGGATAAACATCTTTCTTCGTTATTTTGTTGAGATGCCTGTAATCTACACAAAAGCGCCATGTTCCATCCTTCTTTCTGATCAGGACGACAGGAGAAGCCCAGGGGCTACAAGAGGGTTCGATTATGTCCTTTGCAAGCATCTTTTCGACTTCCTGTTGTATGACTGTGCGCTCGGACGCGGAAACACGGTATGGACGTCGGTGAATGGGACTCGCGTCACCGGTATTGATGCGATGAGTAACAACACTCGTTCGGCTTAAAGCCGTGCTGGCGAAGTCAAAAATGTCACTATAGGACTCCAGGACGTGACGAAGGGCTTCGGCTTGATCAGGAGCGAGGTCTGATGGTACCATGTGGTCAACGTCGACGCCCGATGAACGTGTTAGAGTTGGTTCATTGTCTGAGGTGCAGCAATCATCCACTCTGAAGGGTTCAACCGTATGGTCTTGTAGAGCAGTAATTTCGGCCAGGGAGATACCTTGTGGAAGAATTTGGGCAGTGAGGGCAAAATTCACAATAGGAAGGCATGTGCGGTTTCCAACGATTGTCAAAATGGTGTGCGGAACAGCGACGCCATGCGTAAGCATCACGGCATAAATTGGTGCCACCATGTAATCGCCGTCAGGTACAGGTGGTGTAGAGAAGAGGTCGATATGTGTGACACAGTTAGGCGGAAGGCGTGCGAAATCAATGCAGCAAAGGCGACTTTGGGGTGGGTTGGTCAGATCAGCAAGTAGAGGCATTTCAAGGTCAAGACAGCCGGCTGAACAATCTATACGGGCCGAGTGAGCGATTAGAAAATCCATGCCTAGAATTACTTCATGAGGGCAATTTTCTATAACAGTGAAAAGAACAGCAGTGCTTCTATCGGCGATAGTCACACGGGCAGAGCACATGCCAATAATCGCGGCAGTTCCCCCGTCGGCGACTCGAACGGCTCGGTTCAAGGCGGGTGTGACAACTTTCTTTAGGCGGCGACGAAGAGCAGCACTCATTATGGACACATGCGCGCCGGTATCGATCAATGCGCGCACAGGTACATTGTCTAATGTAACGTTCAACAGATTCCGGGTCGTCGGTAATAATACACGAGGATTTCTTGCAGAGGTCGTCGTCAATGCAGCTTCACCTCCAGAAGCTGCACTGCCTAGTTTTCCGGTCGGGGGCGCTGCGAATAGGTCGGAGATGCAGGACGGCGTTGTGGGGGTGAACGAGATTGACGGCGAGCAGGGGATGGTGAGCGGGCGTAGCGAGGTCTCGTCAGAGGTGCGGCAGAATCAGAAGATGTGGTCGGCATAGGGGAACCCAAATCAAATGTTGAGGACGACTGGTGGTCGTACGTGGCTTGGGTAGGAGGCCCATAGCGTGCCGGCGGAGCCCAGTGATTGCGGCAGTGGCGAGCAATATGACCGACACGTCGGCAGTTGAAGCAGATGGGCTTGTCGTCCGGTGTACGCCATTCGGACAAATTGCGCTGTCGAGAGTAGTTGGACCCAAATCGAGGAGCGGATGGACGACGATAAAAAGGCTCGGCAGAGTAGACTGGTTGAATGGGGTGTAGGCCGACGTTCGATAATTCTTGACGAACGACGGCTTGTATCAGTGAGATCGTGGTCGGTGAAGGATCAGGCGTTGGAAATGGAGTAGCTACTGGTTGGGCTGCCTCGACCTCACGACGAATGATGCGCGTGAGGTTGTCACATCGGGGAACTGGGCGGACGGAGTCATCACAAGAGGAAGTAGCAGCTGTGTTCGGCAGGCGCGTGATGCCGTGGGTGACGCGGCGGGCTTTAGCCTGTTCTAGACGGCGGCACTCTGTCAGGATCGTGTCGATTCTCGTGACATTATTAAAAACTAGCAGGTTGAAGGCATCGTCAGCAATCCCTTTGAGGACATGGTTAACTTTTTCTTCTTCTGACATGCGCTGGTCGACCTTGCTACAAAGCGCCAAGACGTCAAGAATGTATGAGACGTACGATTCAGTAGACGTCTGGGCGCGAGTGGCGAGAGTCTTCTTGGCAGCGAGCTGACGACCAGATGAATCGCCGAAAAGATCACGGATCTTCGATTTGAAAAGATCCCAGCTTGTGATTTCGGCTTCGTTGGTTTCGAACCATGTCCGCGGCGTGCCGTCGAGGTAGAACACAACATTGGCGAGCATGAGCGTGGGATCCCAGCGGTGGGTAGCACTGACTCGCTCGTACCGGTGCAGCCAGGAGTCAACGTCGATGGTGCCGTCAGCGGAGAAAGTTCCAGGATCCCGCAGGGGTGGCAGGGTGACGTAGGTTGTCGACTCGGATCGAGAGACCGGTGGGGATGGGGCACTGGCAGTTGAAGTAGCCGAAGAGTCCCCGGTGTTGCGACCGCTGCGCGTCTCCATCGAGGTACGGGAGTCGTCCACCTCCACCAATAATGTTACGGGTAACTTATTTAATAAATTAAATACGAGGCACTGTGCTCGGCGAACAAGATGGCGACAGTTCATAAACAACCAGCCACCAACGTCGTCTTTCTCTTTCTTCCAGACAGGCTGTGCCGGCTGTTGCGTATCAATATATATATATATATATATATATTTATGTTTGCCCCCACTCGCGAAAGAGTCAGTATGTCCCGGCATTTGTGGATCTTTTTTGTTGCATTTATCCCTTTCTGAAGTCAGTCCTTCAACCAACTGTAAAATTCTGGAGCCTCTTTGGAGGCTGTATGGTTCTTCGAGGTCCAGCAGAAATTCCAGTCTGCTTTCATTGACCTGTGTCTGGCTAACTGACTTCAATGCTTTTGTCTGAGGAAGGGCTTCCTCTGTTGAGTACTCGGTTCCTTCTCAGGACGCTGTTTTCGATGTGAAGTTTATACGACCTGTCATAAATTCTCCTAATTATTGTCTGTGACCAATGCTCCTGTTTTCATTGGTTGAACTAGGACATCCACTGACCCTTTCTAAGGCTTGGTGAATCCTTCGCTTTTCTGTGATCGTAGCTCATGCATTTCTGCCTCTTCGACGTTCTTTTTTCTCTCGCATCGACTGTTTTCGATTGCAGTGACTGTGAAGCTGTTGGCACACTCGTTTTAATGTGGCAACTCATTGACACTTGTGCTGGAGTACCATTCTTTTTTGAAGTGATGTGTTTTGTTAATAAACAAATGTCATTTGTGGGTCTGAGTGGCTTCCATGTGCTTTTTTAGGGGGCATTTTCGCTCTCATTACGGCTGATTCAGGCCTTCTATTGGCACGCGGGAATACCAAGCTTCACGTTTTATGTTCGAAGCTCAGCTCTTGCGGAGCTTCGAGGTTAGCCCCCAGCGCTCGAAGGAAGAGTTGAGGGTAGTTGAGGGTGAAAGGCGAAGTGAAGGAGGAGGGTACTTTTTTAGTACTCATAGCTCCATCCATAATGGGTGTTTCAATTGAACTCTGGTGCCAATGATTTGCTCCAGTAGTGGTCTAATCAAAAACGGAATGCGAGAAACCGCGGAGGGATGATGAACCTCGCAAGTAGGAGGAGTCTACTCGTGGTCTTCTGGTCGACTCGATCTTCCCCACTTTCAGCTTCACAAAATCTGACGTAACGGCCTTTCTCAGTGCAGATGTGATCTTTTATTTCCGCTCCCTCTTGTGGAGTTT
This sequence comes from Rhipicephalus annulatus, assembly GCA_013436015.1. NCBI lineage: Eukaryota > Metazoa > Arthropoda > Arachnida > Ixodida > Ixodidae > Rhipicephalus > Rhipicephalus annulatus. The sequence continues at coordinate 1,717,024 of WOVY01009241.1, forward strand.
TGTGATGATAATAGAGCTTTCTCTTTTTCTTTTTCTCATTCGTGAATATTAGCACTGGACGACAGAAGAAACAATAAGTGAATGGTTTTCATGATACTGATAAAGTACCTCTATGATGCCCGAACCAATGACAATCACAATGACAAATTGCTGTTTTACAGTGTATCAGATAAACAAAAACACTCGTTAAATATACTTTCAAACTAAACTCATTAGTGTGGCTACAAAGCTACGCGCATACTTACAGACGTTCCGAAGATTGCACAGCATATCTTCTAGACATCTAGCAAAGCGAGTCGTGACACTTGCTTTCGGCAGCGTCACTACAGACATCCCCTAGGTACTACTGATTATAATTAGTTCAGTAACCTTGGTACAAGCGAAACCAGGGTGAAATATAACCACAGTAGCGAATTGTGGTATTCAGTGCCTGGGCTGTACCTGCTGGCTTCAGAGGCGGGAGCAGTCTTGTCATTATTTTTCTTGTGATTTCTACAAGACTTATTTATTACAAAAAGAGCCATTGAATTCAGCTCGAAGATTTCCACGCAGAGGAAGTGAGCGTTAAGTGTATTTCATGCCCTCTATGTATTGCTGCTTTGTATTGTCCATATTTTACGTGTAATCGCAAAGCAAACTTCCATAACGTAATCAGACACCTGCAGAATATGCTTGGAGTGCACGCCAAAGGGAAATCGCTGAATAGTTTGAACTATTGTATTTGCATCGGGTGTGTTTTGTCTGGGCTAGCCACAGGTGTACAAGTGCAAATAGTGTGCAGAATTTGTTAACGCTAGTCGAGTTTAGCTTCAGCAACAATAATACACATAGATTGAGGTTGAGGCAGAGGCTTGCACTTGTCGAGCTTGGGGCACTGGGTCTGGGTATCTGTCTTGCGCACGATTGGGCAGGGTTGCGACTTGGCTGTACTGGATTGAGCTCACACTGGGTCGACACCTGGCCCAGACCAACTGCAGAGATCCACGTTTTTTTTTTCACTAAAGAGGATCTTCTGCATTCTTCGCGTGTGCCTATCAACATACTTGTACAGTTGCCGAGCTATGAAAGTTGCCGTGCGACCGTTGACCTGCCTAACATCCCAGGGGCCTAGTGTCATGAACAGTGCAAATCAAGATTGTGCATTCTTTTATTTTTATTTATTCAATACTGCCAGCCACCCTTTGGCAGCCAGGGCAGGAGTGGTACAGTGCAGAGTTTGAACACAAAGTTTACACGCGACCAGTAACACGGTCCGCAGTACACAGGGAAGCAATATTGCAGTAAGCTTACAGATTGTCACGACACACAAGCGCACGCAATCAGTAACACGGCCCACGATTCGCAAAGCAGCAGTAATTCTCGTTACAAATAGCTACATGAATATACAATAAAACCGGCAATGCTAGTCTAATGCAAAACACACAAAGTACACTACGCGCATTGACCAGGAAGCGTGAAAAATAATTAATCGGATGTTGCCATGTAAAGATAAAAAATATTGCGCAAACAAAAAAAAAGACAAGCAGTGTGCGTTGTCTCTCGTTGTCTTCTCTCCCTCGTTGGCTGTTGCATGCTACAACAATCACCCCCAAAGCGAAATATACACCTTTAATTTCTCTGTTTTGATCCCCTCCTTCATTGCAATCCAAGTGTATTCTTCGTGAGCTTTTATCTCCACAGCCAGTTACTGAAATACTTAAGAAAATATGTTACAGCTGGTGCTACGCACTGCTTCATTTAAGCAGCTTCTCCAGGCGGGAGTGATCACTGCTTAAGGAACAACAAAAAGAGTGTGTGAAGCTTTCGTAATACCACCTTCTTCTCGAAAGTGTTTTCTGGGACATGGAACTGTTGTAGTTCTTGGTTGTGGCTCGCGTGATAACCTTCAAATAGGGATCGACTGTACACCTTAAACATTCCTGTCTAACAGCCTTGACCGATCAGAGTGCACAGCGCTGTCTGTAGCTTCTTATTATACTAAGGAAGGCTGTCAGCTGGCCTGCTCATTAACAACTACAAACGATCCTCCGTCGTGACAGCAAAGTTTTCTACACACACTGGACAGACTTTTAGTCTTGCTGAGGCACCTTCAGCTTGCTTTTTAAACTCCTCACCAGATACTGCATTCCTTACCACATCAAGGAGACACGTCTCCAGTTAACCAGGTCTTGGAAACTGTAAGTTAACTGAAGATGTCGTAGATGTGGCACTACATGTACAAGGCCTCTATCTTCATGACAACGTAACTGTCCTCTTGTCCCCTTGCATTGTCAGAATGCATCCTCTTTCTCCAGGGTATTTGCATTTACATACAAATGCCTCGGCAGGGATACCCTATGAGCACATACCATCCTCGTTGTCTCACTCTTGAAGACATGCTCACGTCATTAGATTCTGCCAGACTAAACAAATGCTCAGTTTATACAGGCACGTTCTAGAAATGAAAGTCAACCAAATTTCATTACAATTGTTTCAGGCATTCACTGAGTAAAATTTTTTGGAAGCGATGATTAGGAGTGCTAAAAATATTCACCACAGAATTTGATTGAAAAGCAATGCAACAAGAAAGCCTGTTTTCTGCTGGCAACAGCAGCGTACACCACATGTGACATGGCGGCAGCATTAAGTCCGTCACACTTAAGGTAATAAAAAGAAAAAGAACAGTGCATCGTCGATGCATGTGCTTGTACGAAACAAAGTTCACACTCAGTTTGTTTCAAACAAGTGTACGCATCCATGATGGACTGTTCCTTGAGTGCACATTGAGTTGAATATGTCTTGCACGAATATTTCACAAGCTGAGTTTCACTTGGCAACATCTTTCTTGCATAATCCTGAGGTATATGCTAAAAGAATGAGCAAGGTTGGCACTAGCAAACAAGTGCTGGCAAACATAAAAATGAAAACGAAAGAAGATGACAATTACTGGCATACCTTGAGATATTTGATTCGCATAGCATGGAGGCTTCCTCCTTCCAATGAAAATGCAGCCGACATAATGTGGTAACAAAGCATACGTAGCCACCACCACAGTTTTTTTATGAGTTACAGTAACCTCATAGGCCATAACACTAGAATCTGAGCAATACAATAATATCTCAACAGATATTAGGACTAGCATGCGAGTATCCATAAAAAAGTGAATTGTTTTGTCCTAATGTAAAAATGCAATGTTAGATTTCACTTTGCGTAGCATGTTGGTCAACACTACTTCTGTTAGTTACGCACAAATGCAAACAATTTTGCATGAATGTACATATTTTCTTGCTCCTCAGGAAGCACAAAACGCGCTTCTATTCTTATCATCATAATAATATCTCCACCGCAAGCATGCACAAGAGATTCTTTATTTTGGGCCAATTATTACTCGCACTTGAATATGTCACGTGTGTTGCCGGAAATTATTTATATTGAAATGCTTTTTGTCACTTTTACTGAAAAACATGAAAGAAAAGCAGCATGCATCATTCGAAACATGGTTCCGTTGGAGCGTACGGCATAATGCATAATTCTGAAGGAACACAAGCTTGTTAATGTTTGTGAAATATTAATTTGCTTTGTGTAACATGAGACAACAATGAACAGGCAAATATGTCGCGAAGAACGCATACTACCACATACATGCCGACTAGTATAAGCATGACGTGCACAGTGCCATCCACGACGACCCACTTAAGGTTGCTTTCATGCAATAAGTTACAATTCCCATGATTTGTCATTAGTGCTTAAAAGCTCCTGTTTGGACGTAGCTGAGATTTTGTTTTGAGGAAATCAGGAGTTGGGGGGCAATATAATCATTATTTACATACAAGTGTGAGTGCACATAATCTCGTACAATCAAAAGGAATAATAATTTAGGTGTTTCAAGCATATCTTTCAGCTTGTTTGTGGTCTGTATCATAGACAATATGGGAAGGAATGAAGCATTACTTGTGATGTGTGCATTTGCATTGAGTATGTGATTGCACGAGCAATTGACCTTCAGCACAATGGCTTGGCTGCTGTGACTTTACAACAACACAGAGTCTTAAATTGTTTTTATCGTGCTGATGGGGCTGCTTCCATTATACTTGTTTATATGAATAGCTTACTGTAAAACGTGCTCGCAGTATGGCATTTGCATGCAACATATTCTGCACTGTTTTAAAGGGGTGCCCAAGAACTGTGAGTCTGTGCTACAACCCAAGAACAATGTGACATGTTTCCCAGCGTACCCTATGCTATATCCTGTGCAAGCTGCTAATAAACTACCTTGTGTATGCAACCCTTATCGTCTTTCATTAGAGGATGCAAAATTATTCAGACAAAATCAATTAATTGATTGCCCATAACTTGCAGCAGTTTACAAGTAGTATGATAGCACTTGTGGCTCAATGTTATATCCTATGTCATTTGTTGCAAGCTTTCATCTTATTGCCCATTTAGGCAGCTTGCTTGAAGGGATTCACGTGTGCTACAAGGTAAACCTTTTTTCTATGACACCACTGAACCCATTTCAAATTTTAATCAGTGTATTATCTTGGTTTAGTTTAGAATAAAATACACATACTGGAAAGCTGTGCATGTCATTTCATTTTATATATTTTTTAGCAAGTGCTGACCTTTTGACACTTTATTGCTGCGCTATGCATTTTTAAATAAAATATAGTTTTATTTTATTCCACCAGGACCTTGTTTTGTACGTTTTGGTGCCCCCTCTGCACATTTATAGCTTTATGCCCAATAAGTGCATGAATGAAATTTGGCACTAAGCATCACCACTGGGAGAAGAAGAAATGCCACAGGTGGATTTTTATCTACTGCTATTTGTTCTCACAGTGGTGACATTAAAACAAACAATAAATAAAATCAATATTGAATTTGTATAAGGATGCTGTGATAGTCTGGTTCAAGACAAGGGACGGCCATGAGCAAGATATAAGCTTACTGTAAATAAAAACATACTTTTTTTCAATGACATTGTTTTTCTGAAGCAAAACTTTCTAGAAAAACAACAGCTACGTATACAGTATTTCACATATTACAAAAGAAATAACACTGTAAGTAATCATCTTCTTGGGGTGTGTATGAGTATGTTGAACCATTTCTGTTCTGCTCTATGGCAACAAACTTTTACAGACAGACAAAATGTGTCAGCAGACTGACTCAAGAAGGGCTTGCAATTTGCTGATGAAGCTTCATTATTACAGGAGCAATATGAAAGAGACTCATGTTATCAGAAGAAAACAATTAGTGGAAACCCACTACATTTACATTAATGCCACAGGTGACAGAAAGAAAGGGCTCGATGGGCTAGTACAGCATGGCTGATATTTGATTTTAGAATGGTACAACAAAAACAATAGCATGCCAATGCCCCTTCTCAACTCCACATGTCACATCATGTTCACCCTGCAGTCAGTGGAAAGAGGCTATGCATAATCATCTTAAGCTTAGTAGGGCAAGGCACACGACGTTGATGCAGCCCAGTGGCAAAGCCAAAGTTGGCGCACTGGGCTCACACCCTCCTCCCTTTTTTTGAATATTTCACCCGTAGTATACAGAGTGCAAAATGATGCTCGATCACATCCACGGACAGGGCCCTGCTCAAGATCATAGTGGTACCCCTTCTCCGATTCCATGCCAACAAAAAAAATCTGCCTACACCCTTGTGACAGCCCACACACATTCTGGTGCTCACTTCAGTGTTATCTATCGTTGCCATGACCATGTGTACGCATAAAGTGAAGACACACATTACATGCACATTTGGAATAGAAGGACATGTGTACAAAACATAAAGTACTGAAGCTCAAGCACTTTCACACCACTCAGAATTCAGCATAATATGGCAGATTTTTCAAAATAGTCTATACGGGTTAACTTGGCAGCCAAAAAAGATGACATCACCAGTATCACATGTTGTCCCGAGGACAGCTAGTTAAAGCCACGGCCATGCCTTGTGCCAATAGAATGGTCTTGCACAGCGTATTACACTACGTTGTGGCTGTTGTAGTTTATGTAGCCAGATTTATAGTGAACAGAAGTGTCCTCTCTGCCCACAGAGAAGTGAACAGATTTTGTCTCTTCTGAAGCCTTACACATTACAGCACATTTACATCTGCAGCAAGATTTCTTTGCAAGAACTATAAAATTCATGAAGTGCAGAAGTGACAAATGATTTGAATTTACTGATACAATTATGCCCCAAAATGACTGCTACCTGCAAATGTTTCTCAGAAGGATGCGTTGTCCACAGCTCAACTGATCATAGAGGGAATGCCTTAGATGCTGCCCATGTTTTACTACATTTGGCCCTTTGCGCCAGCTTGCAAAATATGAAATGGAAGAATTAAGGCTCCCCAGAAGAGATTGAGATATTGAGTGATAATAAAGAAGGTTTACATCAAGAAAAATGGTTTCATTGGCGTCCAAAATGAAAAATGCATTTCATTCAAACGTGCCTTTTACTGGACTACTGTGAACATAGCCAAACAGAAGATTTCCTGCTAATAATTCCTTAAGCGGGAAAAGAGGGAGCTGAAGCACCGAAAATTTGTCACACATCATCCACAGAACATTCAAGTGGGTGGATAAAGCTAATATTTTGAAATAAAAACCTGGTTATGGCTGCATGTTAGTCCGTATATCATCGAGACTGTGTCGGAGTATGTAATGAAGCATATTGCCAATGGGAAAAGATGATGGGGTGAGCAACAGGAATGTAGAAGAGAATGGGTTGTAGCAAATAAATTGTGAAACCTTCAGATGAGTAAAATAACAGCGATGTTTGTGGTGTCATTTTAACGTAAACCAACAAAAAATGCAGACATGTGTTTTCGACAGCAACAAGGTGTCTTGCATAAAATGTAAACACACATTACGCTTCAAATTTGGATTCTTTTAAAAACAAGCTATAGCGCCTCTCATATGATGCATGACTACTTGATATGCACATACATTTAGTTCCAGCTTTAATGAATATATCACACATGCTAAACATTTTCTTCTAGGCTGAAACTTCATTACTTCAATGGTTGCCGAGCTCATTGTGACATGTTATAAAGCAAACGCGAACTTGTATAGAGCAAAGTAAAGAGAGCGTCAGCAAGCCGCGCAACACGATATTGACGCGCGTATGTGCCAGTGGTGAGGACAACGACAGGCCTCTGCGGGAAGTCATCCGGGAGATTTTGAGGGAGGAGCTTCGGCAGCTTGGTTTAATTCCAGCAACTGAACCGACGCCGGCATTGTCTTTTGTCGCTGATGTTGTCCGGGATGAGGTCCGTCAGACTCTCTCTTCACCCGGCTATAATGGTGTGCGACGACATTTTACTTATGCTGATGCCGTCCGACGCCCCGTCGTCGCTCCTTCAGCGCAGCAGACCCCAATGACTGGACCACCACCAACCCTGCAAACACAGCCACTGTCTGCACCGACCACTTTCGCAACCTCACCGATTCCTCCGACAAGACGAATGCCGTATAACCAACATGCCCCACAACGTAGCCCCACAACGTGGCCCAATAGTGAGCCTCCACTTACCTACCAGCGTCGGAAAACCGATTTGTGGCGTACCGCTGACCGTCGACCGGTATGCTTTCATTGTGGCGAAGCTGGGCACGTCTACAGAGTTTGCCGTTATCGCGACGCTCAGTACAAGAGATTTCCTCGCTACCCTGATTACATGGCGTACGACGATCAACGCATGTACAACTACGCCCCTGTGAACACACCGCCGCAGAACCCAGTAATGCCCAGATCACGTTCTCCATCTCCTGTGCGGCCCAGTTCACCTAATCATCGCAGTTTTGCCGACGTCACCAGGGGCAGGTCCCCTAGCCCGCGACGGGGAAACTAGACGCAGCGACCTCGGGGGGTGGGGTTGCCAATATTCGACATTCCGAACAGCCCCTATTGCAGACAAGTGACAGCTCGAAGCCATCAAAACCGAAGAAGACGACAGCAACGACTAATTCGACGAATGAGACAACTGCCGACGTAACCAACGTTATCAGCGCCGACCTCGTCGTTCACATTGATGGCCACCAAGTGACAGCACTTGTGGACACTGGCTCCCATTTTTCTATAATAAGCCTACAGCTAGCCGAAAGGCTAAGGAAGGTGAAAATGCCATGGCAGGGTCCCAATATAAGAACTGCAGGAGGTCAGTCGATGACACCGGTTGGAAAGTGCACGGCCCGACTCTTTATTGCTGGTTCCACCTTTGTCGCCACCCTCGTCATTCTCCACGAGTGCTGTAAACAGCTCATATTGGGAATGGATTTCTTGCGCGAATACGGGGCTGTGATTGACATCCGTGACAGAAGCGTAACGTTCACTGTAAGCTCGGAGACTGCTACAGATAAGGAACACCAGCCACCTCGCTTCCGTATTGCCGATGACGACGTCATACTGCCGCCACGAAGTTGTTCTTTCGTATCCGTGCACTGTGACAAATTACAAAATGCTACTGGCATCGCTGAACACATCAAGGAGCTCGCATTCACTAGCGGCATTTCTGTTGCCAGGGCTGTCATCACTGTTACTGACGGATGCGCTGAACTGCTAGTGACAAATTTCAGCAGAGAACGCCGACACATAGTTAAAGGCACGGCTATTGCCTATTTTGACGAACTCTCGCAAACAGAAGATTGTCATTTTATGGAGGAAGCAGCAGCGTCTACTATCACTACACCGACACCTGTAGACGTTGGTCCAATGTTATCTCCCATTGAGCGAGACCGCCTTCTCACGCTGATCAACAAGTTCCACGGCTGCTTCTCATCCACATCAAGAGTTGGTCAAACGGCACTGACGAAACACCGCATCATCACGGATTCCGATGCCAGACACATCCGGCAAAATCCTTATCGAGTCGCCCCAAAGGAGCGTGAGGCAATTCAGAAACAGGTGAAAACAATGCTAGAAGATGGTGTTATTCGACCGTCTAACAGTCCTTGGGCATCACCTGTAGTACTCGTCAAAAAGAAGGATGGTAGCTTGCGTTTCTGCGTCGACTATCGTAAGCTTAATCAGATCACAAAGAAGGACGTCTACCCTCTGCCGCGTATTGATGATTCATTGGATAGACTACGAAACGCACGCTACTTTTCGTCTATGGACTTAAAAAGCGGCTACTGGCAAATTGAAGTGGACGAGAGAGATCGTGAGAAGACCGCCTTTGTTACGCCCGACGGACTTTATGAATTTCAGGTTCTTCCTTTCGGTTTGTGTTCTGCGCCAGCAACATTCCAGCGTCTCATGGACACAGTTCTGTCGGGACTTAAGTGGCAAACCTGCTTGGTGTAACTCGATGACGTGATTGTCTTTTCAGCGACTTTCAAGGAACACTTACGAAGGCTAGAAGCAGTTTTTGAAGCAATACGCTTGGCCGGTCTTACTCTCAAACCAGAAAAGTGCCACTTCGGCTTCCATGGACTTCGATTCCTCGGTCACGTCGTGAGCAGCCAAGGGATCCGACCCGACCCGGATAAAATTGCCGCCGTGGCAAACTTCGCGACGCCATCAGACAAAAAATCAGTGCGACGTTTTTTAGGACTCTGTGCCTATTACCGGCGGTTTATTGCTAATTTTTCGCGCATCGCATGGCCATTGACACAGCTTACTCGGGAAGATACCCCCTTCAGATGGGGCGAAGACCAACAGCCGGCATTTCACGAGCTTCGTCAGCGAATGCAAACACCCCCCGTGCTGGCCCACTTCGATGAAGACGCGCCGACAATACTTCATACAGACGCTAGTAATGTGGGTCTTGGAGCAGTGCTCGTACAGTCGAAGGACAACAACGAAAACGTGATCGCCTACGCCAGCAGGACGCTGTCCCGAGCTGAAGCTAATTACACTACGACGGAAAAAGAATGTCTTGCAATGGTATGGGCAGTCCTGAAGTTTCGTCCTTATTTGTATGGCCACCCATTCACCGTTATCAGCGATCACCACTCTCTCTGTTGGTTAGTCAACTTGAAAGATCCGTCTGGCCGCCTTGCACGATGGAGTCTTCGGCTCCAAGAATTTGACTTCACTGTTGCCTACAAGTCTGGAAAACGACACACCGATGCCGACTGTCTTTCTCGGTCTCCTGTTGAGACGGCATCCCCGGACAACGACGATGACGACACGGCCTTTCTCGGAATTGTGGACACTTCCACCTTTTCTCAAAAGCAGCGTGGCGATGCTGAGCTGCTACCACTTATAGATTACCTACAAGGGCGAGTGAATAGCGTTCCGAAATTATTTGCGAGAGGGCTGCCGTCGTACTGCTTGCGAAATGACGTTCTTTATAAGAGGAACTTTTCACTTACTGGCAGCAGCTACTTGCTCGTCGTTCCTTCTTCGCTTCGCCGTGAGGTACTGCAAGCCTGTCACGACGAACCTACCGCTGGTCACTTGGGTTACGCAAGAACATTGGCGAGGATAAGGCAGAACTATTACTGGCCAAGACTTGCCGAAGTTGTCGAAACTTACGTGCAGGCATGTCTAGATTGCCAGCGCCGCAAGCCACCATCCATCAAACCAGCTGGCCTGCTGCAGCCTGTTCGAGTGCCGGCGACACCGTTTGCACAAATTGGCATGGATTTTCTGGGCCCCTTCCCAAAGTCTGCCACTGGAAACAGGTGGATAATCGTCGCCACGGATTACCTGACCCGATACGCGGAGACAGGCGCTCTGCCACGGGCAACGGCAGCCGAAGCGGCGCAATTTTTCATTGAAGCCATCGTGTCAAGACACGGTGCTCCCGCAATAGTCATCACCGACAGAAGTACTGCGTTCATGGCCGAGCTTTTGAACACCATTTTTCGACTAAGTGGTACAGCTCACAGGAAGACAACGGCGTATCATCCCCAGACCAACGGACTCACCGAACGCCTCAACAAGACCCTGGCTGACATGATAAGCATGTACGTAGATGTAGAGCACAAGAACTGGGACATCATTTTGCCCTACGTCACCTTCGCGTACAACACGGCTCGTCAAGAGACCACTCGGAAGACACCTTTTAGTCTCTTTTACGGACGCGAGGTTACAACAACGTTAGATGCAATGCTTCCTCATGAAAATGATGGCAATGAGACAGACGCCGAAGAGTTTACCCAGCTAGCTGAAGAAGCCAGACAGCTTGCCAGGTTGCGAATCACCAAACAGCAAGACGACACTGCCAAGTATTACAACCTCCGGCATAGACCCGTCATATACAATGTGAACGAAAAAGTATGGGTCTGGACACCTGTTCGTCAGCGTGGGCTTTCCGAAAAGCTGTTGCGAAGATACTTCGGACTCTACAAGGTTTTTCGACGCATTAGTGACGTCAACTACGAGGTTGTTCCGGACGGCGTGCAGTGTTCAAAGCGGCGCAGACATTCACCAGAAATTGTCCACGTGCTTCGGATGAAGCCTTACTTTCAGTGACTAACTGTGCAGTTTTGGTTTCGCCTTGCTTCTCAAACGTTTAACATCGGGACGATGTTTTTTTAAAGGGGGAATAATGACGCGCGTATGTGCCAGTGGTGAGGACAACGAAGCAGCGCGAGTGTCCTTGGCCGAGGGCAAAAGACGAAGAAGTTGTTGCAGTCTGTTTCCTGCGATCGATAAATCGTATTTCTTTGAGGCGCTTTGTGTGCTCGTCAATCTCGCGTCGTCACAATATACACCAGTGCCCAATTATAAACATTACTGACCAGTCAATTCCTTCGGCTATTTGTAAATAGCATCGCGGTATCGCAGCGTGCAATGCCGCTGCCACTGTAGGCCTTTTATTCATTGTAATACAAAACGTTTGTGCGTGCTGGTGCCCGAATTTCTGCTAGCTGTAAAAGATCGCCGTAGCTCCACATGCAACTCGAGCGATACGACTTGTGTTTGGTAATGACGACAACAACAACAAAAAGAGAGCGCGTATTTAGCCTCAAACACAGATGACTACGGCGACGAAACACTTGCGGCCGAAAAACGCGTCGTGAAAATACGAGAACCTCAATTTCATGATAAACGTGGCGGCTTGAACCAACGCATTCAACAACTTGTCAGCGTCGTCTGCTGTTGGTGATGGTTGCCGACCTCGAAAACTGAAGCTCCGCCAATTGGTTGCCAGCCTCAACAGTCGTCGCATCGTCAAACCAGAGTGCGCATCAGAGCCGCTCACGCAAAACTCTGCGGCTAGCGCTTGTGTTGCATTTTTGGTGCCGGGCTGCCATTTCGCCTTCCGTTTGCGGGCGGCAGGGGCCCCGCCACGTGCGGAGCGAGTGTGCGGCTAGCACGTGTAAGGGCCCTAACCTGTTTAAGGCGACTTAGAACCGAAAAAATCATGTGGCATGCGATCTCTGGTAGTTGCCTGGAGACATTTGCAAATAATTCCTGGTAGTACATTGCCTAGTACTCGTTTATTCGTTGAGAATTCGCAATTTTGTGCTTTGCAGATCCTCGAACAAATAGCACGTGGTAACATGCAAAGCGATTAGCTCAGTCATGCCTGCCCGTCACCTTTTACCGTGGTGGCACCAAAGCCATCATGCTCCCTTCAAAGGTGCATATCACCGCCTACAGCAGGAAATCCAGCTGCAGCAGGAGCTCCGTCCAGCTGTGAAGCATGGTTGGACAGTGACAGCTCTAAAAAGCCAAAGTAGCGAAAAAGGCAACCTACGGTTTCAACACTTATGACACAGCTGCTGGAGGAGCAACACCAACTTCGTCTCTCTCCCGAACGACGACGTGAGAGAGGATGAACAGGTGAAGATCTTCTAGAATATAGCTTCAATGGACGAGAAGTTGCGGGCCATTCTGGAGGCAATTGCAAAAAATAAGATAAAAACGACATTGAACGGATTTCATGAATGCTTTTTGTGAAGAAAATTTAACGGTTTGCCGCAGCATATAATAACCTGAAACGTTAATGTAAATGAGTGCTTGCAATGAAGGTCTGAACGAGATCACGGCGGACGGGGAACTTGTTTTGAGAAGTATATTCTTTGAATGCAGTCCTCGTTTCATCGCCCTCGTTTTTTCCGGCTTGTGTGTTGTGGGAAGGCTGCACATAGAGAGTGGCAATTTGTTGTGCTTCCTGTTTCCTTGGCTGCTCAAGACAGTCCTGGAAATTCTCGCACATCTGGTGCAAAACACATGCAGCTCTTATTGCTTGCTTTGAGTTTGGCAGGTGACAATTCACTCTTTTTGCTACAAAACGGAAACTAGCTTTCAACTTTCCGAAAGCATTCTCTGCAATCCTCCTTGTTCTGGACAGGCTGTGTTAACACCCGTTCAGGTGTTCCATCCTGAGCATTTGCGTATGGCTTTATAAGGTTTGCGGTCAAAGGAAATGCTTGATCACGCAATATGATCGGAGCAAAGCGGGCACCTTCAATGATGGACTTACGGGACTTGAAGTGAGCAGAGTCCACCGCCTTTTTCAGCCTCAAGGCTGCGTAAACATCTGCGTCATGGCACCTCCCAGGACCACCAACTCGAATGTATCTGAACCTATATCTAAGGTCCACTAGAGCTAGAAGTTTCATGCTCTACACGCCTGAAAAAAAGCATAATTTTATTAATGCTGAACAATAGCAAGAACTATTATTAACATTATGACTCTCTTAGGTGTAAGTAAAATGTTTGTTTGGCTTGATAACACAAAGAACACACAGCATTGATCAAAATGAAAAGAAACACCACACTGACACAAAAAGTTGTTAGTAATATAATGTACAAGAATAAACCTTGAAAAAATTCATGAGGATGTCAAAAACTATATATAACACGTTCTTTTAAATACACTATTATACGGTACTTTTGCAATGACGTCTACGTTAGACCGTTTTTCTAGCCAACAGTTTACAATTACGGGGAACATTTTAAAGAACCTACCTTCCCTTGGAGTTGTAGTAGCCCCTGCGTGTTTCTTCAGTGGCGATACGGAAAAATGGCAACCATGGAGGGCTCCCACTGTTTGATGGAATCTGGTCTCATTGAAGAATTCTCTAACGTGGTCGACCAAGTCTTGGCATCATGCACATCCACTGGCTTTCCAGCTGCTCAGTTATGGCTGTGAAAAACTGCCACCACACAACACTAATCGTTGAGCGTCCTACACATAATAGGTCTACCGCCTGTGCTATCCTGTCTTCAGCAGAATAGCACACGCGGTGGAGTCCAATGGCAACTCTTTCCTGAATTGAGATAACCGTGCGCAATTCTGTGCTCAAGCGTTGACATCACAAGCCAGCGACTCTACAAGGTATCTTAATGTACTTGGAGTGACACGCAATGACTGCTTGAAGTGGAATTCAGTCAGATGAGGTAACGTGTCTTCGAATTAACATTCATTCCGTTGGAAGGTCCACACTGAGCGATGCACAGAGGTTGCACTGTCAGCCAAGACGAATGCGATGGTGAATGAGTTTACGAGTAGCTGTTCTTCAACGTATGTGGCACTTCCCACTTCTCTGTTCATTGCACTTTCCAGCATAATGTACGCATCACAGTGCCCCATTCACAGGCGAACGAGTGTGGCCAAAACACGTTCCCAATGCCAGTCACCAGTACGCATGCCTACCTCACTTGAGTCCACCATTTTTGTTTTTGATTCAATACGGCACTGTCTTGAGTCGGCTCGTGATGACTGATGAATGTATGCGGCTGCGACCTTTACTTCATTTCTGTCCAAAATTAATTGTAAATTTTGTTAATAACTCAAATAATGTATTATATAGCAAGCATTGTGAAAAAAAACAAGTCTATGTTGCACTAATAATCCTGCAATCACCGCTGTTATCATTTCCAAACTGCGCTTCGCTTTCTCGTGTAGCAGCGCACCGCCAAAATTACACTTTGTGAGCGTAAGTACACTTGTTCAAAGTATACTTAAGTTTCCACGTTTGACAGGAGTGTTACCTCCATGCCCAGCTGGCACTTCAACTCAAGGACGTGGCCCACATGAAAAAAGTTTTCGCCCTTAGCCACTGGTTGGCGCATTGTTTTAACATGAACTTGTTTAAGCCGTGGTCCACCGAAGTTTCACTTACGTACATCTGTAACGTGGATAGCATAGTTAAAATTTACAAGAGCACACTAAAAAAAGTATGAGCCATTTTCTTAAGGCAACCCTGGTAGAATACGAAGCATCAGCGGTGCGCACCGGATTGGTGCGGTTGAAACAGGCTTAGAAGCAGGTGTTGGATAAACGGTTTGAAGCGAAACTTGGTTGTAGCGTTTACTCGAAGGAGCGTTTGTGTAAAACGCAAAGACATGAGATGCAGGTTGGGTTACTTGCAAGTTTTATCGCAGAAAGACTGTTCGCTCGATGCGCGCTCAACTGATGTGAGTGGTGGAGAGGGCGAAGAAAGAGATGACACGTGGCGAGCGGCGACAGGCTAGGAAGAGAGTGACGTCAACGCGCGCACGTGCTGCGACAGAAGACGCGACCTACTTTGCATTACCCCAACACCTGCGGCTAATGAAGGGTGATGCTGACGGATGAGCGTGGTGCTGAGCTACTTCTCAGCTGAAATAAACCAGAAGATAATATTTCGCTAATTTGGGAAGTCCGCGAATGTAACCCTCGACATCTCAATACACAGCAATAGATACCAGGTGATTAAACAACCCAGCCTTCGGTGCATGTTTTGAAGGTATTACGTTATCAACATTACCATGCATCATCTTCAACATCATTTATCAACCACCTCGCTGGACTCTCGCGCAGCTCATGCCTAGCTTGAGCAGCGAATATCAGTACGAGTTCCCACACATGGAAGATTCGGACGCTCGCACCCGCTGCCTTTGCGCTGCGACCCGCTCAATGAATTGGGGAGAGGGTGGCGGCCACGTCGGCCACCTTTACGACATCGTTTCAAGTGCTTGAAGACACCTTTTCACTCGAGTGGTGACCCAAAGAGCACACGCTTTGAAAAGCCACCGGCTGGCATGCTCCCGAGACTCTGCTTGCCAGTGCCACTGTTTCACGTGTCCTGCTCCAAGGCGTGGTTCATGTGCCTTGACTCTGTTGGTGCAGTGAATGACGTCATTGCATAGTCACCTAAGCACGACTTCTTGCTCGACGTGCTTTCCGTCTAGCTTGGTTATATTGTTGTCGCATCGGCCACAAGCCCGAAACTATATCAAGCCCTTGGCGGTTACGGCCACCCTTACCACCCACGCTTCGCTAGTTTCCCTAGCGTAGTAGAGCAAGGTATCAAGCGGCCTGCAGAGCTCACTTGACCATGACCTAACACCTCAGACTACGACTTCTCCCACATCAGTTCAGTAACAGGAACATTCCAATCGTACACCCGACCTCCGACTACAAGATAGGAGGCACCCCCAATTTTAACCGTCCTTCCCGAGGGTCCCCGAGGGTATGAAGGCGTGTCGCGCGTGCCTGCCACCCGCACGTCTTGCCCGACATCATAGGCCCACGACACTTTTAACACGTCAGCTGCTCGACGGCAACCTCACCACACGTTACCATAGCGTCGTCACCTCACCATAGCGTCGAACAATGTCATCGCCTTGCCCGACATACGCCACCTGGTTGTGTAGATGTCGTCGCCCACTATGTCTGCTGATAGTGACTATTCATCGGCCCTGGACAATGTGTCCGTCTTGCCAGCAGCCATATCCTGACGATGGGAACGAATTGCAAAAGATGATTCAGGAATTACACCGAGAAAGTATTAAGGGTAGAGCTCCAAACAACAAAAACAACAACAATGCCAAAAATGGGCGTTCAGTGATCTGATGAAATGAAATTATTTTCAGTTCAAAAATTCTAATTTCCCAGGGTGCACAAAAGGTATATCCGTCTTATTATGGGGCATATCTTCTAAATTGACCGCATGCTAAATTAAAGAATTTGATCCACTTCAGGACGTATTTATACAAGATGAAGATCCCTGCTGAGAGATAGACTTTTGAAAACGCTTGAAAGCATCGTCTTATTTATAGCTTGCTTTTTTAGAATATATATTCTTAGTGTTCAGAAATATGAGTATTAGAAGACAACTTCAGTAAGGAGATAACTAGATCTTGAGATACTGATATGACACAGATTTTTAAACACCCTTTTCCTGCCAAAAGACACATCGGTGTCCTTTGATTAAGACATGCACGGATGATGCATGAGCCGCCGTGAACAGGAACTTGAAGTCGAGCCTGCGCATGCCATCGCTCGTTGTGATAAAAAAAGTAACACGCGGTATCATAAGTGCGTGTGGTGTTGACATTGCTCCAGCATCCTCGAAAGCTTTCAAAACTTTACGTAATCTACTGGCAGCGATAACCGTCCAACTCAGTTGCTTCCTAGATCTTTAGCGTTGACCATGTATCCATCCGTGCTCCTCCCTCGGATTCTGCAAGGTCAGTTAGGCTCGTAGATTCAGCATGTGTGGTCACGTCCATCAGTCATATTGTGTTTTTTGTTTATTTGTGTTAGCATTGTGATTTATATAAGACTACAGACGCAGCTCTGAAAAGGTGTGTTAACTGTAGGCACAACTTTCGGGCCCGATTGAATGCAAGCAAGTTTCCGGCGAATGACTGTCATGTAAACTTGAGGTTAGGCCTAGCGCCGTTACACTGCGAACGGATAGATAGATGCTTCGTCTTGCAAGGGACTGCTCTCAGGAGCTCCTCTCTTTTATACCGAATAGATATACACGATACTTTGATGTGCGATTAGTCTTTCGAATTTACTTATCTGGTATAATCGATGGGCTACTCACATATCTCAACGTAAGTTCTTCTCGTTGTGACGTACTCTCTATTCGAGTCACCAAAAATTATCAATGAGGAGCGAAATAATTATGTAGCGTTGTATCACCAATTGATTGGGCGTCGTGTTTTTAACTGTGGTAACTGCTTAATTTTGCTGAATAAGTATGAGCTGTTGAAGAATAAATGTAGGTCATACTCCAATGCAAGCTTGACTCCACATTGTACAAAATATTTTAAATATAGTTGGCCTG